>CM055127.1:131426220-131551220 GCA_029206835.1 Rana muscosa | reverse complement strand
TCTGTACATCTCCTAGCTGCCGCAGATCAGCAGTGGATCGTGTTTGCAGACCTGGCTGATGTAGATCTCTGGTTTTCCTGTATCGGTGCATTTTTGCATTATTTGGAAAATTGTCCGTGTTTTGAAGTGCACTTACTCTGGGCTATTTACTGTCACAACGATGAAACGATGATGACCTATTGTTATAACAGAAAACCCACTCCTATGATAGTGTTGCTCCAGGACTCTGCTGACCTATTTGGCTATAAAGTATTAAAGTGATATAATAATGTAAATAATTCAGAGTCTGCTCCAAAAACCGCTTGCATGATGCTCTCCTGTTTTATCTTTCAAAATTGTATTTACATTTTAGGTACAGCCTTCCATATCTTCAGGTGCACTGGATTTCTGGATAATGAACAAGTTACAACATTTCCTAGATTGGTCCCCTTCCTGCTTCATACGTTTTTTCTTTTTGACCCGTCACCATGATGGGTGGCCTTACCGGCCAATACCAACGTGCAGTAGAAGTGAAAGTGAGGATTACGTGGAACTACACAGCATCTGAGAACTACACACATACGTTTTTATAGTTTTAATTCACTTTGAAATGAGAGAAAACATTTTGAAAAACACCCCCGAAATGCGTGATTGAAAATTAAAAAAATGGAAACTGGTTTACTTGCCAAACAGCTTTTAGTTCTGTGCAGTCGTATGATCCAAACAAGCCTGCCAATTGGCATAGGTAGTCCGTGGACCGACACCGCTGCAGGAGCAGGAAAGATTGGTCAAAGGCACACCTCCAGCCTGCTCATTGGACACTGATGGAGCAGTACTGATGTACTAACCTTTTTGTTCTCTCTCTGTTCTCCCCTCCTGTTAGAATGTTGTCGGTCGCCACTTGTGCACTACATCAGAGTCTGATTGGCTGTCCCTCGCTTTTCCAGTCTGAGTGTCACTGTGCAGGGGATTGTAATATCTCTGTAGTTTAATTTAAATTATTCAGCAGTTAAAGTGTAAGGTTCACCATAGACCGCTTCAATTCCAGCTGATTCCTATTGAATTATCTGGGGCTGTGGGTGGACAGACGGCTCAACAAAAGTTGATTGAAAAATCAGTTGAGGCGGGTGCAATATTTTGAACCCAACAATGACTGTATCCTATTTGATATGGTCACTGCTCGAGTGTTTAGACAGTTGTGACTTCCAACATGGGAGATTCCTCCATCCATTCTGTTAGTGTAGATGAGGGGAATTGGCTTGATTCCAAGAAAAAAAAATCAATCATGTATGGCTGCCATAAAATATAAAAAAAGGGGCATTTTTTTTTTAGTTTTGGATGCAGTGGAGAGGGATTAGAACCCCTGTCATTTTTTTTTTTTTGCTGTATCCCCATTAGGGAGATTCACCCTCTATTTGTCCTGTTTACCATTATCAGTGAAAGTAAAAAAAATCCCAAATTTTGGGTTGTCACCGGAACAAGAATAGAGGGGAAATCTTCCAGTGGGGACTCTAGTTCTGGTGACCTGGGGGTCCCAAAGGAATTTCCTTAATTTGCAGGGATTTCCCCTAACTTCCTTTTTGGCTATGGGACAGGAAGTAAAGAGAAATCTCTGCAAAGGGACACAGATGGCAAAAAATAAATCCCTTAGACCCCTTTCACAATGGGCGGTTTGCAGTCGCTATTGCGATAAAAATGGCGCCTGCAAACTGACCTGAAACAGCGGCTGCTGTTTCTCGAGTGTGAAAGCCTAAGGGATTTCGCACTGGAGCGGTGCGCTAGCAGGACGGTAAAAAAAACTCCTGCTAGCCGCATCTTTGGAGCGGTGTGTTCACCGCTCCTGCCCATTGAAAGCAATAGGGCACCGCGGCTATACCGCCGAGAAAGCGCCTCTGCGGTGGTTTTTAACCCTTTCGGCCGCTAGCTGGGATAAAACCGCACCGCTAGTGGCCGACTAACGCCGCGTAATTGGTGGTAAAGTGCCGCTAAAAATAGCGGTGCTTTACTGCTGACGCACCTTCCGCCCCAGTGTGAAAGGGGCCTTACTCTATCCAAAATGGGATTTCTCTTATCCATGGACCGACACGGCGTCTCTTACACTTTACACGTGGGTATATGTCCCTGCTTGCAGGAGAAGACCTAGGCAGAATGTTAAATGTTAAAACATTCCAGAACAAACCAGAGCTGAACAGCCCCGCCCAGGGGGGCGGTCCCTCCGGACATTACCCTCCCACATGCAGCTAGCAGGCCTCAGTTTTTTTCTGCCTAGCAGAAGGAGAAGGCGTGGCTCTCTCAGGAGCCAGTCTCCTGGAAGATTTTACTTTTAATTTTTATTCCTTTGGGAATTTTATTATTTAATTTTTGAGACCTTCAATCAACTGTCGGCTGGGCAACAGGTTGGGTACACTAGTATCCTCGTAGTCTTCCCTGTCCGACCATCGAGCGTGCTGATCCTCGCCTTGTGTGCGTGAGACTCAGTTCACGACATACCCCATGGCTCCAGGGGTGGCCGGGTTGCTTTCATGCTCCCGCGGTCCTCTCAAGATCGAACAGTACCTACTGTATCTTTTGCGGTGGACCGGGCCGACAGCTACGCAGTACGACTCTGTGATAGGCCTGTCTGAAACAAGCCAGTGGGTCCCTCTATTGGCACTGGGGGTGTTCTCCAAGGTGCTTGCGGGACGGGTAAGTAGTCTCTCCTGCTGCAAGGTGAGTACATGCTGGCTGTGTTTCTGTGTGTGGGGGATTCTCCCTGTCTCCCCCCTGTATGCTGCTCTCTGCACCCTGTTGTGCTGTTGTGCTGTGTGGGGATACTTGGGGGGTCACTCTGCCTTGGGGGGACGCTCCATGACTGTTATTTTTATTGGGAAGTGTTCTGGGGGACTGGCTGTGGTGTTTTCTGTGCGCCATTGGCGCGGTGTTTTATTTTTAAAAAATGCGCCATTGGCGGCCATTTTGGCTGAGGCTTAAAGTGGAAGTTCCGTGGTCTGGACATTTTTTTTTTCAGTCCATTCTATGCTACGCATTATGTATTTTTAGTACTCACTTGTCCGGCGCTCATAAACTTCCCCCGTCCGTTTTCATTATAAATTATTCTTTATAAAAATTCTTCCTGTATTTGCCATTTTGCTTGTGGGCATCTTGAAGCCCACAAGCACATTCTTCCGGGTAGCGATGAATGCGCTTCTCCCGGCATTCATCGCTGTATCTCGCGCACGCGCAGTGTTGACGGCGAGCAGCGCCGTCAACACTTCCTGGTTGCCATCACAACAGGCGTCAACAGTAAAAGTACACGCCCCGTTGTGATGCCAATACACCTACGTGCCATTATTTAAAATGGCGGAATTAGATCCGCCCTCGTCACGTGACCGGGTAGACGAGTCACGTGACGATTGAATTATCGTGATGTTTGTTTGCAAGGAAGGCGTTACTCTCTTACTCCTGGGAAGCAGGACACTTTGCTCCCAGGAGACAGTGCAGCACAATTCCCGGCATACACAGCAAAGGACACGCCTACTCCCGCGGGAGGAAATCCCGGAAGTACGAATGAATAAAGAAGATTAATGATAACGACACAAAAAATAAATAAAAGGTTAGGCATTTGTTTTTATTCATGTTAAGAGGGACTGGTGACAGCAATGTTTAAAATGTGGGTGAACCTCCGCTTTAATACATAGTTAAACTGGTGCCCGGCGGCCATTTTCTTGTAGCCGCGGCACTTGCACTTTCGTTTTCGGCCTCTAGCAGCGCTGCTGTACGGCGCGGAATACACACATCCCCACAGATTCTTCACCTCAGGCTGCACCAGCGCGACTCATACAGCGCTACAGCACGACTCATACAGCGCTACAGCGCGGCTCATACAGCGGTCCCTAGGGGTGGTGAGTACTCCAGGTATCCCCTCCTCAGCCCCAGCACGGCCTGTGGGTGGGCTGTATTATTCACTATAATGGTGAATAAGGTCTCAGAGGGTGGCAATATTGGAGTCTGGTTCACCTGTTTTCTTCACATTGTTAGAGACAACTGACAGTGCTTCTGCACCTGCGGTCCTTAGGGACCAGTTGTCGGCATTCCTGGAATCATTAATCTGACCAGGAGAAAGCAGTGTGTGAGCGCAAGGGAGCAAAAAAGCCCCATATCCCCACCTTTTTTCCACAAAAAAAAAAAAAAAAAGAGGGGGGTAATGCGCTGATTCAGATATGGGCCTAGCCACTACCGCTCAGGACCCTAGCTCTGAATATATATTTTATGGTTTTGAACAGGACATTCCTTGCAAGGAAAACTCCAGTTCTGTGTCAGTAAATGACAGGGTGCTTGTTTTGTGAACTTATTGATGCAGTGAGGGACACTCGCAAGCTAAATGCTGCGGATGCAGAACCTCAGGCGGACGGTCTCCTCTGGTTCCTTGGGGCCGGGCCTTCTAAAAAGTGTTTTTTTCAATATGTACCTTTCTTTGACCAGCTCACTGACAAGGTCTGGGGAAAAAGCCGCAGAAGTCTTTTATGGTCCCGCGGCGTTTGTCTATCAGATACCCCTTTTAAGGATGCCCTACTAAAAATGTGGGCTTCTCCCCCAGTGGTCGACCCTCCAGTCGCCCGGTTGAACAAGGCCACCATTCTCCCGGTGGAGGGGACTCCTGCATTTAAGGACCCCACTCACAGGAGGTCAGAAGTGGTGAGTAGAGCCATGTTTGCCTTGTTGGGGTCCGCCCTACGGCTTGTGGTAGCGGCGACCCTTGTGTCTCCAACACTTGCGGGATGGGCAACTGTACAGGAGCATGTTCTTCCTCCAGACACTATTGCTCTGGCCCACAAATGGTGCAGGGCCTGGTTTATGTGGCGACACCACGTTTGACGCGGCCCCTTATAACTCAGGGTATTGCGTGGTCTGATCTGGTTGAAATGCTGGTCTGCTGACCTAGCTTCTAAAAAGCCTCGGAAGGGTTTACCATTAAAAGGTGGTAGTTTTTTTCGGTGCTGCGCTGGATGACATCATCAAGGATGTCACGGGAGGTAAAAGCACTGTTCTTCCTCAGGCTGGCAAGGAGGCCGCTATAAGCAGGGTCCTTCCTTTCCAGAAAAAAGGGGATATTTTCGTCAGTCAACGGGGAGGCCCCCCCAGACTGACAGCGGTACGGCTGGTGGACACGAGCGCCCCTGGGTGCATATGGCGAACAAGCCGGCTCCCTAGCCCGCCTCCGCGTGAAGTCTTGCCCCCTCCCAACTCTGGGGTAGGGGGGACGACTTTGCAGGTCCACGGATCAATGGACCTCCCGGATCTCCTACTGGTGGGTGTGTGAGGTGATCCCCTCAGGTTACAGGATAGGTTCTGTTCCTAATACCAGACAGATTCTTCCCTCGAATCTTCCTCTCCTTCCTGCCCGTCGGGTGGCCCTATGGGGCCTATTCAGGTTTGAGGTCCGGAGTGATTGTGCCGGTTCCGTCACAGGAGAGGTTTCAGGGATTCTACTGGCCTATCTTGGACCTCCAGGTCCTGAATGCCTTCGTTAAGGTGCAAAAGTTCCGCATGGAATCCATTCGCATGGTGGTCAGTGCACTCCGTCAAGGGGATTTTCTGGCGAACTTGGAATTCAAGGACGCCTACTTGTATGTTCCGATCTGCGCTTGCGATCGACGAAGTCCACTATCAATTTGTGGCTCTTCCTTTTGGCCTAGCCCCAGCACCGAGGGTGTTCACTAAGGTGCTTGTGCCGGTTCTAGCTTGCTGAGACAGCAAGGCATTGCTGTCGTGGGCTATCTGGACGATCTTCTTTTCAGAGCAGGAAATGGCTCAGTATTAGAAGACAGTGTGACTATCGTCAGTCAGACCCTCAGGGACTTCGGGTGGCTCCTAAACATTCAGGAGTCAGTCCGGGTCCCGACTCGAGATTTGGAGTATCTCGGTCTGATTCTGGACTCCTTGGAGGCAAAAGGTATTCCTACCTCCGGGGAAGCTACTGACACTTCAGTCTGCAGTACGGATGCTGACATCCCAAAAAATGGTCGTCAATCCGTTTTTGCATGGGAATCCTGGGACTCATGGTGACCTCTTTCGAGGCCATTCCGTATGCCCAATCACACACCAGGGCATTGCAGAAGGAGATCTTGTTCCCTTGGGACAAATCCCTGTTGTCTTTGGATTTTCCGATCCAGGTGAGCCACCTGGTCAGGGCGTCCCTGACATGGAGTTTG
Source organism: Rana muscosa (assembly GCA_029206835.1). Lineage (NCBI taxonomy): Eukaryota > Metazoa > Chordata > Amphibia > Anura > Ranidae > Rana > Rana muscosa. Next base: position 131,545,050 of record CM055127.1, on the reverse strand, counting down.
GGTCCCCGGCTCTTCGGTCCGGGAAGTCGTTCCTCCCCGTCCAATGGACGGTGTTCACTACAGACGCCAGCCTGAAGGGCTGGGGAGTAATCTGGGGAGTCCTGTTGGCCCAAGGGCTTGGACTCCGGACGAAGCCCGTTTGCCGATTAATGTTCTGGAAATACGGGCCATCAGACTGTGCCTCTCCTCGTGGTCTGAGAGATTGCAGGATCGTTCCATTAGGATCCTGTCGGACAAGTCACGGTGGTGGCCTATGTCGACCACCTCGAAGCTCAGCTGAGGCTTCCGAGGTCCCCCGTACCCTGAAGTGGACTAAAGGAAGCGTGCCGGCTCTGTCAGCCGTTTACATTCCGGGCATAGAACTGGCGGACTATTGAGTTGCCAGACGTTGGACCGGGGAGAGTGGTCCTTGCACCCGGAGGTATTTCAACTCCTTTGCCACACAAACGGTGGGGCACGCCGGAGGTGGACCCGATGGCTTCTCGACTCAATTGTAAGTTGTCGATTTGTGGCCAGATCCAGGGATCCTTGGGCGGATGCATCAGAGGCGTCAGTGGCCCATGGGGTCATGATCACCTGATACACGTTTATCCTCCGCTGCAGTTGCTTCCTCGCCTGCTGCGCAGGGTGGCGACCGAGGGAATTCCGGTGATCCTCATTGCTCCGGATCGACCTCGGCTTCACTGGTACGCCGATCTGGTACGTCTCGTCGAGGCCGTTCCCTGATGGTTGCCAATAGGGAGGACTTTCTGTCTCAAAGTCATATATTTCATCCTGCCTTTACAGTCTCGGGCCTTAACGGCATGGCTGTTATAAGCCAGGTGTTGAGAGACCGAGGCTCTCGGACTCTGTCATTTCGTCCATATGAAGGACACGGAAGTCTTCCTCCAGAACTATCTCTGTACCTGGAATAGCTTACATCGCCATGTGCGAAGAGCTGGACTGACATCCTCGGACGTATTCCGTCCTTAGAATCCTGCGTTTCCTACAGCATGGCGTGGCCCAAAGGCTCGCTTTGAGTATCATTTAGGGTCAGTTTCGGCCTTGGCCGTCTTCTTTCGGTGACCACTAGCGGGTCATTCCTTGGTTGGCACCCTTGTACAGGGGGTTCGCCATGGGCTCCCTCCTGTCGTGTCTCCTTTCCCCCCGTGGGATCGGAATTGGTATTCTCGGTTCTCCAGGAACCTCCTTTTGAGAATATCAGGGATATTCCCCTCTTCGCTTTGTCTCAGTGGGTGGCTCTTTTTAGTGGCAATCACTTCTGTTAGACGAGTATCTGAATTGGCGACCTTGTACTGCAAGTCGCCATATTTAGTCATCCATAAGGATAAGGCGGTGTTGCACCCGCGACTTTCTCTTTTGTCAAGGGTGATCTTGACCTTTCACCTAAAATGAGGACATTGTCCTCCCGTCCTAGTGTCCTCGCCCGTCGCATCCCAGAGTGCGCGCGGCACACTTTGAATGTGGTACGTGCCTTGCAGGTGTGCCTGTCTGCTGCTTCTATTCGGAAGTCTACTCTCTGTTTGACTGTCTCTGGTCAGATACAGGGTCAAGCGGCTTCGTCTGCCACCTTTTTCTAGGTGGATCGGACAAACCGGCTTTCAAGCCTATACTCTCATGGGGCGGGCGCCTCCCTTCCCGGTTACGGCGCATTCCACCAGGGCAATTGGTGCTTCCTGGGTTTTCCGACATCAAGCGTCGGTTGCACAAGTGTGCAAGGCGGCGACCTGGTCGTCTGTTCATACCTTTTCTATGTTTTATAGGGTTGATGAGGCTTCATCTCCGGATGCTTCCTTCGGCCGCAAGGTGTTGCAGGCCGCTGTTTAAAGTGGCAACTCCTCCGTTGGGGAGCTCTGCCTTGTTTGGAGTGAAGTTTTTTTGGTTTTTCCATTTATACTGCTCCCATCCCTCTTGACACTGCTTTTGGGACATCCCACGTGTAAAGTGTAAGAGACGCCGTGTCGGTCCATGGATGATAAGAGAAAATGGGATTTTTGTACTCACCGTAAAATCCATTTCTCTGACATCCATGGACCGACACGGCACCCACCCTTCCTTTTAGTTTGTGCTGCTTTGTTACGAACTGAGGCCTGCTAGCTGCAGGTGTGAGGGTAATGTCCGGAGGGACCGCCCCCCTGGGCGGGGCTGTTCAGCTCTGGTTTGTTCTGGAATGTTTTAACATTTAACATTCTGCCTAGGTCTTCTCCTGCAAGCAGGGACATATACCCACTTGTAAAGTGTAAGACGCCGTGTCGGTCCATGGATGTCAGAGAAATGGATTTTACGGTGAGTACAAAAATCCCATTTTTTTTTTTCACCTTTGTGACCCCTTTCACACTGAGGGCATTTTGCAGGTGCTATAGCGTTAAAAATAGCGCCTGCAATCCGCCCTTAAACAGCTGCTCTATTCGCTCCAGTGTGAAAGCCCAGTGCAATGGGCAGCACCGCCGTACCGCCGGTAATTAGCTGCTGTAGCGACGCATTGCGGGCAGTTTTAATCCTTTGTCGACCGATAGCGGGGGTTAAAAGCGCCCCGCTAGCAGGCCGAAAACCGCTGCAAATACGACGGTTAAAATAGCAGCGTTTTACTGCTATTTTACCGCCGACGCTATGGGCGGCACCAGTGTGAAAGGGGTCTTAACAGCACTTTTAGGGAAGTTGTACTTCTTATGAAGCTTCCCTGCTCACACCAGCATTGGGTTGTGTCTGTGAGTTTGCTTCTGAGACCAGTTTGAGATCATTCAGAATACATTGACTGGTGCGATTCACATTTTGACCTGCAATTGGATGCTCCCAGCTGCTCTTTTGCCTTTCCATACACCTCTATGGGCAGGGAAGCTGGCCCAAAATACAATCCACATGGGCCCCCTATAATCCCTGGTTCCCTATCCAGTGAGGTGTTGCCAATGGTGCTCCAGTCGCTTATAAATCTCCCTTCTGTCCTATGAGTAGCTTACAGTCTGTCCTATGGAGTATGTGCAAGACTGATTTGGGGGGGGGGTAGTACACAATAGAGTGCAGTTACACTTTAATGAGAAGCTGCTGCTATTGTAGAGAGATATTTTACAAAATGTTTGAACACTTCCATTGGATCAGACGCTCGCTTCTTCATTTTCTATGGAGGAAAGGGAACCTGTACCACATATAGACATTTTATATTTTTTCAGGCAGGCCTATATAAAGAATGTGGAGCATTTGTAGAGCACGTCAATCAAGTGACGACGGTCGGATCTCACACCGATCGATGTCCTTTTGTGAAAGATTTTCCAAGGAAAGACCAGTCTGCCTTTCCACCTTTTCTGTTCCTCCCTCGTCATTGCATTATGTAGCGGCCTCACCCTCTCTCCAACTTCTTCATCTGTTACACACCAACTCATGTCTAGGGGTTCCTGGGTTGTGAGAGTGAGATGCGCCACGGCCCATGTCCTCCCCATTGTAGTAGGGAGGTGAAGGCCACTTCCTGATGTTTCCTCGGGCCGGTGTGTTCTGTGAATGCACTGAGTCTGTAATTGCAAGCTCACCAGCCTCCCCTTTTGTTTCCAGTAACTGGAGTACACACACCGGAGAAAGGTCCAACACTTGTTTATTTCTCACTCCAATACGCAAAGCACAATAAACAGTTCTTTTACAGCAAACTGGTTGGGACCTATAACCTTGCCAACGGTGGGCCGAGCAGATCAAGGCACTTCCTAAAGTTTCAGTTCTATGCCACTGTACTATGACCAGCGGCGCCTGAGCCAATCCGGCTGTTACAGAACCGGAAGGATGGGGTCTCTTCCTTCAACCCCTATGAACAGCAATGGAGCCCTCTTCGATGCGCTGTGGCCCCTATCAGGGGGATGTGTCCCCCCAAGAGAGTTCCCAGAGGCCCACTGTCACCGGGTTGGTGCTGCTCCGGGTCTCCAGTGGGTAACCTCTCTGGCCTCCTCACCTCAGGTACGAGTCCCTCCGCTCAGGGACCCTTGGACAGTCCACCCTAGCGGGACCCAGTCGAAGGTACTGGGCCCCAGGCCTCCTCGATAGTACCTCACCCCAGGCTGAAGGTGCCTGGGATGGACGCCAACACGATTCCGGACCAGGCCATGGGCACCTGGACCAGACTCCTGGATCTCCAGCACCCAGGCCTAAGGTGCCTGGGTGCGGGCCGCAGCCCTCCTCCTCCGAGGACCTCCTTCTCCGCAAGACCTCGTGGCAAGGGCGTCTCCCCCTTTTATCTCCTCCCATCAACGGCCCGGCGGGTTCCCCGCCCCAGCCATACCATCTCCAGGAAGGGACAAACCCGGGAGCACTGCGAAGATGATTCTACCTGAAGCCTGTGGGTACCTCGCCACCCACAGGCAAAGGAGAATATTACATCCTCCACGAAACAAAAAGGGGTCTGAATCCTAACACAATTATACACCTGGGTCACACTATTGCCCAGGTGTATCCCATCAATTTGAGGACCCCGCTACACACTCCCCCCTGTAATTTCACGCTGGTCCCCAGCGTCAGGTGCACACCCATACCTCCCATAAAGTGGTGGCATGGAGTGAAACCCCTGAAGCAATTCCTCTAAATTTTTCCCAAGTGCCAAGACCTGCTCAGGGAATGGGGAACATATAAAACAACTTATGTCATAAAACATTTTTAACATCTGCATAATCACAACCCCTCTCCCACACTGTCTAAGAGCCACCCACTCTCAATGATCTTGACTGACTATTCTCCTGCAGGGGAAAGAAAAACAACATCCTAACATAATTTTGTGTCATTTGGGATGAGTGGGCCCGTCAGCCGAGAGACCCACTCACTCCAACAAGCAAGGTGATGTGTGTGTGAAACATTTTCAAACCTTTGTTGCGCAACACTGCCACCTGGTGACAGCGCCGCGGTCATGACACTCAACGAATCTTCGTTCTTCCAGCTTTTCCCTACTCTGCCACTATTCCCAAATGTCCTTGCCTTTGGCACATGAAGAAAAGGGGAAACACGAAAACACAACAGTCCCCAAGTCTCCAACGAGAAAAAAATAGAAAAGCCCAAACAAAAAACAAAAAAAAAAACAGGGCACAGTCCTGCGTGTCTGGGAATGGCTCTTCCAGAAAGTTCAAGTGCACAAAAGAAATAAACAGGAGTTCTTTTCTCCTATAAATAAAACTTTGGATCCGGCAGGTACAGGGGTTTCAGGTGTTTGTCAAATGCCTCTATCGAATACTCGACATCTTCTCCTTCTCTTCTGCAAATGACTATCTTGTCAGCATGGATATGGCGCCCCAATTTCCATTCAGCCTTGCAGTCCTCAAACCTCTTAGACACTGACGGCACACATTCCAGGTACCTGCGAGCATGGGGCACCTTCAACTTGTCCCACACAAACTCGTCATACCATCTTGTTCTCCAGACTTCCACCTCATACAGCAAGTCCCGGGGTAGATACGGGTACTCCCACCCATATTCCCGAGCTACTTTATGGCAAAACAGTCTCTGCAAGCGGGCCAAAGGTGGCATAGTGGCTTTCTCTCCAATTCCAGGCAGCACAATAGCTTCCGGATGCCGAGGTACCTTTACCAGCTCCCTGGAAATGACTTTCGGCGCTCTCAGAGAAGCGCGGGGTGTCCCCACAACCAAAGTAGGTGAGGTAACAGTAGCTGAGGACACAGGTGGAGGGGTAGGTTCCCTCGTAAGCTGCGGGTCTTCCACCCGAGGCGTGCTGTCTCCTGTGTACATAGGTGAATCCCGTACCGCACGGGAAGCAAGAAGTGGCACTCTATCCCAGCCCTTGCGGCTGAACAGTTCGTCTATCTCGCCATCATCTCCGCAATCAGACAGCGACTCTAGGTCGGAGGTGTCATACATCTCCGCAGGCAGATATCTTCCGGTGGACACAGAATCAACCTCCCTGGGGGGCTCCACCTCCAATGGGCCCCCGACACCTCCAACCACCACCACAGTCCCAGCCCCTGGCTCACCTGACCCTTGTAGACTGGGATGTCCGGGACTTCCTTCTCGACCGGCGCCATCCAGGCCAGGCAAGCAGCGGGGTGAAGCTCGACCACGTCCATAGGATGCCTGTACTAGGCCAACTTTCCTCTTCGGGGGTGGGAGCAGAGAACTTGTGGCGACCGAGGCAGCATCCTCGGATTTTTCTCTGTTGGGCAGTCCATCGCCCTGGTCAGCGCGCACGGGAACCTCGACAGAGGCCTTGACCTCCCCTTCCGGAGTAGCAGTACCCGTGAGGTGGTTGAGGCGAAGGGCCCGGGGCCTTGCTGTGGACGACTCAACCTCAAAAAGGAATTCTCTGCACTCCTCACATCGCCCGAATGGCTTCAGGGTGACCACCAGTCCCGAGCAGCCGGGACAGATCACACCGAGGGCCTCCGTGTCTCTGCAAGTGTACAGAGCCAACCGCCCTCGGGGCCTAAGTCTTATCCCCGTGTCTGTGATGGGGGCAGCAAAGGAAGTCATTCTCGTGGGGTGAGGAACCATAATCCACGGGGCACTTGAGGTCATCCCGACTATCTGCTGCTCCATCATGCACTGACCCCGCGCCGGAGTCTCCACGTGTATCCCCACACTTGGCCAGACTCCTCCCATGAGCTGTACATTTTCGCGGGCTTCTTCTTGACTCCACCCACGAACGATGTCGCCATGGGGTGCCTCGTGGCGCAGTGCGTTAACAGTCCCCACGTGCAGTACGTCACACGGCTGGACCTCTCCCTTTTTCCGCTCCTCCGCATGGGCCTTTCCCTTGTTAGGGTCATTTCCACAACTCCGAGCAGGGACGCACTTTGGCCAGTAATATGGCCGATCTGCTCGGAACTCCTCTGGGCAGCAAAGTTCAAATGTAGACATTCTCAAGTCCATCTTTAGAACACACTCTATCCCGGACTCACGAGCCCCCACGTGTAGCGGCCTCACCCTCTCTCCAACTTCTTCATCTGTTACACACCAACTCATGTCTAGGGGTTCCTGGGTTGTGAGAGTGAGATGCGCCACGGCCCATGTCCTCCCCATTGTAGTAGGGAGGTGAAGGCCACTTCCTGATGTTTCCTCGGGCCGGTGTGTTCTGTGAATGCACTGAGTCTGTAATTGCAAGCTCACCAGCCTCCCCTTTGTTTCCAGTAACTGGAGTACACACACCGGAGAAAGGTCCAACACTTGTTTATTTCTCACTCCAATACGCAAAGCACAATAAACAGTTCTTTTACAGCAAACTGGTTGGGACCTATAACCTTGCCAACGGTGGGCCGAGCAGATCAAGGCACTTCCTAAAGTTTCAGTTCTATGCCACTGTACTATGACCAGCGGCGCCTGAGCCAATCCGGCTGTTACAGAACCGGAAGGATGGGGTCTCTTCCTTCAACCCCTATGAACAGCAATGGAGCCCTCTTCGATGTGCTGTGGCCCCTATCAGGGGGATGTGTCCCCCCAAGAGAGTTCCCAGAGGCCCACTGTCACCGGGTTGGTGCTGCTCCGGGTCTCCAGTGGGTAACCTCTCTGGCCTCCTCACCTCAGGTACGAGTCCCTCCGCTCAGGGACCCTCGGACAGTCCACCCTAGCGGGACCCAGTCGAAGGTACTGGGCCCCAGGCCTCCTCGATAGTACCTCACCCCAGGCTGAAGGTGCCTGGGATGGACGCCAACACGATTCCGGACCAGGCCATGGGCACCTGGACCAGACTCCTGGATCTCCAGCACCCAGGCCTAAGGTGCCTGGGTGCGGGCCGCAGCCCTCCTCCTCCGAGGACCTCCTTCTCCGCAAGACCTCGTGGCAAGGGCGTCTCCCCCTTTTATCTCCTCCCATCAACGGCCCGGCGGGTTCCCCGCGCCAGCCATACCATCTCCAGGAAGGGACAAACCCGGGAGCACTGCGAAGATGATTCTACCTGAAGCCTGTGGGTACCTCGCCACCCACAGGCAAAGGAGAATATTACATCCTCCAATCCTCCACGAAACAAAAAGGGGTCTGAATCCTAACACAATTATACACCTGGGTCACACTATTGCCCAGGTGTATCCCATCAATTTGAGGACCCCGCTACAATTATATTTGTTTATCGCTGTCATTGTACTAAATGACAATTCCCATTCCTTTAACTTTGCTGCAGATGATCCCTTGACACATTAATTATTTAATTGCTGTGGTTTGGTTAGGAGGTGGGTTCACACTCAGGAGAAGGAGACAAAGCTTTTATTTAGTGCCGTCATCTGTTACAAGGTGTTTTTTTTCCTTTAAGAGAGGGGGAAGGGGACAGACGCGCATTTCTTGCATGAAGAGTTCAGGCATTCTCTATAATTTAGTTTATTATCATGTTATTCATTGATTGGATTTGTCAAAAGAGGACAGCAAATGTCTTGAGGTTTCACCTGCCTGGTGTTTCTATTTTTATAGAGGTTAGATCTTTTTTTTTTCTTTTTATATTTTTATCTAACCTGATTTGCAGTGGCCAGGAGTAGAGCGTGAAGGCATCTCTCTAATGTAAGCCACCAGCGACTTGGAGCGCATTGCTGATGAGTAATGCTGATTATTAGTGCAGTGTTGGCTGAGGACAATAAATAAATGGATTCCTTTTACTAGGAGAAAGCTTTGTTGTCTATACCTCCAATTTATCATTTAGCCTGTTGCTTAACCTGTCATCACCATGAAAACTGCCAGGTATTGCATACTGAGAATACTCCGCTGACACATGGCTCATGAGACTATTCTAAACAGGCACTTTTACCACCCTGATCTCTTAGGCCTCATGCCCACGGACGTTTTTACAGCTGCGTTTTTTCCAGCTTGAAAACGCCTGTCCATGTTATTGTATAATTTTTAAAAAAATTTCGAGGGGAAAAAAAAAAAAAGGTCAGAGCTAAAAAAACGCGATCGTGGCGTTTTTACGCGTTTTTTACGCTTTTATGCCTAACGCCGACGCTGAGGAACGCACTGGTCCTGGGTTTTTTTTTTTACAGCTTAAAAACGTCTATGCTATTTGCAGCTCAAAAACGTCTAGGTGGGCATGAAACTATAGACTAACATGGACAGGCATTTTTAAGCTGTAAAAAACGCTCAAAAAACACGGCTGTAAAAACGTCCGTGGGCATGAGGCCTTATACTTATTGTGCTTTTTCACCCCCACTACTCCTTTCTCTATTGCAGTCAGTGAAACAACCCACCTCTTTTGAGTATTACCTGCACCCCTGTGACAGTGCTGGGGCCTAGCAGTCTCTGATTTCAGCACCAGTTAAGAAAGAGAAGTCTTTTAATGTGTCCCTGAATCCAAAGGGTAAAGTTATTGCTTTTTATAGGGAACAGCAAGAAATGTCACATGTAGTACCCTGAAAATCTACCCTTGATATTCGGTTCCTCCTATATAACAAACCTGTAATACCTGCTCTGTGAAATGGTTTTGCACAGAGCAGTGTAGATCCTCCTCTTCTCGGGTCCCTCATCTATTCCCCGAACTATTCCTGGCCCCTCCCTCCTGTCGAGTGCCTCCACAGCAAGCTTCATATGGGGGAAGCCGAGCCGCAGCTCCATGTGTCCATTCAGACATGGAGCTGCAGTTTGGCCCCACCCCCATCTCTCTTCTGATTGGCTTACTGATTTTGACAGCAGTGGAAGCCAGTGGTGCCACTGCTGTCTCCTCCAATCAGAGGAGAGAGTCCCAGACAGCCGAGGCACTCGTGCATCCCGCTGGATTGAGATGGGACTTGGGCAAGTATGAGGGGGGCTGCTACACAGAGGTTTTTTATCTTCATGCATAGAATGCATTAAGCTAAACAACCTTCTGCCTTTACAACCACTTTAAGCTTGCCGTAAATGGCTCAAATATTGTCCGGTTCTGCAGGGGCAGGCTGATTGCACCCAAGTTTATCGATCAATTAAACTGGGTACAATTAGCCTTTTGGGGCTTTTCATGTAATTATTGCCAGCGGCTATAGCTTCTAGCAATAATCTTTTTTCCTAGCAGGAAAGACGCCCCCCCCCCCCCACCAGGAGAACACAGTAGCTCTGCAAGAGGAATTCCCCATCAACACTGTGTTGATGGGGCAGTCAAGTGTTTTTTCTTTTGAGCCATTTATGGCCAGCTTCACTCTTGTACTACTTACAGTTTTCTTTACTGGAGAGAAAGCTTTATCTGGGGACTTTCAGTCCAAGGATCTCCCTGATTCATTCTGTAGATCTGTTCTTCCTCCACCTCTTCTGCTTCTAATGTATTCCAGCAATGGTCATCAGGGATTAAAATCTAACATGAGTAAGCAAAGTGCCCTGCCTCTACCAAGATGGCCACCTCTACACAATGTAGAACAAGCCATGGTAAGTTTTCAATAGGGAAAAGGTCAGCTGCAGGGAGGCCACAGCACTGGTTATTAGTCCTCTGCTTGCCACCCTCTGCTTGGGCATAGCTTCCATAGTGCTCTTTAAAATACTAGTTGCCTGGCAGTCGTACCAGTTTTATGGCTTAAGTACTTTAAGCCACAGATGTGAAACACTTTCATTGTGTACTTGTGTCCTCAAATGTGAAGAGTATAGTGCATATGCCCTCTCTGTGATCATTAAATTCTGAGCACAAACGCCTCTCAAGCTCTTTGTATCTGGAGTGTGCAAGTAGCTCTGAATGTAAAGCATTATGGCATGCACTCACTGTGCTTGGCTATGAAGACAGTTGAAATATTGTACTTCCAGTGCCCGATGGCTGTTTAGACAGGCACAAAATTGCTGGCATTGTGCCAACACATTACATTCTGAGACATGAGGTTTTTTTTCAGACTCATTTATTGCAGTACAGAGCTCATGCCTGTTGTCTGTCCGTTAGCAAGGTCTTCATTGCATTTCTCATATTGGAGCTTGTACCCATGGTCATACAGACAAAGGGGTGGATTTACTAAAGGCAAATGGACTATGCACTTTGCTTGTCTTAGTAGATGAGGTAAAGCTTCACTTTGCAACAATTGCTCAATTACGTGTAAGGAAAAATTGCACAGTCTATTTGCCTTTAGTAAATCAACCCCACAAAGTAGTTGGACAAGCAGTATGTGACAGGAGTGACTTTGGGTCGGGGGTTTGTGGGACTCAGCTTGACCTGAAGAGTTCTGGAGGCTCCTTGTCCAGCTTCCCCAGACCCTCTTATGTGTAGATCACCCTGTGTCTCTAATAGGGGCACAGGGTGAATGAGAACCCTGCTATGATCTGTGCTAGTCAGATTCAATGATGTATACATTAGTGTATATTGTGTGTTGGCTGTTGTGTACTATTTGCTGTGATGGGGTGGGGTGTGCCTGTATTCTATTGTCTATTGTGGCTGGCTGCCTCAACTATTATGGGATGTGTAAGTGTCTTGCTGTGAGGAAAAAGGAAGGGGGATTCCTCCGGCAGCCCCCCTACTGATGAAAAGTTGACCTGTATCACCATTGTCATTGGACAGTTTAACCCGCCCTGTTTCCCAAGGGTGGGGGGAATGTTTTTTAAAGTGAGATATCTGTTAACACGTGCTTGAATAAAGAGGCTGTTGGTTTTTACCCTACACTGTGGTGTTGACTGGGGGGGGGGGGGCTGGAGAATCTTGGATAAGTGCTGGTTCTGAACAGAGGAAGCATTGACGGCGGACCTGGATCTGTTTGAGGACAGAGGGTTCGTCACACAGTAGAAGACAAAATCCTTTGTATCCCTGAAATCATAATGCAGTGCCATAGCTGGCTGTAGGGAAGGAGTCGTTCAGTTTCTATTTTTGTTAAATACGATAGTTTCTTCTTAGCTCGTTTACACTTGCGGCCAGGGCAGCGGCAAAAATAGGTTGAACTACTCCTTTTCACTGTCATTATGCACAATTCATTCTCATCCTGCGAATCCAGTCTTATCGTGCTTTGATCTGCAGCACTGCTGAGCGATGCCGGGTCCCGCACCCCCATCTTACTTTCTGACGTCATCGGGAGCTAGCGGTCTCTTCCTGGTTCAGTCAGCCGGCCCCTGATGACGCACCGCCTGTTCCATGCTTCTTCTGCATGCTGTATGGAACCTGAAGTATCTTTGGATATGTAATGCACATATCTAGCGAGGTTTCCGAGTGGAGGAGACATTCTCGCCTAGATAAGAATGCCAGCTTGGGGGCAGGCTGTGCTGAAAAAAATAATAAAAAATATGGTTGCCATTATTATTTTATTTCCAATTACAACAAAACTCAAATCGTGCAAAGCATTCCCACCAACCAACCCCACACAACATCAACAACTCAATGAATAAAGTGTTATATGCCTGCGCTTAGGATTGTGTGCTAGGGTATGACTCCTAGCTGTGATATAAAATAATACATTATTTAATGTGTAAAGAGCTGCAGCCCCCCTATTGGGACCTTTAAACAAAGTCCTAAGAATGAAAATAGAAATTATAATGGGGTGTGGCGCTGCTCTCTTGAGCCTAATGACAGGGTCAGTGTTCCTACTTCATAAGTAAAAAATAATTATACAACAAAAAAAATGTGTGAATAAATAAACAAACAGTGATTAGTGGTCACATATGGCCAAACCACCTATTAACAGTGGTGATACCACTATGTGCATAAATCCATGGATTTTTTTATTTTATTTTTTTTTTGGATTTTTTTGGATTTATGCACATAGTGGTATCACCACTGTTAATAGGTGGTTTGGCCATATGTGACCACTAATCACTGTTTGTTTATTTATTCACACATTTTTTTTGTTGTATAATTATTTTTTACTTATGAAGTAGGAACACTGACCCTGTCATTAGGCTCAAGAGAGCAGCGCCACACCCCATTATAATTTCTATCAACAACTCAATGATTGCATTTTTCCTACATAAGATTAATGACAATATAAATCTAGCCATTATATCCAATCTAGATGCTATGCTTGAACAACATACAGTATATGTAAATATTCAGTTATCCCCCTTCAGAGATCTATCTCATAACTTTCCTCATCATTTTTAATATATTCAACTAATTACTCAACTAGAGAAAGAAAGACCGCTGCTCACAGGTGATACAATTGGTAACACTCCAATGTTGCTTCTGTGAGGTGGGGTGCACGCCCTGCCACTGTAGCAGAAAACATGGAACAGAGAATCTTCGGATCGAGAGTAAAGTAGAAAGTCTTTATTGAAGCATAAATATTAAAAGCACTGGATGAGTACAGGCAGGGGAAATGCAGGTAGGTTGACGCGTTTCACACTATGGAAGTGCTTTGTCAAAACCACAGAAGTTGCAAAAGCTACAATCACATTTATAACACAAGTCACATGACAGCACAAGTGCATCTCATTATTTACTCAACTAGGTTAGAAACTAACCATTAGGACCAAATTTTCAAAATCTTTTTTGTTTTTATATGCCAATTCCTCTAATTTTAGATTGAGATGAATCGCTTCAGGCCATTGTGCTATTGTTGGCAGCGAGTTTGATATCCATTTTTGTAATATAAGTTTACGGGCTATATACATAGATCTTAACCACATCACGTGCGTTTCAACCGGGAGAGTGTCTTCTGGTATAATCCCTAGCTATGCTATTTTTGGGTTAGACTGTGTCTGTGTAAAACAGAGTATTTAAAGTATGAAATACACACTCCCAGTAGCGATGCAATTTGGGACAACGCCACAGCATGTGTATAAGTGTACCCGTATCGTTAATACACTTTGGGCAATTTGAGGTAGTTGCTTTACCCAAAGAATGTACGTTTAAGGGAGTATAATGGAATCTATGAATACAGCGGAACCTCGGATTGCGAGCAACGCGGTTAACGAGTGTTTCGCAATACGAGCACTGTATTTAAAAAAATCGTAACTCAGTTTGCGAGTGTTTTGCAAAAGCACGATTCAGGCCAAAGCGGTGTGCAGTACCGCTTTTGGCCTGAGGTGGAGGGACGCCGGAGCCGAGCAGAGCCGAACTTTGCCGATTGGTGCGGTTCGGAAATGCACGGAAAGGCCCGAGGACAGCACAGCTGACCTCTGCAAATCTCAGGAAGGAAGTCTTTCCGAGGTTTGCCGAGGTCAGCTGAGGTGTCCTCGGGCCTTTTCGGCCGTTTCCGAGGCTCTCCAGCGCCCCCGCCTTTGGCCGCAAGCAGTATTGCATACCATTGAAGTCAATGCGGAACAAAATATTTTCATTTCCATTATCTTCAATGGGGAAACTTGCTTTTGATATGCAAGTACTTTGGATAACGAGCATTCTCCTGGAACGGATTATGCTCGTAATCCAAGGTTCCACTGTAATTTGATTAGACACTGTGAGGAGGATAAGGATACTCCTGAATAAATTCTTCAGAGCTTACTCCCACTCCTCATCACTAAGATCCTCCAAATCCCTATGCCATCATCCAAGACTACCAACTTGTATTTTAGTTCCAACTGTCCTAGAGAGGAGTATATATCCCCAATAAGTCCCTGTTTAGAGTGTCTTATAGTTACTGCCATCTCTAAAATTGAAGATGGAGTATATTGGAGTATATTTTAATAGAACAGTAGTGGCCTGACTCTGCAGAGCATGTCGTAGCTGTAAATATTGAAAAAATTATTTGTTAGATATTTCTCTGCCAATTTATCAAATGGTTGTAGAACCTCCTTTTTAGAAAAGTTGATGACGTAACACAATACCAGCTCTTTTCCATGACTCAAATTTTTTCTTTTCATTGCCATTATTTTTGATAGGGGCTGGAGTTGCAATAATGCCCAGTGCATCTAGTAAGTGAAGATCAGCTTTTTTTTTTTTTTTTAATCAACAAAAAAGTTTTTTATTAATGAGAACACAAGGCATTACATTGTACAGTCACATTCGTGTGTAATATATGAACATCAGGAGTCCTCATATCAACATAAAAGTGGTGTTACCTGAGTAGCCAACACTGCTATCATACATCCGAGAAATATTGCATAATACCTTGAGTTCCTAGTTCCCTCGAACATTGGGAAGTGCAAACAATCAAACAGAATAGTGCCAAAATAGAGAGGAAAAAAAGAGGGGGGTAAACTAAATTAAATAAACTTAAAAGAAAGAAAAAACGTTGGACCAACCGGCGATATAACATTGGGGGTGTAAATCCAAGGGATATGCAAAACACTGTAATCACGTCACCCACCATTCCCTGCAGTACATGTCTCCAAAGTCAGTACCAAATACCAATTATGCCATCAGCAATCTATCCAGGGCCATCTGTGGGGGTGCCAATTCTGGGGAATTCAGCCAACGCTGCCATATACTAAAGAATTTTCTTGCCGATTTTCTATGATAGGTGTTTTTTTCCCGAATGAGGATAGCATTGACCTTGTGGATCAATTGCGCCTCTTTTGGGGTTCGTGCGATAGCCACAAATGGGCAATCGGCTTCCTAGCTAAGTATAGGAGCCTAGTAAGGGCGATATACACTGAGGGGAGGTACAAGTCTTCATCTATACTACCTAGCAAACATAGCAGTGGTTCCACCGTCAGTTGAGTTTGGTATATACTGTTTATTCTGGTAATAACACTGTTCCAGTACCTCACCAGCTTGGGGCATTTCCATAGCATATGAATGAGGTCACCAGGGTGGGGAAGATTTGCTTTACCATGGAAAAAACTACCCAACATATTGCAAACAGGCAAGTACCACAAACACCCTGCATTTTCCTGGGCAAAAATTAGGTAAATTGGTTCTAAAGCCAAAATGTTTTTTACCTTTTAATGCATTCTCTGCATCAAGGTAAAAAAACATTTTTATGGATTTCCGTCCTCTCCCTCTCCTGTGTGAAGGGATGCTGTGCACAGCTGCATCCCTTCTCCCCTCTCATCACACAGGGACTTGAGCAGCAACAGGAGTCATTGGCTCCTGCTGTTGTAAATTAAATGCAGTGAGGAGGAAGCAGGGGGCGCTAAGCACCGCTGTGTGCTTCTATGGAGTGTGGCTCCATAGACACCTACAGTTCAGGAGCGAGCATGCGCGGTCTGCCCCCATAGCAAGCAGCTTGCTATGGGGGCACACAAAGAAGAGGTGGAGCCACGATCACCAGTGGGGGACCACAGAAATAGAGGTTTAGGGCCACTAACTTCTTCGCTCTTCAGGGGAGTAGTAGATTTCAGATGTGCATCCAAGGATGGCTTTCCACATAGTTTCTGCATCTGAAGAGCTCCGTGATTTACAGCTTGTTAAGAATATGTAAATATTGTGATCTCCATAGCTTGGCCACCATTCTACTTTTAGCAGCGATTCACATTGCAACGACTTGTCATGCGACTTGGGAGTTCTAAGCTGCATGACAAGTCACGCCCCATCAACGACAACGGAAAAAAACAGGGAGGGGGAGACGCCAACCTGAGTGTAGTATTAAAATGATGACTTTAAGAGGATGAGATTAAAAACACTTACAAGTAAAGTGCAGTCCTGGCATTCCACATGGCTCTATGGGTCCCACCGCTGTTCTGGATAGCTGGAAAGGATTGAGCAGATGGCTGGAATGGATCAGTGTTTCTGAATGAATGACTTGTATAGCGCTACACATGCGAACTGAATCGCCTCTAGGCGCTTTTTGCAGCCAGTGTCTGCTTGGCTGGTGCGGTCATTTTACCCTGTAGGATCTCGACACGCTTGGGACACACAGTCGTACACACATATATACATATATACTGGGTCAATTTGGACCAGATCCAATTAACCTACCAGCATGTCTTTGGAGTGTGTGAGGAAACCGTAGTACCCGGAGGAAACCCACCCAGACACAGGGAGAACATGCAAACTCCAGGCAGATGGTGTCGTGGTCGGGCGCAAGGAACCAGGAAGCTCCACAGTGACCAACATGGACCATGGAACGGGAAGTGATGTCGCCGTTGTCTGATTGGACCAAGGCACGGCTGGAATCTTGTCAATCAGCGCTGCAGTGGTGAAAGGCTACACGCTCGGAGCTGTCAGCTCCTTCTATTGGCCTCTGATGCATGCCCTGGGGGTGCGCAGGGGGGTAGAGTTAATAGACGCCAACCGTTCGGTCCGCAACCAGGTGCCTACTACATGTCCTGGGCGTCGGGCAATAGCAATTACTCATGCCTGGGAATGTGCTGAAAAAAATCCCAGGCGCCAGGATGCAATTTCTATGGTGACCTGACGCCTGGGATTTGTCGAGCCCTGGCGCTATATAAATCCTGCATAATAATAATATTATATCAATATATTGTTATTAACACTATAAGGTCATGACACTACAATTACACACCTACCAAGCTGGACCAATGTAACTATTCAATATTATAATACAGGATTTGTGTAGCGCCAACAGTTTGCGCAATGCTTTACAACTTAAGGGCGGACAGTACAGTTACAATACAATTTAATATAGGAGGCATCAGAGCACCCTGCTCGTTGGAGCTTACAATTAAAAAGGGGATGGGCAAGTGATACAAAAGGTAATTACTTTTTTCTCTTTCCATCCATGGACTGACACGGTGTCTCTTTACACTTTACACGTGGGTTTATGTCCCTGCTTGCAGGAGAAGACCTAGGCAGAATGTGAGATGTTATACATACATTCTAAAAGCCAGAGCTGAACAGCCCCACCCAGGGGGCGGCCCCTCCGGACATAACCCTCCCACTAGTCAGCAGACTTCAGTTTTTTTTCTGCCTAGCAGAAGAAGACGTGGCTCTCTCAGGAGCCAGTCTCCTGACCTATTTTTTATTCCTTTTCTGGAATTCTTTTTTATTTTATATTTGAGAATCGTAATCTTCTATCAACTGTCGGCTGGGCAACAGGTTGGGTACAAGATATCCTCGTAGTCTTCCCTGTCCGACCATCGAGCGCGCTGATCCTCGCCTTGTGTGCGTGAGACTCAGTTCACGACAGGCCCCATGACTCCAGGGGTGGCCGGGTTTGCTTTCATGCTCCGACGGTCCTCTCAAGACTGAACAGTTCCTGACTGACTGTATCTTTCGCAGTGGACCGGGCCGACAGCTACTCAGTACTGCACTGTGATAGTCCTGTCAGAAACACACCAGTGGGTCCCTCAGGGGACGGGTAAGTAGTCTCTCCTGCCTGCAGGTGAGTACAAAAAGCTGTGTGTTTCTCTGTGGGGGATTTTCCCTGTCTCCCCCTGTGTTTCATTGTCACTCACTGTCACCATTGCTGGCGCTGTGCTGTGTGGGGTGCCTGGGGGTCACACTGTTCTTGGAGGGGCTCCTGCTGGTCTGCAGATATGCTTTGGGCCTTTTTTTGTGAGTTTTGGGGCCTGAGCGCCGAGTGGTGCTGTGTGTGTGCTGTTGTTTCACTTTAGCTGCGTCATGGCGGTCATCTTGCCGCGGATCGCCTCAGTGAAGTGCGGCGGCCATTTTCTTGTAGCCCGCGCGCTCTTCAGCACTAGTTTTGGCCTCTAGCGCTGCTGTAACAGCGCGAATCTCCTCACAATCTCCTCACAGCTCACCAGCGCTGACACTGCGCGGTACAGACAGCGGAACTGAGCGGTCCCTGGTCCGGTTTGGTGAGTCCCCTGGGCGCCCCCTCCTCAGTCAGCACAGCCTGTGGGTGGACTTTTTATCTGAGGAGTCTCAGAGGGGGGCAATGTGGAGTCTCGGTCACCAGCTTCCCCTAAATGTCAGTGGACAACAGGCAGTGCTTCAGCACCTGCGGTCCCTAGGGACCAGTTGTGGGCAGTCCTGGAATCATTTCTGACCAGGATGGGAGCTGTGTGCAAGCGCAAGGGAGCAAAAAAGCGCCCTCTCCCCACTTTACTACATGAGGGCAGTGCGCTGATTCAGATATGGGCCTAGCCACTACCGCTCAGGACCCTAGTTCTGAATGTATTGGATGGTTTTGAACAGGACATTCCTTATGTGGAAAACTCCAGTTCTGAGTCAGTAAATGACAGGGCGCTTGTTAGTGTACTCATGACTGCGGTGAGGGACACTCTCAAGCTAAAATGCTGCGGATGCAGAACCTCAGGCTGATACAGTCTCCTTTGGTTCTTTTAAGGCCAGGCCTTCTAAAGAGGTTTTTTTCCATATGTACTTTCTTTGACCAGCTCATTGATAAGGTCTGGGAAAAGCCGCAGAAGAATTTTTTTATGGTCCCGCAGCATTTGTCTATCAGATACCCCTTGAAGATGCTCTACTTAAAAAGTGGGCTTCTCCCCCAGTGGTCGACCCTCCAGTCGCCCGGTTGAACAAGGCCATCACTCTCCCGATGGAGGGGACTCCTGCATTTGAGGACCCCACTGACAGGAGGTCAGAAGTGGTGAGCAGAGCCATGTTTGCCTTGTTGGGATCCGCCCTACGACCTGTGGTAGCGGCGACCCTTGTGTCTTAAACACTTACAGGTTGGGCAAAAATGTTGCACCTAGCTGTACAGGAGCATATTCTTCCTCCAGACACAGTTGCTCTGGCCCACCAACTGGTTCAGGGCCTGGTTTCTGTGTGCGACGCCACGCTGAACGCGGCCCCTTTAATATCCAGGGCCTCTGTCGCGGCGGTGGTATTGCGTCGTCTTATCTGGTTGAAATGCTGGTCTGCTGACCTAGCCTTAGGAAGCTCCTGACGGATCTACCATTTAAAGGCGGTAGACCTTTCGGTGCTGCTCTGGATGACATCGTCATGGATGTCACGGGAGGTAAATGCACTCTTCTTTCTTAGACTAGCAAGGGTGAGGAGGCCCGCCGCAAATAGGGGCCTTCCTTTCCAGCAAAACAGGGTTTTTTCGTCAGTCAGAGTCCACAGGTAGGCCCTCTCAGACTGACGGCAGTGCGGCTGGTGGGCACAAGTGCCCCTGGGTGCGTAAGCCAAAGAAGCGGCTCCCAAGCCCGCCTCCGCGTAAAGTCTTGCCTCCGCCCGACTCTGGGGCGGGGGGACAACTTCGCAGGTTCACGGATCGGTGGACCTCCCGAATCTCCGACTGGTGGGTGTGCAAGGTGGTCACCTCAGGATATAGGATAGTATTCCGATCCTGGCCCCCACACAGATTCTTTCCCTTGAATCTTCCTCTCCTTCCTACCTGTCGGGCAGCCCTCTTGGGGGCTGTACAGGATTTGATCAGGTCCGGAGTGATTGTGCCGGTTCCGTCACAGGAGCGTTTTCAGGGATTCTACTTGAATCTGTTTGTCGTCCCAAAAATAGGACGTGGTTCGACCTATCCTGGACCTCAAGGCCCTGAAGGCCTTCGAGAAGGTGCAGAAATTCCGCATGGAATCCATTCGCACGGTGATCGCTACACTCCACCAAAGGGATTTTCTTCTGGCGTCCTTGGACTTCAAGGACGCCTACTTGCAGGTTCCGATCTGTGCAAGTCACCAGAAGTTTCTGCGCCTTGCGATCAGCGAAGTCCACTATCGATTGTGGCTCTTCCTTTCGGCCTTGCCTCGGCACCAAGGGTGGTCACCAAGGTGCTTGCTCCGGTTCTAGCCTTCTGTTACAGCGAGGTATTGCTGTCGCAGGCTATCTGGACGATCTTCTGCTATGAGCAGAAAGTGGCTCAGACTTAGAGGAAAGGTGACTATCGTCAATTAGACCCTCAGGGACTTCGGGTGGTTCCTGAACATTCAGGAGTCAGTCCTGGTCCCGACTCAGTGTCTGGAGTATCTAGTTCTGGTTCTGGACTCCTTGGAGGCATAGGTATCCTACCTCTGGAGAAGTTGCTGACACTTCAGTCTGCGGTGCGGGTGCTGACATCCCGAAAATGGTTGTCAATCCGTTTTTTGCATGAGAGTCCCGGGACTCGTGGTGGCCTCCTTCGCGGCCATTCCGTATGCCCAATCACACACCAGGGCATTGCAGAAGGAGATCTTGTCCACCTGGGACAAATCCCCGTTGTCCTTTGGATCTTCGGATCCAGGTGATTCACCTGGTCAGGGCGTCCCTGACATGGTGGTTGAGACCCTCGGCTCTTCGGTCCGGAAAGTCGTTCCCCTCCCATCCAATGGACGGTACTCACGACGGACACCAGCCTGACGGGCTGGGGTGGAGTCTGGGGAGTCCTGTCGGCTCAATGCCTTGGACTCCGGATGAGCCCGTTTACCAATCACTGTTCTGGAAATACGGGCCATCGGACTGTGTCTCTCCTCAGGTCGGAGAGAGTACGGGGTCTCTCCATCAGGAGCCAGTCGGACAACGCCACGGCGGTGGCGTATATAAACCATCACGGGGGGACTCGGAGCTCAGCTGCGGCTTCCAAGGTAGTCCGTATCCTGAAGTGGGCCGGAAGAAACGTGCCGGCTCTGTAGGGGCGGACTATCTGAGTCGCCAATCGCCAGACGCCGGACCAGGAAGAGTGGTCCTTGCATATTTCAACTCCTTTGCCGACGGTGGGGCATGCCGGATGTGGACCTGATGGCCTCTCGACTCAGTCGCAAGGGTCGAGGTTGTGGCCAGATCCAGGGATCCTTGGGCGATGCCTTGGATGTGTTGGTGGCCCCATAGGGTCCTTATCGCCTGATATAAACTCCGGTGATCCTAATTGTTCCGGATTGGCCTCAGCCTCACTGGTACGCTGATCTGGTACGTCTCGTTGTGGACGTTCCCTGGCGGTTGTCGATGAGGGAGGACCTTCAGTCTCAAGGTCCTATGTTTCATCCGGCTTACAGTCTCTGGCTTTAACGGCAGGGCTGTTAAAAGCCAGGTGTTGAGGGACCGAGGTCTTTCGGACTCTGTCATTTTGACCATGTTAAGGACACAGAAGTCTTCCTCCAGGCAGATCTATCACCGTGCCTGGAAAGCTTATATCGCCATATGCAAAGCGCTGGACTGGCGTCCTCGGACGTATTCTGTCCCCAGAATCCTGCGTCCTCTGCAGTGTGGAGTGACCCAAAAGCTTGCTTTGAGTACCATCAAGGATCAGATTTCGGCCTTGGCCGTCTTCTTTCAGCGACCTCTAGCGGGTCATTTCTTGGTTAGCACCTTGTGTTGGGGGTTCGCCATGTGCTCCCTCCTGTCAAGCCTTCTCTCCCACCGTGGGATCTGAATTTGGTGCTCTCGGCCCTCCAGGAACCTCCTTTTGGGAATATCCGGAATATTCCCCTCTTGTCTTGTCTCAGAAGGTGGCCTTTTAGTGGCAATCACTTCTGTTTGACGAGTGTCTGCGTTGGCGGCTTTGTCCTGCAAGTCGCCATATTTAGTCATCCATAAGGATAAGGCGGTGTTGCATCCGCGACCTTCCTTTTTGCCAAAGGTGGTGTCTACCTTTCACCTACATGAGGACATTGTCCTCCCGTCCTTGTGTCCTCACCCATCGCATCCCAGAGAGTTTGCGCTGCACATATTGGATGTGGTACGAGCCTTACGGGTGTACCTGTCTGCTACTGCTTCTATTCGGAAGTCCGACTCGCTGTTTGTGACTGTCCCTGGTCCATAACAGGGCCAAGCGGTTTCGTCTGCCATCATTTCTAGGGGAATCAGACAAACCGTCATTCAAGCCTATGCTCTCAAAGGGCGGGCGCCTCCCTTTCCGGTTACGGCGCATTCCACCAGGGCAATTGGTGCTTCCTGGGTTTATCAAGTGTCGGTTGCACAAGTGTGCAAGGCGGCGACCTGGTCGTCTGTTCATGCCTTTTAAGTTTTATAAGGTTAATGTGGCTGCATCTTCGGATGCTTCCTTCGGCCGCAGGGTGCTGCAGGCCGCTGTTTAAAGTTGCGACTCCTCCGTTGAGGAGATCTGCCTTCTTGGAGTGAAAGTTTTGGTTTTTCCATTTATACTGCTCCCATCCCTCTTGACACTGCTTTGGGACATTCCCACGTGTAAAGTGTAAA
Source organism: Rana muscosa (assembly GCA_029206835.1). NCBI lineage: Eukaryota > Metazoa > Chordata > Amphibia > Anura > Ranidae > Rana > Rana muscosa. The sequence continues at coordinate 131,522,381 of CM055127.1, read as the reverse complement.
GAGACACCGTGTCAGTCCATGGATGATAAGAGAAAATAGGATTTTTTGTACTCGCCATAAAATCCTTTTCACTGACATCCATGGACTGACACGGCACCCACCCTTCCTTTTAAGTTTGTACTGCTTTGTTACAAACTGAAGTCTGCTGACTGTAGTGGGAGGGTTATGTCCGGAGGGGCCGCCCCCTGGGTGGGGCTGTTCAGCTCTGGCTTTTAGAATGTATGTATAACATCTCACATTCTGCCTAGGTCTTCTCCTGCAAGCAGGGACATAAACCCACATGTAAAGTGTAAAGAGACACCGTGTCAGTCCATGGATGTCAGAGAAAAGGATTTTACGGTGAGTACAAAAAATTATTTTCTCTCATCTCATCCCCCACAGTTAAGTTGTTAGGTGTGGGCAGGATAGGCTTCTTTGAAGAGGAGGGTTTTCAGGGATCATCTAAAAGTGGTTAAAGTAGGAGATAGTCAGACAGATTGGGGTAGGAAGTTCCAGAGGATGGGAGACTTGGGAAAAGTCCTGGAGGTTAGCATGGGAGGAGGTGGCAAGGGAGCTAGAGAGCAGAAGGTCTTGGAAGGAACAAAGAACAGTTTGGTATTTTAAAACCAAGTTAGTGATGTAGCTGGGGGCTGAGTTGTAGATGGCTTTGTAAGTTATTGTTAGTATTTTGAATTTAATTTGTTGGGTGAACGGAAGCCAGTGGAGGGATTGGCAGAGAGGGGTAGTAGACACTGAGCAGTTGGTAAGGTGAAGGAGTCTGGCAGCAGCATTCATGATGGAATGAAGAGGGTATAGCCTATGTAAAGTTGGTCCAATGAGAAGGGAGTTGCAGTAGACAAGGCGAGAGAGGACCAGGGAGTGAATTAGAAACTTGGTGGTGTCATTGATTAAAAAGGGATATATTCTGGAGATGTTGCGGAGGTTGAGGCGATGAGCTTTGTACGGTGATTGGATATGGGTCAGAAAGGTTGGTTCAGAGTGCAGGATAACACCGAACATTAGGGTTGCCACCTCATCCCTTTAAAACCGAACACCTATGAATTACACAGGTTCTGTGGCTGATTAAGGTGGTAATTAAACTCACTTGGTGCGTCATCTGCATTAAATTAGCCTCAGAACCTGTGTTATTAATATGTGTTCGGGTTTAAAGGGATGAGGTGGCAACCCTACCGAACACCCTGGCATGCGGGGACGCGTCGATTGTTGTCATTGATCTTGTCATGGGAAGGTAATACTATGAGCTCGGTTTTGAACAGGTTGTTTGAGGAAGTGGTGTGACATCCAGGCTGTTAGTAAATTATGATCGGTGAGAAGACTGAAGTGACCTGAGGGGGTAGAGAAAAAGATTTGGGTGTCATTCACGTAGAAATGATTTTGGAAGCTATCAGCTGACCCAGGGAGGAGGTGTAGATTGAGAATAGGCGAGGTTCAAGAACAAAACCTGGGGGAACCCCGATGGTGAAGGGAAGAGGATCGAAGGTGGTAGAATTGCAAGCGACAAAGGATGCGGTGGGATAGGTGGGATGGGAGTCAACGAAGAGCACAGTCACAGAGACCAAAGGAGTAAAGTTTATTTTTTATTTTTTCCCCGAGTAGGAGGGGTTGGTCAACCGTATCAAAGGCAGCCAAAATGCACTAAAATCCACACTTTAAATTTAGCTGTACAACAGTATCCATTCATTCAGGGTTACGTTTGTTGCAAACCTTCTTAGAAAAGCATCCCTGATACCTGGAAGTAATCTTCGTTTTATGTAGACCTACCTAATTATGATCAAAACTCAAGTTACTTTGAGGTGGAGTTCCACCCAAAAATGGAACTTCCACTTTTCGGACCCCCCCCCCCCCCTCCGGTGTCACATTTGGCACCTTTCAGGGGGGAGGAGGGAGCAGATACCTATGTTATACAGGTATTTGCTCACACTTCCGGGTATAGATCACCTCTGTGATCTACGCCACTTCCGGCGCCTATTCTGTCCTCCATTCTGTCCTCCCCTGCTGTCTTCTTGGAGGCACACAGGTCCCAGGAGACAGCAGGGACCAGTGAGGACGCGCAGCGCGACTCGCGCATGCGCAGTAGGGAACCAGGACGTGAAGCCGCAAGGCTTCACTTCCTGATTACCTTACCGAGAATGGCGGCGGCGGCTGCAGATCCTCAAGCGACAGATCGGCTTCGGCTACCGACATCGGGGGGCGCCCTGGACAGGTAAGTGACCATATATTCTAAGTCAGCAGCTGCAGTATTTGTAGCTGCTGGCTTTTAATATTTTTTTTTTTTAGTGGGCTTTAAAGTAAGTGCGGTCTCTGTATATTGTTCCTTTTTTTTTAATTTTTTTTATGCTTTTTGAAGGCGGCAGCAGTGATTGATGGGATATTGCCGTGACACTTGCACAATTTACAGCCTGGCCTGTGTGCTAATCATTCATTGAACAGCCATTGATCTTTTGTGTCACTTTTAAAGGCTTTAATCAGGCCTGTTGTTTCTGGCTGATGCATTAGGAGTATTTAGTAATAGTAATCTACTTGGATGAAGTAATGGAAGTGACCCTAAAAATAGATTTCTTGCAGCAAATAAACTGTTTTGGAAGACAGAAGAAGCACGGGAAGTTTATTTCTGAACTGCAGTTATGAGAAGAGACACTATAACTCCTAAGCTGTTCTGGGACAAAGTTTCAGAAGAAAAGTGTCTACACTCTGGATGAAGGTGCAGCGGAGGCACCTTTTGGGCAGCAGTTGGTTTGAGCTGGGGACAGCGCTTGACAGATTTGATTATTTTGGTGTGTAATTCAGTGGATAAATGGAGGTGTATGACGCCATGTGGAAGTCTGCGCTGCTACCTGAACTGGTTCGACTCTGATGTCGCTTCAGTAGAAGGGATATTTAGATAAGAAAAAGGGAGCGCCCGTGTCTGGAGTGATGCCACACTTGATGAAAAGAGATCAGTCGTTTATTGAGAATAAAGAATAAAAATGTCAAGCCAGCACGTTTTGGGGGACCTGCCTCCCCCTTCTTCAGGGCTAACATACAAGCATGCAAAACGAGCAGTCATAATTTTCTTGCAAAAAAAAACGTTTTTTTATGGTTGTTTTGTATGCTGGCCCTGATAAAGGGGGAGAAAGTTCCTCGAAACGCGTTGACTCGATCAATTTATTCTTGATTTTCAATAAATGACATCTTTTCATAAAGTGTGGCATCACTCCGGACACTGGGTGCTCTTCTCTTAAATATACGTTATTTAAATATACCAGCAGCAGTGTAAGTCTGGGAAGAGGGGAGTGTTTTTTATGTACTAGCAGATTTGGATACACTAACAAAGCCAAACTCCAGCTCAAACTTTTATAAGCAGTTACAGCAAACTGTTTTTTTTTTTTGTTTGTTTTTTGTTTTTTTAGGTTAAAGGTTTTATGTAAAGTGGTTGTAAACCCTCACATATACCCACTTAAGTGACTGGTCTCAGGTGATGCACAGAGATGAAACTAATCCTCCTACATAAGTTGTGCCTGTTTTATCTGCAGTCTTCTCGACATTCAAAGTCCCGAATTTATAAAGCATGTCTTAGCGGTCAGAAAAAAGGGGGCAGAGAGCTGAAATTACACTCTGCAGAGCTCAGAGGGAACGGAAGGGACACGCCCTCTTCACACAGCAGCTGAGCTCAGGCTGTCAATCAGCTGGATGTCCCTCCCCTGTCACCCTTTTTCCTCTTGGTGTCAGAAAAACGTGTCAGAAGTGATTCATGCTGATAGCAGAGGAATGGGGCAGCAGACTGAAATGACACTAAAGCGGACCATAGATGGTTTTAATCTCGACCAGTTCAGCAGGGCCTGGCCGAGATTCGGGGCATGTATGGACAGGCTAATTGTACCCAAGGTGATCAATCGATAAACTTGGGTACAACCAGCCTGTTACCTTTTTCATTTTTCATGCGATTATTGCCAGTGGTTATAGCTGCTAGCAATAATCATGGTGTGTACGGCTTCCCCTGCCCCCCCACCTGGAGAACACAAAAGCTCAGAGGGAGGGATTTCCCCATCAACACTGACTGTTGATGGGGTAATCAAGTGATTTTCTTTCCTGCAACCTGTGATTGCCTATGGCCAGCTTTAATTGAGTACATAATATAGAGCAGGGGTAGGCAACCTGGGGCCCTCCAGCTGTTGTGGAACTACATTTCCCATGAGGCATTGCAAGGCTGGCAGTTACAATTACTCCCAGAGGTATGATGGGACTTGTAGTTCTTCAACAGCTGGAGGGCCCCAGGTTGCCTACCACTGATATACAGGTCCTTCTCAAAAAATTAGCATATTGTGATAAAGTTCATTATTTTCTGTAATGTACTGATAAACATTAGACTTTCATATATTTTAGATTCATTACACACAACTGAAGTAGTTCAAGCCTTTTTTTGTTTTAATATTGATGATTTTGGCATACAGCTCATGACAACCCAAAATTCCTATCTCAAAAAATTAGCATATCATGAAAAGGTTCTCTAACCAAGCTATTAACCTAATCATCTGAATCAACGAATTAACTCTAAACACCTGCAAAAGATTCCTGAGGCTTTTAAAAACTCCCAGCCTGGTTCATTACTCAAAACCGCAATCATGGGTAAGACTGCCGACCTGACTGCTGTCCAGAAGGCCATCATTGACACCCTCAAGCAAGAGGGTAAGACACAGAAAGAAATTTCTGAACGAATAGGCTGTTCCCAGAGTGCTGTATCAAGGCACCTCAGTGGGAAGTCTGTGGGAAGGAAAAAGTGTGGCAGAAAACGCTGCACAACGAGAAGAGGTGACCGGACCCTGAAGAAGATTGTGGAGAAGGACCGATTCCAGACCTTGGAGGACCTGCGGAAGCAGTGGACTGAGTCTGGAGTAGAAACATCCAGAGCCACCGTGAACAGGCGTGTGCAGGAAATGGGCTACAGGTGCCGCATTCCCCAGGTCAAGCCACTTTTGAACCAGAAACAGCGGCAGAAGCGCCTGACCTGGGCTACAGAGAAGCAGCACTGGACTGTTGCTCAGTGGTCCAAAGTACATTCGGAAATCAAGGTGCCAGAGTCTGGAGGAAGACTGGGGAGAGGGAAATGCCAAAATTCCTGAAGTCCAGTGTCAAGTACCCACAGTCAGTGATGGTCTGGGGTGCCATGTCAGCTGCTGGTGTTGGTCCACTGTGTTTTATCAAGGGCAGGGTCAATGCAGCTAGCTATCAGGAGATTTTGGAGCACTTCATGCTTCCATCTGCTGAAAAGCTTTATGGAGATGAAGATTTCATTTTTCAGCACGACCTGGCACCTGCTCACAGTGCCAAAACCACTGGTAAATGGTTTACTGACCATGGTATTACTGTGCTCAATTGGCCTGCCAACTCTCCTGACCTGAACCCCATAGAGAATCTGTGGGATATTGGGAAGAGAAAGTTGAGAGACGCAAGACCCAACACTCTGGATGAGCTTAAGGCCGCTATCGAAGCATCCTGGGCCTCCATAACACCTCAGCAGTGCCACAGGCTGGTTGCCTCCATGCCACGCCGCATTGAAGCAGTCATTTCTGCAAAAGGATTCCCGACCAAGTATTGAGTGCATAACTGAACATAATTATTTGAAGGTTGACTTTTTTTGTATTAAAAACACTTTTCTTTTATTGGTCGGATGAAATATGCTAATTTTTTGAGATAGGATTTTTGGGTTTTCATGAGCTGTATGCCAAAATCATCAATATTAAAACAAGAAAAGGCTTGAACTACTTCAGTTGTGTGTAATGAATCTAAAATATATGAAAGTCTAATGTTTATCAGTACATTACAGAAAATAATGAACTTTATCACAATATGCTAATTTTTTGAGAAGGACCTGTACAGGGAAATGCTTTGTTCATATTTCATGTCTGAGGTTTATTACCACTTTAAACAAAAGCTGGTCATTGTAAGCACCCCGGTCAGTAGCAACAGCACACATCCCTGCCTGTGTTTGAATGACTTCTTCAGAGTGAGATGTCTATTCTGTATAATCAGCCATATTTTTTGATTTTTTTTTTTTCTCTTCTGCTGAAATTTTCACTTGCAGGTCTGAGTTGGAGTTCTGCTTTAAGGCCTTGCCAATGAGTGAATAAAAGATGCAGCAATTCCAGCAGGTCCTCCCTGCTTCCCGCATATGATTCTCTTATTTGTTAATTCACCAGTCCACGAGCTGTGCTTAATATCTTCTGACAGGCCGAGCATTGCATTGCCTGTCATGCCAAACCTTTAGCAGGTCCCTTAATCACGGCTCAGCGGGTGCACCAGGCAGCACAGTCATCTCTCTCAAGAATAAAAAACCCTGTTCCACTCTAAAGAGGTCACTGCAATGGTGACATTTGTTGTAGGTTGCTGGAGCAGCGTGAAAGAAGGGACTTGTGAGAGTTGGGGACCGTGGGGTGTTTTTATTTCCAGGAAACAAAGCCCCCCTTCCTATACTCCTCGCTTAGAGCCCAGGAATCTCCCAGAAGAGAAGGATGCCGCATTAAACAATGCCACAGCGATTCTGAGAATGGTGCTTGCTGCATTATTGATCGTCTGCAGAGTCTGCCCTTTTTCAGATTAGCACACAATTGCAAAGAGAAAATGATATTCTGGACCTGGAATTCATATATAGAAGATGAATTGTATCGGGGATTTGAGAACGGTTTTCATAAATGTAAAAGCAATCCTAGATATTGACAATATGCAAATTATCCATAAAGTGAGCAACTGCTAAATTTGTATCCATTATCTTCATTATTATTGCAACAGCGGGAAGCAGAAGGATCCTAAGAGCCCATTCACACAGGGGTGGCACGACTTGTGCCGCGACTGTGCTGGGCGATCTCAAGACGACTTCAAAGCAGACTTCCAAAATGACTTCTGTATAGAAGTCAATGGAAGTCGCCTTGAAGTCGTCTTGAAGTAGTACAGGAACCTTTTTCTAAGTCGGAGCGACTTCAGTCGCGCCGCTTAGAACGGTTCCATTGTACAGAATGGGACGCGACTCGTCAGGCGGCTGAGCCGCCTGACGAGTCGCCCCTGTGTGAATGGGGTCTTAATTTAAAACCTAAATTCATATTTAAGAGGCTATTTGTATACAAGTGGTGTAGGAATGGAGTACCTAGCCTAGAGATTACCTCTTCAAATATAAATGACCTCTTCATCCCCATCACCTTCTGCAACTAAAGCGCACCATTGTGTCCACTGGAGCAAACATATACAGCTCCCCTGTCATAGGAGGCTTCGGCAGGCCATACATTATGCAATTTTCTTTCCTTCCAAAATTGCTAGACTGGTCCCTGCTGAACTGGTCCAATTTCGATCCATGTATGGCCTGCTTTACAATGCACTCTTGATTTCTGACTAGCCGATACCACTGTTGGAATGTGGGAGGAGTACAGAGTACATTTTTTTTTTTTTTTTACTACAGTCAGTGCAGCCCTGGAGAACTGAAGAGGTGCAAGGTGAAGGGAGTTAGACCCCTTTCACACCGGACCGCTTTGCAGGCGCTATTGCGCTAAAAATAGCGCCTGAAAACCGATCTGAAACAGCTGCTGCTTTCTCTCCAGTGTGAAAGCCCCGAGGGCTTTCACACTGGAGCGGTGCGCTAGCAGGACAGTAAAAAAAGTCCTGCAGAGGCGCTTTGCGGTGGTTTTTAACCCTTTCTCGGCCGCTAGCGGGGGGGGGAAACCCCTCGCTAGCGGCCGAATAGCGCAGCGAATACGACGGTACAGTGCCGCTAAAAATAGCGGCGCTTTGACGCCGCCCCCGCCCCAGTGTGAAAGGGGCCTTATAGAAGTTGGGTTTACATCTGAGAGGGAGGTTTAAAGCGGAGCTCCACCCAAAAGGGGAAGATCCACTTATTTGCCTTCGAATCCAAACCCCCCCCCTCTTCTCCGCTGCTACATTGGGCAACTTTCTGGGAGGTGGGGGGAATGGGTACCTGGCTTTCACAGGTACCCACTCCCAGCTGACTTCACCATGGTGCGCCCCCCCCCCCCCCCGCTACCGGGCCATTCACAAAATGCAGTGCGTTTTGCATGTGCAGTAGGGAACCAGCTGTGAAATGGCAAGGCTTCACTGCCAGTTTCCCCTTACCCGAGATGGCAGCCGCAGCACCCGAGGGTCCATTAAAAAATAGGCTCAGGTGAAGACCCCGCTGGATTCGTGGATAGTAAGTGTCCCAATATTAAAAGTCAGCAGCTACAGTATTTGTAGATGCTGACTTTTTTGAAAAAAATTCTGAAGAAGCATGAGCTCCACTTTAATAGTTTTAAAGTGTATGTCTAGCCATTATCCAGAATTAAAACTGCAAATATGAAGTATGAGGTTTCTCATTCAATTAGGAAGCTCATATTATTGTAACTTTTACATAGCTATTGAGTGCAAAGAGCAGAGTTGTATAAACCACATATATTGCTTCGCCTCGTAAGCCTGCAACAAAACGCTTTGCAGGACTTAATTTAATTCCACGGGATGTTCTTTAATGGTGCATATGATCAGAAAGTCCTGAGGGTTTAGCGCCAGAACAACCAACTGTCATTTAAATTGACCACAAGCTGTAAATAAAAGGAAAATTTAAAAGTAAGATTTCATTAAAAAATAATAATAAAGACATCTGCTCGTTGGTTCCCCCAGGTCCCTGTTAAGCGTGGTAAAACACTGTCCAATCTGGAGGAGCCTGGTGCTTTGTATGTGTGTTTATCAAATCCAAATGCAAGAGTGTAGAACGTCATTCGGTGTTTTGGGAATGTAAACCTATGTAGATGGCGTCATCTCGCTGGTTCCTGTCTGCACAAACCCATCTCGATCTTGACTAATGATAAACTATTTATGCAGGCAGATTATTTTCACCCTGTTGCTTCTGTATGTAACCTAAAAGGATAAAACAAAACCCTACAGGCTGAGAAATGCACCAGTTCCCAGCACAAGGAGATCGGTAGTGGTAGGTTTTTTGCACAGAGCTCATTTCAGAGATTGGCCTCCCCTAAGCCCCCCCGCCCCTTACATTAATCCTTTCTAATGCACACTTAAAATGAACCTGTGACTTGCCCAAGCCAAACAAAATGGGTTCACCTAAATACTGCCCTCTCCGGCTGAACATACTGACTTTTTCCTTTCAGTCCACTGCCGGGCTGTTTGGTCAACAGGAGCGAAGGGAATAAACGTTCCTGTATGACAAAAGTCATGACTTATACAAGGCTGAGGACACGGAACGGGGGAGCGAGTCACATGATTCCCAAGGTGAGTATGTGCAGCTGGTAAGTGCGCAGGCAGTATTTAGAAGTTCTTCTAACTTCCCATGTTTCATATTGCACACTAAATATGGAGGTGATATTAAAGCGGAGGTCCACCCTAAAAAACAAATAGCCAAGAAGGTTTCCAAAAATTTGAAGGAAAATAAATAAAATACTTCCCGAAAATGGCTGTTGCTAGGCAGATCTTCTCTCTCCACATCTTGCAACTGCCCCCCATCCTAACAGAATCTGGGGTGTCCCCCCAAGACACCTTTAAATTTGGCTTTGCCTGTAAAACTGTGTCATTTAGTTAACAAGAATCTGTAAATCCTAAAACACCTTGGCAGAGGGACTCGTAGTTATCAGTGTAGCACAAGTCCATTTGTAGTACATTTGACACTTTATCCAGCCCCGTAACTGAAGGTCTGTACCCCGGTACGGACCTGAGCTGAAGGAAGAGACTGAAGGAGCCTGAGCATTGCATCTGCAATCCACTGATCACATTTGCAATGCTTTTACAGGCAACATTCTTTTATTAATGTGTGCATTTTTTTTTATATGCATATATTTGTTTTTTTGCAAAAGATTTAATTAGCCCTTAGTGACCACTGGGTTTTTTATTTTTTACTAACCAAAACCCTAAAGAAAAAGACTAAACATTTTGGAAGAAAAAACGCTTTCTCTTGCTGCTGTTATAGAACAAAACAAATAAAAATGCAAGGTTCGTAAAACAAAATGACACCACAAGGCGATTCCCATTTTTGCCCCAATTTTGGAAACAAAGAAACATTCTGGTATTAAAGCGGAGTTCCACCCAAAAATGGAACTTCCGCTTTTCGGAATACCCCCCCCCCCCCACTCCGGTGTCACATTTGGCACCTTTCAAGGGGGAGGAGGGAGCAGATACCTGTGTAATACAGGTATTTGCTCCCACTTCCGGGCATAGATCACCGCGGTGACTGCGGTGACCTACCTACCCCCCAGTCTGGCGCCTACTCCGTCCCCCCATGCTGTCTTCTGGACACACAGGTCCCAGAAGACCGTAGGGACCAGTGGGCTTGCGCATGCGCAGTAGGGAACCAGGAAGTGAAGCCGCAAGGCTTCACTTCCTGATTCCCTTACGCAAAGATGGCGGCGGCAGCACCTGAGAGCCGAGGGACAAATCTGCTTCGGGACCCGACATCGCAGGCGCCCTTGACAGGTAAGTGTCCATATATTAAAAGTCAACAGCTGCAGTATTTGTAGCTGCTGACTTTTAATATTTTTTTGGGTGGAACTCCGCTTTAGGGGTTGTAAAGGCAGAATTTTTTTTTTTTATCGTAATACATTCTGTGCATAGGATAAAAAGCCTTCTGTGTGCAGCACCCCCCCTCAACACCCCGAATACCTGAGCCCCATCTCTATCCAGTGATGTCCACGAGTCCCTCGGCCGTCCGGGACTCTGCTTCCTGACTGATTGGCTGTGTCCTGTTCCTTTTAAATCTGATCTCTTCATTCACCAATCTCCTTCCTTCCTAAACATTTGAGGGCTCTTAAATGTAAACACAAGCAGTATTTACATTTGTGATCGCTGTTATTGGACACTACAGAGATCACATAGCCACTCTGATTGGCTCAGTACATTTTACCTGTGATCTGTGCTGCGCTTAATTCCTGTGTCAGCTGAAAAAGCAAAACATTTTGTTGCAGAAATGATGGTTGGAAAGAAAACCTGTAAACCACAAGGGGTTCAAACGGCCTTGGAAATGAAGAGGTTAACAGATTCGATTTCACCTATCATCAGTTTCAAGCAATCAGAACAGTAGAAAATGATTTCCCCTTGATTGCAGCAGAAGGTAATTGCTGGTTAGTGCACCTAGGTTGACTTTTTGTCTTGAACGTAATATATAGAGACTTCCAAACCTTTGACATGCTTTACAATTTTCTACCTGGCATCTTTTTCCTTTCTTCCTTTTAAGATTTCCTACAACAGGTACAAGTCGTCTCTTGACAGCACTAACCGCAACTCTCAGGTCAGACTCATGTTATATGTATGTTGAACCAAGCCTTTGAAATGTCTAAAGAATGACATGGAGGAAGAATAAAAAAATAGGAATGCTGTTCCATTTGTGTCCAGAATGAAAGTTTATTTGTAATTTAATAGAAAAAACAATACATTTTGTGGGTTGCAAACGCCCCTCTTCCTTATGGGTGAAAAAGAGGATTGGGGTATGAGCTAAATGTCAAGAAGGCGGATAATGAATAAAGGGCTCCTCTGTATGCCAGCCACGGCTTAAATTGGGCAGCCAGACCTCCTTCTAGAATTACTCTTACTATGTTTTTGCCTGCCTGGTGTGTCTTTTAGCTTGTACTGAAATGTCATCGTCCTTACAGTGGTGATAATGATTTATCTGCAGTAAATAAATTCCTGATGTCACTGTATATAGAAAAAAATCAAATCTTTCAAAAAAACTGCACTTTTTTGAGCTCTAGACAAGTGACTTTTCCTAGGCTAAGATGGTGTCATCAGTCTCTTGCAGATAGAAGGAAACATTTCCTTAGTCTCCTCTCTTCTTCAGTGATCCGGTTGCAACATTGTAAGTTTGTAGTCACCAGTAATCACGGCACTTAATCACCGGCTGTGCAGTGCTGCGGACACCGGCGACCTGCCATTACAGTGAATGGGGCTGGTGGCTGCACCTAGCCGAGCCGCTGAGAACCTCAGCAGAATCTGCTATTACCATTCGGACTGGCCCTTATAACTGCTGTGAATGAAGCGTAAAGCCATGGGCTGAATATGGGGCAGTTCAATAGAAACCGATCGACATTTGTACTGTGTATACGGCAGCCGGTCCGACAGAGGCCGGATGAACGTCTGGCTTCGGTCAAAGGGGTATGACTGAAAGGGGTTTGCCAATCAGCATCTGATTAGCGCTCTTAGCCAATAGCTGAGAGCACTGATCAGTGTGTTCGGGGGGGGGGGGGCAGCACACAATAGCTCAGCAGGGAGATCGCTGCACCAACATCAGCTTGTTAGTGCAGGATCTCCTCTTGAGCTCTTTAGCCGCAGCGATCCAAGCAGAAGTTCACCCCCCCCCTCCCTTTCCCCGCAGCCTTTTGGGACACATCCCAGGTTCCAGAACGGGACCATTCACAAAGCGTGGCTCGAGCGTGTGCAGTGGGAATCTGGCTGTGAAGCAGCACATGCCGGCACCTGCACCCGAAGCCGGCTGAAGTATCTGCTTGGATGAGGACAGCACTGGATTCCTCGACAGGTAAATGTCCCTATATTAAAAACCAGCAGCTACAGTATTTTATTTTTTTGGGTAGAGACTGGAGCTCCTCTTTAAAGTGATTGTAAAGTTTTGTTTGTTATTTTCAGAGAAAAAAAAACATGGTATACTTCCCTGCTCTGTGTCCAGTGGTTTAGCACAGAGCAGCCCAGATCCTCCTCTTCGGAGTCCCTCTTCGGCTCTCCTGGCCCCTCCCTCCTGTTAAGTGCCCTCACAGCAGGCAGCTTACTATGGGAGCACCCAAGTCGAGCCGCAGCTCCCTGTGTCCATTCAGACACTGAGCCCCGGTTTTTGGCCCCCCCCCCTCTCTCTCATGTTTGACTTACTGACTTTGACAGCAGCAGAAGCCAATGGCACCGCTGCTGTGTCTCTATGCCAATCAGGAGGAAAGTCCCGGACAGCCGAGGAACTCGTGGACATCGCTGAAGAAAGATGGGGCTCAGGTAAATATTTGGGGGTGTTGGAACGGCTGCTGCACACAGAAGGCTTTTTATTTTCATGCATAGAATGCATATAGATAAAAAACATTTTGACTTTACAACCACTTATAAGTTTTACCCGATGAATGTTCAGGCCTCGACGTTTGCTGGCCTTGGCCTACAGGAATCCTGTCGGGTCCATCTCAGTTAGACCCCTTTTCACACTGGGGTGGTTTTCAGGCGCTTTAGCGCTAGAAATGGCCTCTGCTAAGCGCCTGAAAACTGCCTCCTATTAATTCCAGTGTGCCTTTTCGCACTGGAGGCGGTGCGCTTGCGGGACGGGAAAAAAAGTCCTGCAAGCATCGTCTCTTTTGGGGTGGTTTGGGAGCGCTGTATACATACCAATGATCTAGAGCTGTAGCATAACTTGGTGGTATAAGGCAGGCCATAGATTATGCAGTTTTCTTTCCTTCCACCAAAGCTGGAAGGAAAGAAAAAATTTGCTCTATTAACAGTCAGGGTTAATAGGGGAATCCCTCCCACAGCGTTATTGTGTCTGGCCAGCGGCGAGCTTTTCTTGGGTCGTCGGTTCGAATCCCAAACACGGCACTACGTGCACAGAGCTTCCATGTTCTCCTTATGCCTGCGTGGGTTTCCTCCGGATACTCCGGTTTCCATCCACACTTCCAAAGACCTGCTGGTAGGTAATTTGGCTCCTGGCTAAATTGGCCCTAGTATGTATATTATTGCAGTGTATATGTATGAATGGGTGTTGGGGACCTTGGATTGTAAGCTCATTGAGGGCAGGAACTGATGTGAATGTAAAATAAATATGTAAAGCACTGTGCAAATTGATGGGGTTATACAAGTACCTGTAATAAATTGGCGTTGCCGGATATAGCTGGCAGCACTAATCATTCATGAAAAGCCCAACAGGCTGGTTGTGCACAACTAGGGTGCCCATACATGCATCCAAATTCTGCGGGTCCCTGGTTTCGATCCATATATGTCCAGCTTCTTCTATGATGTACTCTAAAGCGGGCCATACATGAGTTGAATTCTGAAAGAATTTTCTTTAGAAAATAAGAAATTTTGTGATCCGATGGTGCCACCATTGATATCAAAATTCGACCAACCAAGCCTTCAATTTCATCTCTTGTTACAGAAAAGCATTTTCGTGGCAGGGAATTTTCTTTTCTTTCCAGGCCACATGCACATTACTTTTTCGATTCATACTTCTCGCACGATTGTCCCATCATTGAAATTAGTTTGTTTTTCAAATAAATTCCAACATGCCTGATCACTCAAATTCGATGGTCGTGCGAAAATCTGCCATTGCTACGGCTCACTAATGGTGCGAAAATTGAATGAAAATTCTTGGTTAAGGTTTTTGAAAGATAATTCTTTCGGACTTCGACCCATGGCTTAAGAAAAGAATGTTACAGGCAAGTCAGAAATCCTGTTTTTTTGGTAGTTCAAGGGTCTATGAATTTGTGTTTTTAGCTGTTTGGGCAGAATACATTTTTTAGGTATACCGTATATACTCGAGTATAAGCCGACCCAAATATAAGCCGAGGCACCTAATTTTACCACAAAAACTGGGAAAACTTATTGACTCGAGTATAAGCCTAGGGTGTGCCTCACTTTGCCCCACTGTGTCCATGCCTCACTGTGTCCATGACTAGACTGACGTTTAACATGGGAGTCTATGGAAGGGGTTCCCGGCTTTGAAAAATCGGTGCTCCCCGGCCGAAAGTCCCCTGGAAAAGAAAATTTGCAAACTTGTAGAAAAAGAGTGGGGCTACATGTGTGCCAAGTTTGGGGTCCAGAGGACCTACGACCGGCCAGTACCGGGTCCCCAAAGTAACCAGAGAAATGACCGTTTAACATGGGAGTCTATAGAAGGGGTGCCCGGTTTTGAAAAATGGGTGCTTCCCGGCCGTAGGTCCCCCGGACATGAAACTTTGCACACTTCTAGAGGAAGAGTGTGGCTATATGTGTGCCAAGTTTGGGGTCCAGGGAACCTACGGCCGGCCGGTACCGGCTCCCCAAATTCTGGGAGATCAGGCGCAAAAAGGTGACTCGTGTATAAGCCGAGGGGGGCATTTTCTGCACAAAAAACTCAGCTTATACTCGAGTATATACGGTAATCCATGCTTCGCTGTCAGTGTATATACTTGTTAGTCTTTTAGAATGAAATTGGGAGGTTTTTTTTCTTTACGTCATTTAACTCTGAATGTCTCCAGAACAAATGCATGTATGTGGTCTTATTGGAATTCCTTTTTCTAACTGTCCTCTCTAATAAAAGGGTTTGATTAGAAGCTGGTAAGAGTCATGTATTTTTAAAATTTTTTTATTTACCAAGCGGATAGTAGCAAGCTTCCAGCATAGTCTAATAAAAACCCATTTAATAGGAAAGGAGAAGTAAGCAAAATAATGCATTGAAACGGCACAGTGCCCGCCCACCCTAGTAAGCAAATATTTGTCGTAGTGCTGACAAGCGGGGAATCTGATCTAGAAATTATAACTTCACAATGCTTTCTCCACGGGCACCCCATGGTGAGATGGGTTAATTACTGTGGTGGGTGTACCAGGGAGTCTGACATGGTGAATAATGGGCATGTCTGCATACAGCCAGGCTGTCAGAAGGGTGGCAGTTTGTAGGGGGATGACGGCTTGCACAGAACATTGCTGTCTTTTGGTGGAGAAAGCGCAGAATGTAAAATGAACTGGCTTATATTATGCATTTCACTAAGCTATATATTCTAACGGGTATTCTAAAAATGGGGAAAAGGAAAAGTGAAAGAATATGCTTGTAGCAACTAAATAGGGAGTTATTTTTTTTTTTTTTTTCACCCTAATCAGGCGGTTAGGTTGGCTTTTCTACCTCGAACCACTAAAGTCCAGGTTTCACATCCCACAAATGTACTTCTATTTACAGTGCATCCAGAAAGGATTCCCATCGCTTCACTTTCTCCACATTTTGTTATGTTACAGCCTTATTCCAAAATCAATTAAGTTCATTTTTCCCCCTCAAAATTCTACAAACAATACCCTATAATGACAAGGCGAAAGAAGTTTGTTTGAAATCTTTACAAATTCATTAAAAACGAAAGAAATCATGTACCAAAGTATTCACAGCCTTTGTTCAATACTTTGTTGAAGCACCTTTGGCACCAATTACAGCCTCAAGTCGTTTTGAATATGATGCTACAAGCTCGGCACACCTATTTTTGGGCAGTCTCTCTCATTCTTCTTTGCAGGACCTCTCAAGCTCCATCAGGTTGGATGGGGAGCGTCGGTGCACAGCCATTCTCAGATCTCTCCAGAGATGTTCGCTCAGGTTCAAGTCTGGGCTCTGGCTGGGCTACTCAAGGACATTTACAGAGTTGTCCCATAGCCACTCCTTTGTTATTTTGGCTGTGTGCTTGGTGTCATTGTCCTGTTGGAAGATGAACCTTCGCCCCAGTCTGAGGTCCCAAGTGCTCTGCAGCAGGTTTATATCAAGGAGCTCTCTGTACATTGCTGCATTCATCTTTCCCTCGATCCTTACTTGTCTCCCAGTTCCTGCTGCTGAAAAACATCCCCACAGCATGATGTTGCCACCATAATGCTTCACTCTAGGGCAAGCGTAGGCAACCTCGTCCATCCAGCTGTTTTGAAACTACAAGTCTCGAGGCCCTAACAATCACAGGCAGAGGCATGATGGGATTTGTAGTTTAACCACAGCTGGAGGGCCAAGGTTGCCTACCCCTGCTGTAGGGGATGGTTTTGGCCAGGTGATGAGCGATGCCTGCTTTCTTTTAGACATGACGCTGATCATTCAGGCAAGAGTTCAATCTTTGTTTCATCAGACGAGAGAATTTTGTTTCTCATGGTTTGAGAGTCCTTCAGGTGTCTTTTGGTAAACTCCATGCGGGTTGTCATGTGCCTTTTACTGAGGAGTGTCTTCCATCTGGCCACTCTACCATACAGGCCTGATTGGTGGAGTGATGCAGAGATGGTTCTTCTTCTGGAACGTTCTCCTCTCTCCACAGAGAATCGCTGGAGCTCTGTCAGAGTGATCATCGGGTTCTTGGTCACCTCCCTGACTAAGGCCTCTCTCCCCCGATCGCTCAGTTTGACCGGACGGCCCGCTCTAGGAAGAGTCCTGGTGGTTCCAAACTTCTTTGATTTACAGATGATGGAGGCCACTGTGCTCATTGGGCCCTTCAATGCTGCAGACATTTTTCTGTACCTTTCTTTCACGTTGTCATTATGGGGTATTGTTTGTAGAATTTTGAGGAAAATAATTAATGTAATCAATTTTGGAATACGGCTGTAACATAACAAAATGTGGAAAAAGTGAAGTGCTCAGGATACTTTCCGGATGCACGGTATATAGTGACCGCATACTGTTCTGTACTTCACAGATCCGGCATTTTGAAGAAATGATTAAAGTGGAGGTAAACCCCATTCATGAAATTTTGAGCTGGGCACATATATCTGTAGTGTTTTCTTATCTCTCTCCAAAGCCCTAAGTCCTGTGTCATTCTGCTGCTCTATTCTGTTATCGGCATGATAACTTCTGACAATTTATCCGACAACCGAGATAAAAACAGCCTGAAGTTTGTGTGGGGGTGGGTGCTAAAATTAGAGTAGCAGAGAGCTGGTCTATTCACAGCACAGCTCTGAATATTCCTTCCTTTGTCTATGTGGGGGGGGGGGGCTTTCCTTCAATCAGCTGTCACACGGTGTATGCCAAGAATCTCCTCCCACTGCTGAACAGGAAGAAAAAAATCTCTTAACACAATGTGCAATTTCGAAAGAATATAGCAAGCTGAAGACAGCAGATATACATGTATAAAATGTATGTAGGGAGGTTTGTTTCATACTTTTGTATCATCTGAGGATGTTTACTTGACTGGGTATATGTGAGGGTTTACATCCACTTTAAACTGCCCATGGATGGGTATTTTTTTTTTCCGAGGGACTTCTCCGCTGTTTAGAATACACTGATCGGTACTGCAGCTGATTGGCTGCAGCTTCTAATCAAATAAAAATGTTAATCTTTCCCGTTTTACAGACGATGATCAATAAAATAACTTGTGTCGAGGGGGAGTGGCCAAAGATGCATCTAAATTTGGACGGTCCCTGCTGAAGCAGTCAGATTTTGATCCTTTGTTGGCCAGCCTTAGAGGATTTCACCCTCTGATATTATCTAATCCTATCCAACTTTATGTAGTAGTAAATGGTGTGTTTGTGATATCAATTCCTCCTCCCCTGAAAAATCAAACCTCTTGGGCCCCTTTCACACAGGTGATCAGATGAGGTCCACCTGGCAGTGACTGGTGGACTTGATCGGACCCTCCAGTCTCTTCTATGGAGCGGCGGATCCGATCCTGTCCGTAAAAAAAACGGATGGTGGTCCTATTCCCCATCCGTCTGGCGGATCGGATGGCAATGGACAGGCAGTCCGTTTCCATCCCATTGCCCCATAGACGAGAGTGGTCACGGACCTGTCATCTGCCTGCTCAGCTGGGATCAGCGGAGAGATCCCCCGCTAAGCAAGCTGATTCCGCTTCACGAAGAGGAAAGGTGGAGTTGTGCTTTTTCCTGATTGCATGGAAATGTAAAGTCATAATAAAGGCAGATTTAAATAACAAAAAACAAACATGTTATACTTACCTGTTCTGTGCAGTGGTTTTGCATGGAGCAGCCCCGATCCTCCTCTTGTCGGGTCTCTCGATGGAGCTCCTAGCTCCTTTCTCCTGCCGAGTGCCCGCAGAGCAAGCGGCTTGCTATGGGGGCACCTGAGTCACTACTGTGTCCATTCACAAATGCTGCTGTGCAGCTCGGGCCCGCCCCCACTCTCTCCTCCATTGATTCACTGGCTGTAAGGCAATGGCACCCACTGCTGTCTTAATCATTGCGGAGGAAGAGACCTGGGAGAGCCACTGCTCTTGTGCACATGGCAGGATTTCTGTGTGCAAAAACCTTCTGCCTTTACAACCACTTTAAGTGTTCACAACAGATCTTTGTAACCTGAAGAGTGTACATCCAAAGGAGACCATTAATACGTAGACTTTAGGCTCTACAGCATGAAAGACTGCAGTTCCCTATATGACAGTCGAGTGTGATAAATCCCAAGGAGACTTTAGCACTGGTTGGAATAGATCCTAGAAGTCCTGGGTTCTCTCATGGGTAATTATCTGTGGTAGTATTACTTACCAAATAGTTAACTGTTAACTTGTTCAAATGGCTTATATAGAATTGTTAAGACTATCAAAAAAAAAAAATACTGTTTGCACAAATGTAATGTGTGATGAGAAGCATGTCCCATAAGCTTCACATCAAGACAGACCTGTTATGTGTGGCAACCTCAGCCTGGGCTCCAACCAGGCCACACCCCCAATGTGTTCCGCTCCGCCCCTCAGAGTTTAAAGAGATTTTAAAGACAATTTAAAAAAAAAAAAGTTGTACTTACCTGCTCTGTTTTGCACAGAACAGCCCGATCCTCCTTCTCGGGTCCCCCGACAGCACTCCTGGCCCCTCCCTCTTGTCAAGTGCCCCCACAGTGCTTCCTGAGCCGCTGCTCTGCATGTCCATTCAGACACGGAGCCGCGGCCTGGGCCCACCCCCTCTCTCTCCTCATTGGCTCTCTGACTGTCATTTACAGCAGCGGGAGCCAATGAGGAGGGAGAGTCCTTGGAAAGCTGAGAATCTCGTGCACATCACTGGTTCAAGAGGGAGCTTGGGTAAGTATTAGGGGGGCTGGGGGAGCTGCTGTACACAGGTTTTTTACAAAACCATCAGCATTTACAACCACTTTAATCATGGGGGTGGAGACTCCAAGAACAGGGGGGATTTAATGCATCGTCGGCTGCCACACATTTCAGGAAATGAGTATCAGGCGTGTTTAGAGCTGGTCATGAGATTTGGAACCTTTTTAAGCTTCATATGCAAGTGAAGCAGACAAGGGTCCACAGCGACGCTTGGAGTCGGAACAAGCTCCTTCCCTAGCGGTGGACATAGGATTAAAACTCCTTTTTAAAGCCTGAGGGGCTCACACTGTTTTTCATTTGGTTCACAGTGTGTACAAATTTAATGTTTGATTGTTAATACCACTAAGAATTTTCCTGTTTAAGCAAATGGGCTCACATGTGCTTGTAATAGACTATGTATTCAGTTTCTCATAGGTAAGATTGTGACCAGTTCTCTATAAAAAGCATCCCTAAGAAACAATTGATTCTCTATAAAAAGCATTCCTAGGTAGCAACTAAAACTTTACAACCGTAAATTCTAGTGCCATTAGAAACAATGCAGCTGTGCTTAAAGTGGCATTAAAGCTATATTAAAGGATATTTTTTTTTTTGTATAGCAAATGCCATAATTGCCTGCTCTGTGTAATGGTTTTGCACAGAGCAGCCCCGATCTTTCTCTTCTCTGGTCCCTCTTTGAGCTCCTTGCCCTCCCTCCTGCCGCGTGCCCCCACAGTAAGCAGCTTGCTATGGGGCACCCAAGCAGGCTTGCTTCCTTGAGAGGAGTCGACCTGGGGATTCACACCTCTTGAATGAGACTGCCATTGCGGCTAGTTGGATTTAGTGCAGACTTGAGCAGTTCTTTCCTTCTGGTGTGGTGCTGTAGCTTTAAGAAGAAAAGGGGGTGCTTTCAAGTAAAATGTATGCATCGTTCCATGGTTGGGAACTTGGAAAGTTTTGCATCAGCAACCACAATTTTCAGAGGTACCTTGACACTGCGGTGTGGCTTTACAGTTATTTGCAAATGGATGCTGCACGATTAATCGTCATCGCAATTTTTTTCTCCGTTGCGATCTTGACAAAGTATTTCCTGATCTTTTGTATGCAGAGAATTACTTCTGCTCTCAGCGTCAAAAGAAAGGAAGAAAAAATCTGGGCAGTCTGCCAAGTAGCAGAACATTCTTTATCAGTGGAATGTTAAGTCTAAACATTGTAACAATTTGTCTTTTTACATCAAAGGAATACACTTCCTGTGTAAATTAGGAAAGTTTAACCACTTAAAGCGGAGCTCCCCTGAAAAAAAAAAATTAAAAGCCAGCAGCTACAAATACTGCAGCTGCTGCCTTTTAATATTAGGAGACTTACCTGTCCTGGAGTCCAGCGACGTCCGCAGCAGAAGACGAGCAATCGCTCGTCTATCTGCTGCCCCCACCGCGATTCTCGTGAGGGAACCGGGAAGTGGCGCGCTGCGCCGTTCTCACTGGTTCCCGTTGTGTTCTGGGAGCCGAATGTTTCCCAGAACACAACAGGTATTCTGCAGAAAGTGATGTACTACCCGCAGATTTCCCGCAGAGAGGACTCCCGGAAGTGGGTGCAAATACCTGTCTTAGACAGGTATCTGCACCCCCCTCCCCCCTGAAAGGTGCCAAATGTGACACCGGAGGGGGGGAGGGTTCCGATGAGTGGAAGTTCCACTTTAGGATGGAGCTCCGCTTTAAACACTAAACCTTTTTCTGACATTTGTTTTTTTCAAGTTAAAATTTTATTTTTGCTAGAAAATTACTTGGAACCCCCAAACATATATATATATTTAGTAGAGACCCAGAGAATAAAATGGTTGTTACAATATTTTTTGTCACTGTATTCGCGCAGCGGTCTTTCAAATGCAATTTTTTTGGGAGAAAAAATAACTTTAATGAATTAAAAAAACAAAAACAAACGACTAACCAGTAAAGTTAGCCCAAATTTTTTTTTTGTATAATGTGAAAGATTTTACGCCGTGAGAATCGTGATCTTTATTCTAAGCAAAAAAATTGTGATTCTCATTTTGGCCAGAATCGTGCAGCTCTACATCAACCTTTTAAAAAAAAAAGGGGGAAACTTTTTTTATTGTGTTGTAGATGGACATGTGTGACTTGACTACATAGAGGGCGTTTCCCAGCATACAGACAGTGCATGGTTTGCTTATTGGGAATGTGATGATTCGCAAGTGGAGTATCATGACTGCATACTGTGTTTTGTATGTGTTTTTTGTTAAATAAAGATTTTTTTGTAAATCAATAATATAAAATAAAAATTTAAATGGTCTAAAAGCCATTGTAAATTCCCTTTTTAAATGCAGTTTTCCTGTTTGTAGTGTAGCTTTGGGATGCTTTTCATAGTTCTAGTTTAGGCAATATTTGGAAGTTGCTGTTTTTGGAATTCTAGAAATGAAGAGTCTTTGATGGATTAAGGTTTATGAAATACCCATTGTTTTAAACAGGGGCTTTGTTCACAACTGAAACCACAGTGCCTTTTACTTCTGAATAACCTGGAACGCATGCTTGTGCATGTAGGTGATAAGTATATAGTACTCCTAATTGTGGTGGGTACTTTCACTCTGCATGTAGCAATTGCATTATCGCTTTTATGCAGCCATATTGAACATAATGACCATAAACACTTGTGTGAAAGACACAAGCACGACTGAAAAAATAAACTTCAAAACATTTATCTAACGTGATTTTGCTGCAAACCGCACACCTACAGCAGTGCTAAAGAAGTTCTGCTACTGGTTTGTGTATTAAAGAAGGGCTGCATCTTTACCAAATACCAGGATTTCCTTCTTGCTTACTATTGGGAGAGAGAAATATGTATTTTTGTCGCACAAACAATCCACCAGGCAGGATAAAAATTAAAACGCTTGGTCTGCAGTACTCCCCTTTAATCTGGCGTTGTCTCCTGCAACACTACTATTCTGCCACAAGATGCCCTCAGTCTCATCAGGGGTGTCGAACGCATTTTGATTGCGGGCCACATCAGCGTTATGGTTGCTCTCAAAGGGCCGGTTGTATCTGTAAGGCTATGTTTCTCCACAGATACATGGGGCGGGGCTTAACAAATTTGCTTTAAATGTAGTAGCCTGCTAAAAAAGTTAGGAGCCTGTTTATTTTTGACTGGCAGGGCTTTGTTTTCCGTGACCGAGAGTGCCAACCGTTGAGCTCTAAAGCCTAGTACACACGGGCTGAATGTCGGGCGACATTCGAAGCATCATGACCAAAAAAGGTCTGCTGACTGGCTCCCGATCAGCACTCTAAGCCAATGACTGAGAGCGCTGACTGGAGTGTTCTGGCGGAGGGGCTGTCCCCATCAGAACACAATGGCACAGCAGGGGAGATCGCTGTGCTAACATCAGATTAGTACTGCTACTCAGACATGAGGTGTGAGTTTTTAGAGCCTCGTACACACTAGTGTTTTTTTATTTTTTATTTTTTTTTATTTTTTTACATTCAACCCGAAAAAGAAAATGATAGCACAGGTCAGAGCCGCTGTACTAACCATCTGATGTTAGGTGCCGGTGTTTTGTCGATCTGGTTCCCCTATCGATATGGTTCCAGGCTAGACTGCGCAGGCGCTGCCGAACAGCTGTTAAAGCTCAGAGATTTCGGTATGCTCAGCTTGCGCCTGCGCAATCAAGAGGGAACCAGATCGATAGGAGGAACCATAGGCTCGGCAGCTGTGGACGCGTTCACCCCCGATGCTTCATTACACACGCCACTTTCTTCTTCATGCAGCTCTATACAGCAAGGGGCGGATCAAATGTGATATTGAGCAGTGCGATTTGTTTGTTTATAAACGACGCTCTATACAGCCCCTTGCTCTATAGAGCGGCGTGTACAAACAAACAAATCGCACTGCTCAATATCATCACATCTTATCCACCCCTTTCTGTATAGAGCGGCATGAAGAAGAAAGCGGCGTGTGTAACTAAGCAACGGGAGCGAGCGCGTCTGCAGCTGACGAACAGCTGTTACACCTCAGAGATTTCCGTAGCCTCGGTTTGCGCCTGCGCAGTCGAGCTCGGAACCATATCGATAGGAGGAACCAGCTCGGCAGAACACCGGGACCCTGACACAGAAATTCTCAGAAGTACTTGGTGTGCAGAATTTAGAGATGCGCTGTGTAGTGTGCAGGGTTGAGGAGTGCACGATGTACAGAGTATAAGGTTTAGGGGTGTGCTATACAGGGTTCAGCTCTTTCGCAGGCTGTCCACATCTCACTTCCACCCCTCCTCCTTGGCTCTGACCACCACTCTCCCCCCATCCCCTACCTCTGCACACATCTCCCTCCATAGCCCTGATCTCCGTATTGGTGTTCCTCCATGTTCTGGCTGAAAAAATCTCTGGGTGGGAGGGACACATGAAATGGCCAGGTGGGCTGGATTCGGCCCAGGGGTCTTGTGTTTGACACGTGCCTAATATTCAACTTGGAGGACGGTGGGCATATTCTAGATGGAATATGTGTCATGGCCTTGCTTCCTAGGGGGGCATTACCTTGGCATCAGTATTGAAGCTCATAATGCCGATGATATCTTTTCAAGGGCGAATGGATCCATGCTTTCATGTTTATGCCAAATTCTGACCCTACCATCTGAATGCCGCAGCGGAAATGGAGACTCATCAGACCAGGCCACGTTTTTCCAATCTTCTATTGTCCAATTTTGTGCGCCTGTGCGAATTGTAGCTTTAGTTTCCTGTTCTTAGTTGACAGTGGCACCCGGTGTGGTCTTCTGCTGCTGTAGCCCATCTGCTTCAAGGTGTTGTGCGTTCAGAGATGGTGTTCTGCATACCTTGGTTGTAACGAGCTGTTATTTGAATTACTGTTGCCTTTCTATCATCTCAAACCAGTCTGTCTATTGTCCTGTGACCATTGACATCAACAAGCCATTTTCATCCACGCAACCGCTGTTCACTGGATATTTTCTCTTTTTCTAACCCTACTCCTATAAATGGTTGTGTGTGAAAATCCCAGTAGGGAAATGGGAGGCAAGTATCGTTTTTTCTGGTGGAGTTGCCATTAGATCAAATTTCTTAGAGGTTTGCCATTTATGGTCAAGGCACAGGTCTGCTTTTATAGCTCAAGCTGAAATGTACGTGTATATGCATGAATGAGTAGTTGCTTTTTCCCCTTCTTGCCCTTTCCTACCAGCTCTGTACGAGAGGTCTCTATACAAAGAGTCAATCAGAGTGACAGCCCGATTTCTGCTGTGCGTTTTCTTTGGAAATGGCACAATGCTTTTGGGAATTTTTTTTTTCTTTTTTTCATGGGGAAAACTTTGTAATGTTTTTGTGTAAAGCAAAGTTGTTTTTATAGATAAAAAAAAAAAAAAAAAAGCACTGTAATGGAAAAAACACCAGTTTAATTTTAAATATGATTGACCCCACCAACCATAAAGTGCCAAAACCGTAAAAGCGTAGTCATTACATAGCATGCACATGAAATAAGCAGGTAATGCTACCCCCCCCCCCCCCCCCATCAGCAAGTGTGTAATGAAACTGCACGTAGAAAACATATCCTAGAATATTTATATGTTTTGATTATGTTTTTTACATTCATCTGATTACATTTGTGTGCATGCCTAGAATAAACTGTACATTTCCTGTTAGCTACCATCTATTTCTGTACCTATAAATTGGCTCAAACATAGAATAAATTCACCTTTTAATGCTTTACCTTTTCTAATGATGACAAAACCGTAAAGTATAAAGAGGTCTGTTGAAATTACAAATCTGTTTTGTTTGTGTGTATAAATATTTCCTAATTACAGCCCCGAAGAAGCTAATTTGTGGTGACAGCGTTACATTAAGTCTTCTTGATGGACTGCAGATTGAGTGTTCCCCAGACATCACTCTTGTCCCTCCTGCCACTTTATCATCTCATTCATGCTATCAGCGGTATGCATCGCTCTGGGGAGCTATAAATCTACAGATTTTTTTTTTTTTTTTCCATGCTAAAAATAACCCTGAGCAGAACTGCACCATTTTCATGTTTTGTCTTCACACCTTCAGTTTGTATACCAGCAACTCCCCGGGCTTACCGCTTCCTCTTGCATGATGGGTGGTTTGAATTAGAAGGAAGGCAAGATACTGAGAAAGAAGCTGCAAACCAGTAGGAGAGACGATGTCTTCAAGCGCACAGCGGGAACATTGAAGCGCCGTTGGCTGCCCCGCTGACACTTTCCCTGTGCATTGTAAAAGTGCCTTTCAGAGAGCGAAGAATCAGACCTTTGTTTTATCTGTTTGCTTAGTTCTCAGTTAGATGCCATGGAATCTTTAGGCATTGGCTCAAAAGGGTTCTGTTGCCATCTGTTCCCGGTATGAGGATGAAGAGGTGTGCAGGTGGCTGCAGTCCAGTTTTCAGCAATTAAAATGAACCTGTCACCTTTTTTAAGGTCAAGGCAAACTATTTAGAACTGAATAACATAATAAAGGGAAGGTTATCCCCTTCCCTCTTCTCCTGTACTCGCCTTTCTACTTTCTACTCCTGCTCCTCACTCCTCTTCTTACGCTTCTCTTCTTATCCCCTCCTCTTCCTGTCTCGGTCCTCTTCTCTTCTTTTCTTCCTGCCTCACCCCCTTCCTTTTTCTACACTCCTTTCTTTTCCCCTCCCTTTTTTTTTCTTCCCCATTTCCATCTTCTTCCTGCTTCTCCCTTTTCCCTTTCCCCTCTTCCCCCTTGCCTTTTCTTCCCCCTTGCCTTTTCTTCCCCCTTGCCTTTTCTTCCCCCTTGCCTTCTCTTCCCCCTTGCCTTCCTTCTAATTTCCCTCTCCCTTGCCTTCCTTCTAATTCCCCTCTCCCTTCTTCTTCCTTCTAATTCCCCTCTCCCTTCTTCTCCCTTCTTCTCCCTTCTTCTCCCTTCTTCTCCCTTCTAATTCCCCCTTCTCTTCTGTTTCTGTTATGCACCAATGTATGTGCAAAATACATGTTTAGGAACCTAATCTCATCTTCTGTAGATAAAATTGCTAAATGGCATGATAGGAAATCGCCCTGAGCCCATGCAGTTGCTTTTACAAAAGGAAATGTAGGAATCTGTTAAGCAGGGCATACAGTTCTGCCCATATGTACATGAATCAGTAGGGAGAAACCAGTCCATAATGGACCTGCAAGGCAAAGATCTCAGATGGATGTCACTACAAATCTCCAGGCTATAGACATTTTGGAAGCAGTGTTGATATCCTAGTTTCATATGAATGCTGGTGGGCAGGACTATCCATCTATCCATCTTTTTGAGACCCCCCAAAACACATTTAATTTACTGGCCTGCATGCTCTGTATTGTCCATTATTTTTTCCTCTTCACTGTGCTATTGGAATTGGGCTTTTTCTACCTGCATTCTTTTTCATTTTAGTTCAGTATTTGGAAACCTTTCTGCAAATGATAAGTGTAAAGTGTATCATTTTAGACAACCAACCTAAATATCAGAGTCCTGACATATGAAGTGTGTGGGAAAATACCTTTCTCTTGTCATCCATGGACTGACACAGCGTGTCTTATACACCTTTACACGTGGGTTATGTCCCTGCTTGCAGGAGAAGACCTAGGCAGAATGTGAGATGTTATACATACATTCTAAACAGCCAGAGCTGAACAGCCCCGCCCAGGGGGGCGGTCCCTCCGGGCATAACCCTCCCACTGCAGTCAGCAGACCTCAGTTTTTTTCTGCCTAGCAGAAGGAGAAGACGTGGCTCTCTCAAGGAGCCAGTCTCCTGACCTATTTTTATTCTTTTGGGAATTTTTTTCCTATTTTATTTTTTATTTTTTTTTGAGATCTTCTATCAACTGTCGGCTGGGCAACAGGTTGGGTACAAGATATCCTCGTAGTCTTCCCTGTCCGACCATCGAGCGTGCTGATCCTCGCCTTGTGTGCGTGAGACTCAGTTCACGACATGCCCCACGACTCCAGGGGTGGCCGGTGGGCTTCCAGCTCCGCGGTCCTCTCAAGATAGAACAGTCCGGCTGTATCTTTCGCGGTGGACCGGGCCGACAGCTACTCAGTACCGCACTGTGATAGTTCTGTCAGAAACACACCAGCGGGTCCCTCAGGGGACGGGTAAGTAGTCTCTCCTGGCTGCAGGTGAGTACATGCTGTGTGTTTCTTGTGTGGGGGGATTTCCCTGTCTCCCCCTGTGTTTTTAATGTCACTCTCTGTTCACTAGTGCTGGCGCTGTACTATGGGGGGTGCCTGGGGGCCATACTGTCCTGGGGGGGGCTCATGCTGCTCTGCACTCGCTGGGGCTGTTTTGTTTTTGGAGGTGAGGGGCCTGGGCGCCGTTCGGCGCCATGTTTTGTGTGTGTGCTGATTTTTACATCGGCGGCCATCTTGCCGGGGCCCGCCGGAGCACATTGCGGCGGCCATTTTCTTGTAGCCGCACGTCTTTTCTGGCACTAGTTTGGCCTCTAGCGCCGCTGGAAACGGCGCGAATCTCCTCACACTCTCTCCTCTCAGCTCACTCACGCTGAGCAGCGCGGCGCAGTGAGACAGAGCGGCGGAACCGAGCGGTCCTGGTCAGGTTGGTGGGTTCCCTGGGCATTCCCCTACTTCAGTCTGCACGGCCTGTGGGTGGTCTGAGAGGGACATTATGGAGTCAGAGTCACCAGCTTCCCCTAACATGCCAGAGGCAGCAGCCAGTGCTCCAGCACCTGCGGTCCCTATGGACCAGTTGTCGGCAGTCCTGGAATCATTTCTGACCAGGATGGAAGCTGTGTGTGAGCACAAGGGAGCAAAAAAGCGCCCTCTCCCCACTTTATCTCCACAAGGGGAGTGCTCTGCTTCAGATATGGGCCTAGTTATTGCTGCTCAGGACCCTAGCTCTGAATATTTGGATGGTTTTGAACAGGACATTCCTTGTGAGGAAGACTCCAGTTCTGAGTCAGTAAATGACAGGGCGCTTGTTAGTGAACTCATTGATGCTGTGAGGGACGCTCTCAAGCTAAATGCTGCGACCGCAGAACCTCAGGCGGATACAGTCTCCTTTGGTTCTTTTAAGACCAAGCCTTCTAAAAAGGTTTTTCCATATGTACCTTTCTTTGACCAGCTCATTGACCAGGTCTGGGAAAAGCCGCAGAAGACTTTTATGGTCCCGCGGCGTTTGTCTATTAGATACCCCTTTGAAGACGCCCTGCTTAAAAAGTGGGCTTCTCCCCCGGTGGTCGACCCTCCAGTCGCCCGTTTAAACAAGGCCACCACTCTCCCGATGGAGGGGACTCCTGCGTTTAAGGACCCCACTGACAGGAGGTCAGAAGTGGTGAGTAGAGCCATGTTCGCCTTGTTGGGATCCGCCCTACGGCCCGTAGTAGCGGCGACCCTTGTGTCTCAGACACTCACGGAATGGGCAAAAATTTTGCACCAAACTGTGCAGGAGTATAACCTTCCTCCAGACACTATTGCTCTGGCCCACCAGATGGTGCAGGGTCTGATATATGTGTGCGACGCCACGTTGGACGCGGCCCCTTTAATATCCAGGGCCTCTGTCTCGGCGGTGGTATTGCGTCGTCTCATCTGGTTGAAATGCTGGTCTGCTGACCTAGCCTCTAAGAAGCTCCTGACGGATCTACCTTTTAAGGGTGGTAGACTTTTTGGTGCTGCTCTGGATGACATCATCAAGGATGTCGCGGGAGGTAAAAGCACTCTCCTTCCTCAAACTATCAAGGGTAAGGAGGCCCGACGTAAACCGGGTCCTTCCTTTCCAGCAAAAAAGGGTTTTTTTCGTCCGTCAGAGTCCACGGGTAAGCCATCCCAGACTGACAACAGTGCGGCTGGCGGGCACAAGCGCCCCTGGGTGCGTAAGCCGAACAAGCCGGCTCCCAAGCCCGCCTCCGCGTGAAGTCTTGCCCCCGCCCGTCTCTGGGGTGGGGGGACGACTTCGCAGGTTCACGGATCGGTGGACCTCCCGGATCTCCGACCGGTGGGTGTGCGAGGTGGTCACCTCAGGATACAGAATAGAGTTCCGCTCCTGGCCCCCAGACAGATTCTTCCCCTCAAATCTCCCTCTCCTTCCTGCCCGTCGGGCAGCCCTCTTGGGGGCTGTACAGGATTTGATCGGGTCCGGAGTAATTGTGCCGGTTCCGTCCCAGGAGAGATTTCAGGGGTTCTACTCGAATCTGTTTGTTGTTCCAAAAAAGGACGGGGTTCGGCCGATCCTGGACCTCAAGGCCCTGAATGCCTTCGTGAAGGTGCAAAAATTCCGCATGGAATCCATTCGCACGGTGGTCGCTACACTCCGTCAAAGGGATTTTCTGGCATCCTTGGACATCAAGGACGCCTACTTGCATGTTCCGATCTGCGCAAGCCACCAGAAGTTTCTGCGCTTTGCGGTCGGCGAAGTCCACTATCAATTTGTGGCTCTTCCCTTCGGCCTGGCCTCGGCACCGAGGGTGTTCACCAAGGTGCTTGCTCTGGTCCTGGCTTTGCTGAGACAGCGAGGCATTGCTATCGTGGGCTATCTGGACGATTTCCTTCTAAGACCAGACAGTGGCTCAGAATTGGAAGAAAGTGTGACTATCGTCAGTCAGACCCTCAGGGAGTTTGGGTGGCTCCTGAACGTTCAGAAGTCGGTTCTAGTCCCTACTCAGTGTCTGGAGTATCTAGGTCTGATTCTGGACTCCTTGGAAGCAAGAGTCTTCCTACCTCCAGACAAACTACTGACTCTTCAGTCTGCAGTACGGGTGCTGACGTCCCGAAAATGGTCGTCAATCCGCTTTTGCATGAGAGTCCTGGGACTCATGGTGGCCTCCTTCGAGGCCGTTCCTTATGCCCAAGCGCACACCAGGGCCTTACAGAAAGAGATCTTGTCCACTTGGGACAAATCCCAGTTGTCCTTGGATCTTCAGATCCAGGTGAGTCACCTGGTCAGGGCGTCCCTGACGTGGTGGTTGAGGTCCCCGGCTCTTCGGTCCGGGAAGTCGTTCCTCCCCATCCAATGGACGGTGATCACGACGGACGCCAGCCTGACGGGCTGGGGGGGAGTCTGGGGAGTCCTGTCGGCCCAAGGGCTTTGGACTCCGGACGAAGCCCTCTTACCGATCAATGTGCTGGAGATACGGGCAATCAGACTGTGCCTCTCCTCATGGTCGGAGAAACTACAGGGTCACTCCATCAGGATACAATCGGACAACGCCACAGCGGTGGCGTATGTCAACCATCAAGGGGGGACTCGGAGCTCAGCTGCGGCTTCCGAGGTCGCGCGCATCCTGAGGTGGGCCGAAAGAAGCGTGCCGGCTCTGTCGGCCGTCTACATTCCGGGCGTAGACAATTGGCAGGCGGACTATCTAAGTCGCCAGACGCTGGACCAGGGGGAGTGGTCCTTGCACCCGGAGGTCTTTCATCTCCTTTGCAGACGGTGGGGCACGCCGGATGTGGACCTGATGGCTTCTCGACTCAATCGCAAGGTGTCGAGGTTTGTGGCCAGATCCAGGGATCCCTGGGCGGATGCCTCGGATGCGTTGGTGGCCCCATGGGGTCAGTATCGCCTGATATACGTTTATCCTCCGCTGCAGTTGCTCCCTCGCCTGCTCCGCAGGGTAGCGACCGAGAGAATTCCGGTGATCCTCATTGCTCCGGATTGGCCTCGGCGTCACTGGTACGCCGATCTGGTACGTCTCGTTGCAGACGTTCCCTGGCGGTTACCGATACGGGGGGACCTTCTGTCTCAAGGTCCTATATTTCATCCTGCTTTACAGTCTCTGGTTTTAACGGCATGGTTATTGAAAGCCAGGTGCTGAGAGACCGAGGTCTCTCGGATTCGGTCATTTCGACCATGTTAAGGGCACGGAAGTCTTCCTCCAGAAGGATCTATCACCGTACTTGGAGAGCTTACATCGCCATGTGCGAAGAGCTGGACTGGCGCCCACGAACGTATTCCATTCCCAGAATCCTGCATTTTCTGTGGCGTGACCCAAAAGCTCGCTTTGAGTACCATTAAGGGTCAGATTTCGGCCTTGGCCATCTTCTTTCAGCGACCGCTGGCGGGTCATCCCTTGGTTAGCACCTTTGTGCAGGGGGTTCGCCATGTGCTCCCCCCTGTCAAGCCTCCTCTCCCCCCGTGGGATCTGAATTTGGTGCTCTCGGTCCTCCAGGAACCTCCCTTTGAAAATATTAGAGATATTCCCCTCTTGACTTTGTCTCAGAAGGTGGCCTTCTTGGTGGCCATTACTTCCATTAGACGAGTGTCTGAGTTGGCGGCCTTGTCCTGCAAGTCGCCCTTTTTGATCATCCATAAGGATAAGGCGGTGTTACGTCCGCGACCTTCCTTTCTGCCAAAGGTGGTCTCGGCCTTCCACTTAAACGAGGACATTGTCCTCCCGTCCTTGTGTCCTCACCCATCGCATCCCAGAGAGTTTGCGCTACACACTTTGGATGTGGTACGAGCCTTGCGGGTGTACCTGTCTGCTACTGCTTCTATTCGGAAGTCTGACTCACTATTTGTGGCTGTCTCTGGGCCAAAACAGGGCCAAGCGGTTTCGTCTGCCACCATTTCTAGGTGGATCAGACAAACCGTCATTCAAGCTTATGCTCTCAAGGGGCGGGCGCCTCCCTTTCCGGTTACGGCACATTCCACCAGGGCAATTGGTGCTTCCTGGGCTTTCCGACATCAAGCGTCGGTTGCACAAGTGTGCAAGGCGGCGACCTGGTCGTCTGTTCATACCTTTTCTAAGTTTTATAAGGTTGATGTGGCTGCATCTTCGGATGCTTCCTTCGGCCGCAAGGTGTTGCAGGCCGCTGTTTGATGTTGCAACTCCTCCGTTGAGGAGCTCTGCCTTGTTTGGAGTGAAGTTTTTGGTTTTCCATTTATACTGCTCCCATCCCTCTTGACACTGCTTTGGGACATCCCACGTGTAAAGGTGTATAAGACACGCTGTGTCAGTCCATGGATGACAAGAGAAAATAGGATTTTTGTACTCACCGTAAAATCCGTTTCTCTGGCATCCATGGACTGACACAGCACCCACCCTTCTTTTTAAGTTTGTACTGCTTTGTTACGAACTGAGGTCTGCTGACTGCAGTGGGAGGGTTATGCCCGGAGGGACCGCCCCCCTGGGCGGGGCTGTTCAGCTCTGGCTGTTTAGAATGTATGTATAACATCTCACATTCTGCCTAGGTCTTCTCCTGCAAGCAGGGACATAACCCACGTGTAAAGGTGTATAAGACACGCTGTGTCAGTCCATGGATGCCAGAGAAACGGATTTTACGGTGAGTACAAAAATCCTATTTTTTGATGGCTCACCTCATGCTATTGTGAAATGATTGATTGCAATATACCTGTCACTTTAAAAATTGTAATTAAACTGTCAGCTCCTCTCTCAGCCAGATGGCCATGAAGTACAAGGACAGCCTCTCGTTTCTGAAGGTTGTCGTCCTGCAGCAGATGGCGATAAATTAGTGATTGCCATTAAGGTGTGTATTGGTGATCAACTCAGCACTTTAAACGGGGTGCCCTGGCTGATCCATGCAAGACTGACTTTATTGTCCCAGCAGACTATGCACCACATCCGCTTCATTTCCAGCTTGTAATGATAACTGAACACATTTATTTATTACAGGTACTTAGAAAGCACCATCAATTTACGAAGCACTTTACATAACTATTGTACTTTCAAAGCCCTTAAACCAGGGGTCTCAAACTGGCGGCCCTCCAGCTGTTGCAAATCTACAAGTCCCATCATGCCTCTGCCTGTGGGAGTCATGCATGTAACTGTCAGCCTTGCAATGGCTCATGGGACTTGTAGTTTCACAACAGCTGGAGGGCCGCCAGTTTGAGACCCCTGCCTTAAACGAATGAGAGGTCCTACATGGGGTAGTGCTTACTTTTATCCTTATGAAAATCAGGACATTGGAGACGGAGTTCTAGAGCCCATTCAACCTGCTGCAATGTGATTGCATGTTAACTGCGTCTTTTGGAACGGGCTCCCAAAATACCACAATGTATATTTTAATTAACACGCAGCATTTTTATTTCAGCATAATGCACCACAGCATACGGATGTCTCACACATGTGTGTTATGTTTAAACGCAAGTCAGGGTGGATTTGATTTAAATCAAGTCGATTTTTAAATCGTCATTTTTAAAGAGCAACTGTCATCTCTGTCCCGCGGCGGATCC
Source organism: Rana muscosa (assembly GCA_029206835.1). Classification (NCBI taxonomy): domain Eukaryota; kingdom Metazoa; phylum Chordata; class Amphibia; order Anura; family Ranidae; genus Rana; species Rana muscosa. The sequence goes on along the minus strand of CM055127.1, from coordinate 131,488,581 downwards.
TCCTCTGACTCGCTGTTGACTCACCGACAGTCCCATTCACTTTAATGGGGTGTCGGGTGATGTGGCAGTGACACAACAAGGTGAGGGTCGTGGTGGCAGCAGGTAAGTGGATGCCCGCTAACGGACGCTGCCATGATGGATCTGAAATGACAGGTGCTCTTTAAATGTAGGGACTTATTCTTGCTGGTAGTTAGAATCTTTAATATTTGCTAACAAAATGAAGGTTTCCTATTTAGAATAATAAGCTGTCAGGTTAGTAAAACAGCAATATCAGAACCGATTCAGTCATACAGTTTGTAGTGTACATAGACTTGCAAAACAATGAGATAAATGAATATCACTGAACTTTGATTAATCTCATAATTACTGTGAAATTGTGTGACTGCATCAATGCAGTGCATGTTATCTCAGCTTGGATTCATTAAACAAGTTTACCAAAAATTTAAATATTGCAGAATATACAGCCTCATGCTACATAACTAAGCTTCATTTCATGCTGAATAAACAAAATTATTAATTTATCTTAATTAGAAAACTATCTTTAGATTTTTCTTTTTACTCTAAAAGCATTTTATGTAAAAAAAAAAAAATGATAAAAATCAAAAATCGATTTTAAATCAAATCAATTTTTTTATATTTCTTTAAAAAAAAAAAATCATTGATTTATATTCACCCTGATGCAAGTGCATTGTGGTGTGCTGACTAGATGTTTTGGGGTTCTGTTCATTGTTTCCTGAATAAATGTGCTTTGCTGCAACACTGATTACCAAGGTGGAGTGGGGTAAATGGGACCTTAGGATTGCCCAGGTCACTGAGGAGCTCAAGATGACAGAGAAACAAGCAAGTATTCCCTTTCAGACACTGAGCTTAGTTTCACATCACATAAGGCAGGCAGTTCTTGTAACGCTCATCAATGTGTGACTGTACAGTGACCTTACTGTGCCTATAGCCGCATATTGTATATCTGCAGGGTGTGATCTGTAACTGTTATGCCTGATACACACTTGAGGTTTTTTTTTCCGTTCAACCCAGTGGGTTGAACGAAAACATTCAGCTCTGGTTGGAGCCGCTGTACTAACTATGTGAAGTTAGTGCAGCAATCTCTCCTGCTGAGCTATTGTGTTCTGACAGGGGGACGGCCTCCCTGCCAGAACACTCTGATCAGTGCTCTCTGCCATTGGCTGAGAGTGCTGATCGGGAGTCAGTTGGCTACTGGTATTCCAGCATGCTCATCCAACAGAAACCCGGACAGACTGACATACACCCGGGCCCAATTTCAGCCATTTTTTATTTATTTTTTTAAACCGGCAAACGTCCCCCGTCATACGGCCCGTGTGTACGGAACTTTAGTCTCATGAGATTTTGTAATGTCACTTCTGTGCTGCTCACTGATCGGCTGGCTGTAGAGCAGAGGTGTCCAACCTGCGGCCCACGGGGGCTATGAATGCGCCCCAACACAACATTGTAAACTTAAATGTTGATTTTGTTTTTTTGGAATTCTTTGTAAAAATCCGTTTACACTTCGTGAACACATGCAGCTGAAGGAAAATTTGACCGTCTCTTTTCTGGACTTTTATACGTTTTTTTTTTTTTTTTATCTTTCACTCTTTGCCTTTATTCATGTCATCAGTTCTTGGCAGCAACTATTTTCAAGTGTGAAGCACACGAAGGGCAAAATTAGGACGAAAATATCTGATGAGCATTGCTACTACATTCATCCAACCAGATATTGATGTGTTTATCAAAAACAGTGTTAAATATTGCACTAGGGTAATGGATAAATCTAAATATCCTTGTTCCCGGACTTTTCGGCGGAGGTACAAAAACAACGTGCCCAGTTTAATGATGTCAAAAAGAGGCTTCGCTCACTGGAGTTAGTATGCTATGCTCTACCCTGCCCGCCTGCGTGTGGTGGCCAGAGATGAAGTCCATTTCTTTGACAAACCTGCATTGGCCATGCAATGGCTGGATAGAGATGAGCGTTCCCTGCGTGAGGATTTAGGGAGAAGGAGGAGAGCCCCCTGAACACTGCCTACAGCGCCATTTACTTTGGAACGAACACAAAATGTTTCTCTTGTTATTTGTTTGCAAGAACGGAGTGATTAGATTCTCAAATTCCTGACAAGGCGGAAAACTGTTTTAACAAGATGTGTCAGCATCACCCATACTCTTAGATACCATGCAAGGCCTGTTGCCTATTGGCTCTTCAAAGCCGGCTACTGAACTTAGCCCCCCGGAGGAGAGTCCCTCGTGGACATTACGACTATTTGAGTTTTTCTTTTTTTTCTTCTTTTTTTTTCTTGTTTTGAATGGGGTCCCATTGGACCTTCCGCCCACAGTCTAACTGACTTTTTCTTTTACAGGACATACCCACTTACTCAGACAAAGTACCCTTTTAGTCGATGCTTTATTATTGTTGTGCCTTCCCCTTCTAACCTTCAACCTTTTTGCTTAGATTATGTTGCTCATAATACCCTATGGCTGCGCAATGTGTTGTGACTAGTTGGAATGTCAGGGGTCTGGGAGACAGGGTGAAACGGCTGGTGGCGGTGCACAGGCTTAAACGTTTGGGCTCATCTGTGGTTTGCCTGCAGGAGACCCATATGCTACCGGTCAGGTGTCACTGTTCTCCTCAAGGGTGTTTGGCACCCAGTTTCACTCTGCCTTCTCGTCCTATGCTAGAGGGGTTAGTGTATTAATTGGTACAAATGTTCAGTTTGCTTACAGCCTCGCTCATTGATCCTTATGGTCGGTTTATTTTTTTATTATGCTCTTTGGATAACTTGCAGTACATTATTGCGAATGAGTATATTCCACCCCCTTTTTCGGTGGAGGTCCTTAAAACTCTGGCTACTTTTTTGTTACACCACCCGGGCATTCCTGCTCTTGTTGTTGGGGACTTCAACAACTACCTGAATGCGGATCTTGATAAATTTTCTCCTGGGGCATCGGCGGCTAACCTGAGAGGGGGCCCGACACCCTTCGCTCGGCTACTGCTAGAGCTGGGGTTGAGGGATGTTTGGAGGCTTGGCCATCCACAGGAGAAATGTTACTCATGTAATTCTGCTACACATAGAGGCCTTTCCAGAATTGACCTTGGTTTGGGCAATGATGGGATGCTCTCCCTGGTATCATCTGCACGTTATGAGGCAAGAACTGTCTCAGATCATTCCCTCTTATGTATTGCAGTTATAACGTCTGGAAGCTCAACCCATTTTGGTTGTCGCTCCTCCCTAGCCCGGACCCCATCCATGATAATCTGATAACATTTGTTTGTTTCAATAAGCAGTCTGAGCTCAGGGTTTTCTGGGACACACTGAAGGCCTATTTAAGGGGTCAGTTTATTAGGTCTATTAATGCTATAAAGACAGGGACCAGGTCATGGGAGCAATCTGTGCTCCGGGAGGTTGAGAGGGCGAAGTCTGCTTTTGGCTCCCCCTCTGAACAGACCGAGAGAGCTTGGAGTGAGGCTCAGAATATTGCTTAACATATGGTGTTCACGAAAGCGGCAAATAAAAGTTTTTTTCTCCAACAGAAATATTTTGAGGAGGGGGAGGGCACGGGCCACATGTTGGCCATGATGGTACGGTCACAGAGGGGTTTTGCCCACATAGAGGCAATTAATAATTCTTCAGGGGACCTGGTCTCCTCTCATGCTGAAATTTTGTCTACCTTTAGAGATTTCTATGCTGATGTGTATTCCTCTAGGGTATCGCCTACTGTGGAAGAGTTTGCCTCCTTTTTAGATCAGTGCCAACTCCTGTGTCTTTCGGCCCTGGATGTGGAGCATTTGAATGCCCCTCTCACGGCTGACGAGATGCTGGAGGCCTTGGCGCTTTCTTCTTCTGGTAAGCCTCCAGGATCGGATGGCTTGCCTGCGTAGGTGTATCAGCGCTACTCAGATATACTGATACCGCATTTGCGAGAAGTATTTGTGGATGCATTGGAGAAGGGAAGCTTGCCTCAGTCCATGAATGAAGCGATAATTGTCCTGTTGTTGAAACCTGGTAAGGAGGCCCATTCCCCGGATTCTTATAGGCCCATTTCATTGTTAACGACTGACGTGAAGTTACTGGCGAGGGTATTAGCTACCAGACTGGCTACAGTTATACACAAACTAATTCACAAAGACCAATCGGGATTCATCCCTTCCCGGTCAACAGCCCTTAATATTAGACGCCTGTTTCTTAATCTCCAAATACCTGCTGACAACACAGGACAGAAGGCGATTCTTTCCTTGGACGCTGCCAAAGCTTTTGACAGCGTTGAATGACCTTATTTATGGGAGGTTTTGAGACGCTTTGGCCTGGGTGACACTTTCATCAAATGGGTGGGGTTGTTGTATGCGGCCCCCACGGCTAGGATCCGCGTGAATGGGGACCTCTCAGACTCTTTTCCTCTTTTTCGGGGCACGAGACAGGGGTGTCCATTGTCGCCCCTGTTGTTCGTGCTAGCACTTGAATCACTTGCAGCTCTGATACGGTCCGCGCCGTCAATCATTGGCTTTAACAGGGGTGTGAGTGTGGAGAAGGTTTCCCTTTACGCGGATGATATGCTGCTGTATTTAGGGGATGTGGACACATCCCTTACCACGGCTATGGAGTTGATTCAACATTTTGGCTCCTTGTCAGGATTCTTCATAAATTGGAGTAAGTCTGTCCTCTTGCCTGTAGACAACCCTATAACTTCATTGCCGGTTGCTGCAAGGTCCCTCAAGATAGTCTCCTCGTTTAAATATCTAGGGGTGCAGGTGTCGTCTAGCCCATTGACGTATCTGGAGGAAAACCTACTGCCTCTTTTTAAAAGACTCCAAATGACTTGTAATACTTGGTGCAAGCTCCCTCTGTCAGTCATAGGCAGGATAAACCTAATTAAGATGGTGTGGTGCCCCCAGCTATTGTATATAATGCATAATTCCCCTCAGTGGATACCCCGTAGGTGGTTTACTCATATAGATACCCTATTTAGGTCCCTAATTTTGAAAAAGAGAGTGGCTAGGATTAGTCTCTCTACTTTACAATATGGTAAGGATCGAGGAGGAGCGGCGGTTCCTAACCCCAAATTATATTTTCTGGCTTCCCAGCTGCAGCACCTGGGTGGGATGGGCCAAGTGAGTGAATCTGATTCTATTGAAAGCCTGTTGAGGACGGGGACACAGAGTACTTCAGTGCTGGCGAACTTGGAGGCGGGATTTCCTCACCTGCCGCAGGCGGCGCCTACTGTAGTCCTCCTGAAAAAACTCTGCGGTAAGGTCTAGCCTGCGTATTTCGGGATTTCTTGCTGACACGCCAATTTGGGATAATCCCAATTTGGCGGAAGTATTCAAACTGGACGGCTTCCAATCTTGGAGACAGGCTGGTATTTGCAATATTGCTCAACTGTACTCTTTAAACGTTCTTAAATCTTTTCAGGACTTACAGATTGAATTTAACCTCCCTAGACACCAATTTTATAGATACCTCCAGGTCCGCCATGCTTTGCAGGCCCAGGGTCAGATTTCTGTCCACCTACTTTCCAGTCACTCCCTGATTAATGACGTCTTTTTTGGTCAGGAAAAAAAAGGCTTAATATCCCATATTTATTCAAGTCTACTGTCGACCGTACAAGACTCAGCGACTTTACCGCGTAGAAGGGGCTGGACAAGAAGACCTGGGGGTCATCGATAGTGAAACTTGGGACACGTGCTTACAAGCAGGTCCGCTCACGTCGGTTTCACAGTCGCACAGACTGTCTCACTTGTTTTTACTGCATAGGGCCTACCGCACGCCCATACAATTGTTTCGTTGGGGAAGAAGAGACTCTTCTCTATGCCCTAAACAATGCGGGGGGGAGGGATCGCTCATTCATCTGATGTGGCGCTGTCCCAAGTTGCACCAGTATTGGGGTGATGTTACGGAAGTTATTTCCTCGGTTTATCAGGTTGGGGTCCCTTTGGACCCCCTAATCTGCATACTGGGTGCAGTCGATGAAGAAATATACCCCCATCCAACTAACATTGCAGTGATCAGACTTTTATATTTAGTGCGTAAGTTGGTGGCTAGGCTTTGGATCTCTCCACGTGTCCCGACCAGAAAACAATAGATTGAGCAGGTTAATCTCATCCTTATACGGGTGCACCTTACATATCAGCATAGGAATGCTGCCCGGAAATTTTATTCCATATGGCAGCCCTGGCTGGAGACCCCTGGGTTAGCGCCCCCACGCTTGATTTTGACTCGGTTGCTACAAGTTTAAAAGGCACTTCTATTCATGGTGGAGATTTCACTCTATTTGGAATACACATCAAATGAGTACTGCAATTTGGGTACCAGTTTTTGGTTTTACGGTGGGTACGGGTTCAAAGCGATAGGCAGACTGTGGGATGTAGAGTTTAGGATGTGGCCCGTTGGCCTTCAGTTTGGCCATATTGGGGGGTGGGGTCGCACTTGCCCGCCCGGTGCTGCCTACCTTTTCTTTTCTCGTTACTGGTGACTAGGTAATACTTTTGGTGCCACTGTTTATCCAATGTACACGTGCTTCAATGATGTAACTAATTCTGTTTTGTTCTTTGAACTAGGGTATGTAACTTGTGTTCTGTATTTTCTTTTTGGCACAATAAAACATTTATCTGATAAAAAAAATTATAATTGCACTAGTTTAAGAGCCGGTTCACACAGGGGCGTCTTGGGATCCGACTTCAAGTCGCGCGGTTTAGAAAAGTAATGGAAGTGAATGGAGCCGTCTTAATGTACACTACTGCAGTCGCTCCGACTTCAGAAAAGGTTCCTGTACGACTTCAATCCGACTTCTAGGCGACTTGTACCCATTGATTTCAATGGAAGTTGCCTCCAAGTTGGATTCCCTTTCTTAACTGAAGCAACTTTCCAGGAAGTAAAAATAGTTTTCCAGGCAAACCCCTCCCTCCCACCGATCTGATTGTTTGATTGGCCACTGGAAAGTCGCCTGTCCTGGAGGCAACTTGAAGTTGCCTGGAGTCGCACTGTGATTCAAGCTCAAGTCGTGTCCAAGTTGCCTCCCAAAGTTGTGCTGGAAGTCGTGTTGCCCCTGTGTTAACCGGCTCTTACGCTGCCTGTTTTATTTTTAGAATAAAAATTACAAAAAATTAAGTTTTTTTATTACTCGGATAGGTACATTATCTATATCAGTGATTCTTAACTTGTGATCTGTCTGACATTTTCTCTGCACATCAGTTATTCTTATTATTAGAGTATTTTATGTGTGGCCCGGGACAATTCCTCCTCTTCCGATGTGGCCTAGGAAGGTCAAAAGGTTGGACACCCCTGCTGTAGGGGAAGCTGTAGTAGAGGAAGCTGTAGTGACTAAATGCAGTTCAAGGATCTCCTTGCTTCTGTTTTTTAATCCATTGTGCTTCTGTTTACTTTCTGTGGCTTCTGTTTAGTCCATTTTGTGGATTTGCGCTCCCTACACCTTTCATTGCCTAACCAGTCATCAGATCACCAGTCATTCCATGAATATTCTTCAGTCAAACAAAATCTCCTGCGCTCAACAGTGGTGCGGTGGAAATAGCCTAGAATTCCTATGGCTCCCGGTAAATGCACAGGCCTTGCTGCTCTCCAAGGGTCAGGGGACACCCAATGAAAACACTGTAAAAAAACAAAAAGAGGGCGCACCAGCCTTGCGCATTACCCAAGTCATATTTATTGAAATCAAAAGGAAGGAAACGTACAAACAAGTGGATAATTTGGGATTATTACAAGTGGATTTTTTTTTTTGTGTGTATGTGAAAGCCTTGTTTCCAGCATTTGCAGATTTTTAGCCACTGTTGTTCATTGTATTTGGTTTTATACTGTATGCCTGAAAATCCTGTCATGTTTTGACACCATCGGCATTATCATTGTTGCTTTTTATGTATGTGTCATTATGCACAAGGATGTGGCTTGCTCTCTGACCTAATGGGCTGGGTCTTCAGATCATGTGATGAGAACGATTTGCTATATCAATGTGGCAATGCAACATTACAGATAAGCTCTGAGGAAGCGGGGATCTCCCCCGGAAAAGCACCAGCCATCTGGAAGGTCCTCCATCGTGCTGGGCGCGGTCCTGGTGACCTGGTTGCTCTGTGTCCATTGTGGACTCTGATATGCTTTTATTATCCACTTGTCTGTGAGTAGGTTTCCTTTCTTTTGATTTCAATAAATGCCACTTGGGTAATGCGCAAGGTTGGTGCGCCCTCTTTCTTTTTGTTCTTTTACATGAATATTCTTTGCCATTACCAAGATGGCTGCCTGCACACAGGGCAATAGGGCTCGGCATACATTATGAATATAAACCTGTTGCGTTGTCATGTATCTATGATTAGGCAAACAAAAGTCCCATCTTTATAATAGATATATAAACTTATATAAAATGTAAAGGCCAAAACCAATTGCAGATCCACAAATTGAAAGTGAAGAGTGTCCTTCCAATTTCGATTGGTGCCAACACCAAGTGCTCCCCGATGGATGGGGCAAACATATCTGCTTACCAGATCTTAAGACCTTCCAAGGTCTATATGTGCATCAGTGAGCAATCACCTCTCACTTTGAGTATATACTGCCTCAGCTGTTAGTGGACTCCAATACTCCCCACAGCAATTATCCTTTAGTGAACTCCAAAACCCGATTAACACGGTATACCATATAGAAGAGGGAATCAAACTCATTGCGCAACATTCATTTAAAGCACACAAGAGTTTATTTCAAGGTTCTACTTACAGCAAAGATGTTAAAGTGGATGTAAACCCACATTTTTATTTATTTATTTGCTGTCACAATGTAGAGTATAAGATTTCCTATCATCTTCCCAGTCTTGCCACAAAGAGTTAATCCAGCTCTGAGCAATCCACTTATGTTTTTTCAGTGAGATAAAACAGACAAACGGAGAAAACTTGGTCCGTTCTTCCCCCCCTGCTGTGAGTGACAGATGATTTACATATCTCATGCACGAGCCTGAAACGGGCATTATTTTTGAATTCCCACTCCCACTCCTTTTCTGAAGTCATGTGGTTACTTTTCTGGGTTTTGACTGGTGATCATAGCAGAATTTAGTGTAAGAAATACACAGAAGAAAATGCATACTGATAAAGGGGAGTGTAGAGGAGGGCGGGGAGTCTACTGACATCACGACTCCACCCACAGAGCTCCAGACAACAGACCCACCCACAGAATCTGCAGTTTTTCAGTTCTCATAACAGACAGAGGGGAGACATTTAACGGGTAAAGATACATGCAGGAGGCATGTATATGCTTATAGATCTGCACTATGGCAGTAGTTTAGAAAGGGTGAGAGTGGGTTTACATCCACTTTAAAATAGGTTTATTGGAAACAAATGTTCGTCTAACACCCACCATGGGTGCCATGACGTCACTGCTGCTCCGTGCGTAGCCTGACATACGTTTCGTCCAATGGGACTTCTTCTGTGAGGCAGTAAGGTTCAGCGGTGCTCACATCACTTCCTTATATACAAAATTGGTGCTAAACACTAGGGCAGCGTAACCAGCATAATGGTAATCAAAACCATTGTGAACCACATCGCCATATTGTAGTTCAAACCTCATCACATGGCAGCCATATTCCTGAGGACCCACTGCGCTCTATTTTAACAACCAAACCAATGATGGAACTCTATTGCTGTTTTGCACTGCATATATAATCGATCTGCATATTAAAAGTTAACCTTTTATCAGGATATTTATTATGCCTTCAATTCTTTAATAATGCAGTACATATCAATAAGTATTAACCTAATTTAATAACAATTTCATCATCTAATACGGACGTATAAACATTGTTTCTCTTACCGTCCATGGACTGACACAGCATCTTCAGTCTTGACAGAGTGGGTTATGTTCCTGCTCATAGGAGAAGACTAGGCAGAATGTTAGATGTTTTAACATACATTCATTTACCAGAGCTGTACAGCGCCGCCCAGGGGGCGGTCCCTCTGGACATAACCCTCCTACCTGCAGCCAGCAGCCTCAGTTTTTTTTCTGCCTAGCAGAGGAGAGGACGTGGCTCTCTTCAGAGCCAGTCTCTTGAAGAAATATTTTATTCTTTTAAAAATGTTTATTTTATTTTTTAGATCTTCTATCAACAGTCGGCTGGGCAACAGGTTGGGTAGTATGCTATCCTCGTAGTGTTCCCAGTCCTACCATCGAGCGTGCTGATCCTCGCTCTGCACTAGATCAGTCCACGACATACCCCGCGACTCCTGGGGTGGCCGGTGAGCTTTTTGCTCCAGGGTCCACGTATGTCTGAACAGTTTTGCTGTATCTTTCAGGGTGGACCGGGCCGACAGATACTCAGTTTTGCACTGTAATAGGTCTGTCAGGAACACACTAGTGGGTCCTTGCTGGATGGGTAAGTACTGTTCCCCTGCCTCAGCAGGTGAGTACACGCTGTGTGTTCCTATGGTAGGGGTGTTTTCCCTGTCTCTCCCTTGTTTTTTGCTACTCTGTCACCTTCTCTGGCTATGCGCTGACTGGGGGTCACTCTGCCCGGGGTGGGGTCCGTGTGGGGTCTGCTTTATGTGTGGGGATGCCTCTGGGTCAGCCTGGGCCTTGTGTTTTTTTTCGGCGCCGCTGGGCGCCATGTTTACTGTGTGTTTCTATTACTATTGTAAACCGCATTGGCGGCCATTTTGCCGTGGCCGCCGATCTTGTGTGCCTAGTGGACGTTCCATGGCGACTACCTGTGCGGGAGGACCTTCTGTCTCAAGGTCCCATACTTCATCCTGCTTTACAGTCGCTGGCTTTAATGGCATGGCTATTGAAAGCCAGGTGCTGAGAGACCGGGGTCTCTCGGATTCGGTCATTTCGACCATGTAAGGGCACAGAAATCTTCCTCCAGGAAGATATACCACCGTACCTGGAGGGCCTACATCGCTATGTGCGAGGAGCTGGATTGGTGTCCACGGACGTATTCTGTTCCCAGGATCCTGCTGTTCTTACAGTGTGGCGTGACCCAAAAGCTTGCTTTAAGCACCGTTACGGGTCAGATTTCGGCTTTGTTCTTTCAGCGGCCGCTAGCGGGGCCGTTCTGATTGGTACCTTCATACAGGGGGTCCGCCATGTGCTCCCCCCCTATTAAACCACCTCTTCCTCCTTGGGATTTGATTTGGTGCTCTCGGTTCTTCAAGAACCTCCTTTTGAAAACATCAGAGAGATTCCTCTCAACTTTTTCTCAGACGGTGGATTTTCTAGTAGCCATTACTTCTGTCAGAAGGGTTTCTGAATTGGGGGCCTTGTCTTGCAAGCCGCCATACTTGGTCCTTCATAAGGATAAGGCAGTGCTACGCCCGCAGCCTTCTTTTCTCCCAAAGGTGGTCTTGACCTTCCACCTTATTGAAGACATTGTGCTTCTGTCTTTATGTCCTCGTCCATCGCATCCCAGAGAGTTTGCGCTTCACACATTAGATGTGGTACGTGCTTTACGAGTGTACCTGTCTGCTCTGGATTCATTTAGGAAGTCTGACTCGCTGTTTGTGTCTGTGTCTGGTCCAAAACAGGGCCAAGCGGTTTCGTCTGCCACCATTTCTAGGTGGATCAGACAGACTGTTATACAGGCCTATACCCTTACAGGGCGGGCGCCTCTCTTTTCCGGTTACGGCGCATTCCACCAGGGCAATTGGTGCTTCCTGGGCTTTCCGACATCAAGTGTCTGTTGCACAAGTGTGCAAGGCGGCGACCTGGTCGTCCGCACATACCTTTTCAAAGTTCTATGAGGTTGATGTGGCTGCATCTTCTGATGCTTCCTTCGGCCGCAAGGTTTTGCAGGCGGCTGCTTAATGTTGCAACTCCTCCGTTGAGGAGCTCTGCTTGTTTGGGGTGTAGTTTGGTTTTTCCTTGATACTGTTCCCACTACTCGTTCTTTGACAGTGCTTTGGGATGTCCCACTTTGTCAAGATTGAAGATGCTGTGTCAGTCCATGGACGGTAAGAGAAAATAGGATTTTTTTTGTACTCACCGTAAAATTCTTTTCTCTGACGTCCATGGACTGACGCAGCACCCACCCCTCCTTTTTTGTGTTTGTACTGCCTTAATACGAACTGAGGCTGCTGGCTGCAGGTAGGAGGGTTATGTCCGGAGAGACTGCCCCCTGGGCGGGGCTGTACAGCTCTGTTAAATGTATGTTAAAACATCCAACATTCTGCCTAGTCTTCTCCTATGAGCAGGATCATAACCCACTTTGTCAAGATTGAAGATGCTGTGTCAGTCCACGGACGTCAGAGAAAAGGATTTTACGGTGAGTACAAAAAAATCCTATTATCAACGAATATCTATTTAATCAATAAAACCAATATACATACACTAGAAGGAGCCAGAATGTTAGTAGAGGTTAGATTAAAAATGTTGTTTTCAATCTCAGCATAGCTACGTCCTGGCAATCATATTGTTCTCAATTGCTGACAGGTGTCTTCATTCCCAGTAATTGAAGGATAATGTATTTTGAACAGCACGTTGCGTGTCCTCTGTTGTATTTTGTTGCAGAATTGGCTGCCAAAATGTAAGAAAATCTGCAGGAGAGACCATTGACTACTGTATTCGCCTTTTTTGAAAGTTTTTTGATATGGCATTTCTATTGTAGGTCCAAAGCTTGTGACTACAAATACCTACAAGAAGTGAGGTTTCATTTATGTTGTCTCGATCAGTGGTTCTAGGTGAGCTTGAACATATTCCGTTCCACTGTCATGTGTATTCCATATCTTTTGGGGTGTCAGATTTACTTAAAATATATGAACCTGACATTAAATACCAAATGACTTTGTTGCTGCAGGTGCTGAGTTATAGTGATTTAGTCAAGTGGATGCAAAATGTAAGTTTCTTTAGAGATTAGAGAGGGGTTAGACATTCTGGTGGGTTTTTACTGCTGTACAGGGCTCCATTGAAGAGATTTTTCTGCCTTGGAAATATCACTAGGAGAGGAAGTTGGGGGGGGGGGGGGGGAATATCATAGGAACACTGACAGTAATTTTTGTTTTAGTAGTTCAGTGCAGGGGTTCCAGTCTTCATTACGAATGTCTCATTGTAAATTTTACAAATATTTGTGAGACAAAATCAGTCCCCACTTGCACATCAGAATTCTTTTCACATTGGAAGCCTTTCCATCACATTGGAGTCCCTCTTTCACATCATACTCCCCCATCACATCAGAACCCCCCCCCCCTTCCATTCATCCTCAGATCTCCCTTTCAAATGAGAAGCCCCTCCATTACATAAGTGTCCCCTCTTTACTTTAGAAGACCCCTCTATCACATCAGAGCCCCTCTTTTTACATCAGAAGTCAGAGTTGCTGTGTGCCAGGTAAAATCTTGTAGCAAGCCAGATATTGACCTCAGGCCACAGTTTTGGGACCTCTGGTTTAGTGGAAGGCCAATGACCTTATCTCCTCTCATTTGGGCCTGGCGATTGGTTACTTGGGCTGGACTACTGCATCCTGAGTGAAAGGGAGGGAGGTCACTTCCCCCTTTTATACTGGAAGTACACATTGGGCTGAGCTTGCGTCAACGTCATCACGCCGTTGGTTGAGTGTGGTGGTGCTGCAAGTGGATGTCTTATATTTTGTGGGTGTCTGCAATTTGCAATAAACGTTTCCTAATGGTATTAGACAATTTTTTACTCCCTGTTTCACTCCTCCTTTTTAGTGCGCTGTTTATGAATCTGAGCATCTGAGTACGTATGGAAAACAGATATGGGGTTACACTGAACACTTTTAATACTCCTATTTAGATGATTTAGTAGTCAATAGCTTAAGGTTGAAGAGCATAGCTGATGTCCAGGAACTTTGCAACTGGCTTAAAGTGGTTGTAAACCCTTACAACACACTTAATGCTACAGGTAAGCCTATAATTAGGCTTACCTGTAGCTGCCCTGGATATTTAGGTTTAGGAGATATCCCCTGTATTTGCATGTGCCGATGTAATCGGCACATGCACACTGAAGCAATAGCCTGAACGTGCCGTTGCTTTCAGTGACTGGCGTTATCGGCGGGTCCCGTGCGGAGTGACGTCATCGCAGCTCTGGCCAGTCACAGCACCGGAGTCGCAATACCTTGAAGTAACTCCAGGACAACATGTCGCCAGCCGGTGCTGTGTCGGGCAACGCAGCGGGGGCTTCGATCCTAGGTGAGAATTACATAAGAAGCTAGTGCATATGCTATGCATACTAGCTCATTATGCTCTTGTCTTGCAGGTGTTTTTTTTTTTTTTTTGCAAAGTGGGTTTACAACCACTTTAAGGTTTTTCATTCTATGCATTAAGGTGAAAAACCATCTGTACTGCAGCTGCCCCTCAGACCCCCCTTTTACTTACCTGAGCCCATCCGGTTCAGCAATGTGCACGAGTGCAGCAGCTCCAGCCGCTGTCTCTCTCCTCATTGGACAGATTAATAGCAGCAGGAGCCATTGGCTCCCACTGCTGTCAATAAAATCCTGTGATACGGGAGCAGGAGGCAGGGCGGAGTTCTGCTGTCTGTCAATGGACGCAGCAGCGGGACTCGGGAAAGAGGCTGCATGGGTGTACCCATGGAAAGCAGATTTCCGTGGGGGCACCCGAGGAAGAGCCTGGAGCGCTGACGGGGCACCCCAGAAGAGATGATCGGGGCTGCTCTGTGCAAAACCATTGCACAGAGCAGGTAAGTATAGAAGTGTTATTTTTATACAAAAAAAAAAACAAACCTTTACAACATCTTTAAACTCTTATACCATAATCAATATATTTTGTTTATTTGTTTTTAGTCCTTTTTTAGGTGCTGCTCCTTGATTGATCTCCTTTGTAGTTGAACAAATTGTAAGAACAGGGAGCTGCTGCTGGTTGAGTAGCTTGTTGCATATTTTTTTTTGGTCAGCCGTTGAGTACAAGCAGCTCATTAGATCTTCATCTCAGGTGACTTAACACTTCTTTTTTTTTTTTTTTCCCAAATTTCATGCATGACCTGCCAACTTAATCCAAAGCTCATTAAATCTAGAGCCATCCCTAGAAATGGTTCCCCGTGTACTCAACAACACATGATTACCAGGAGAGCCGCTTTGTTCCGCTTTTATAGTGCAGTTTTAATTAGTCCTATTAAGGTCATTCATCTGCTGAAAGGGTTAACACCTCATTCCATTGAATGACTGAGGATTTTGTAGTTGTATAAAAATTGTCAAAAAAGCTATACTGTATCTTGGTATGCAAGGGTTACATTTATTTTCCTTCCAGTTGCCAGAAGTTAGGCAGATGAGGTACATCATGAGTACAGAAGTAGGTATCTCATAGATTTCGCAGGTATTTTCCTTTTGCAGACCACCCTTAAAGCTAAGCTGGCTCCTACATACATATAAAAATATCCCTAGAGCCTGGCAGAAGCCAAAAAGTGAATGAATCAAGCCTTTATACATGCTAAAACTGATGCACTAGATAAAAATAAGTTGAAGAAATTTGATTGCATATGGAAACCATGGATCATAAACTACTTGCCAACCAATTTTGATGCACGAATTCTCTCGTCATGGTGATTGATGCCTCTTCAGGGATCCCTGAATACTAATAGTATACATGGAATTTGCCTTTGGCATTATGTTGTACCCTTCCCCCATTAGGCCCCATCCCCCCTTATTTTCTCCCCTATTGTACCTTTGCGTATGTCTATCTATCTTATCTCACCTTTTTTATATTACAGTATATATTCTCACTTTACAATCGAAGTTGAGGCTTTGGTTTGGGTAAAGTCAATTTTTAAATAGTTTGGTTCAAGATTACCCTAGTTCAGCCTCTCTCAACCTTTTCAACACAAAGGAACCCTTGAAATAGTTCTCCGGTCTCGGGGAACCCCTACTAAAAATTAGAAACCTATTGGGAAGAATTACCTCCTTAAAGATAGCTAAAAAGATCAATGGTGTCAGAACTCATCTAATAGGCAGACATTGCCCAATGCTGAAGGAACCCCTAGCAACCTCTTAAGGAACCCTAGGGTTCCACGGAACCCTGGTTGAGAATCACTGCCCTAGTTTATGGCAGAACCAAACTTCCCAATTGCAAATTGTAATTGGTTTTGACTCTTATAGTTTTATTATACCTCACTATTACATGGAGCACTATACACTCATTTCTCTCTAATTTTTCACGTTGAATATTGGTTCCTATTGTACATTGAGCTCTTCCTCATAAATGGCCAAGTTGATGTACTGTCTCTATTTGTATATATCCATGCTTCAATGTATTCCATTGACGTCGCCTGATATACTGTATTTGTTATTCAATATTTCAAAATAAAATCTTTAAATGAGAAAACATTATCCCTAGTTTCCTGCAGGTAGTTTCTTTTTTGCAGATCACTCTTGAAACCCTAAAACCGAGGTGCTTTTTTCTGCAAATACTGACTTTAAAGCGGAGCTTTACCGACGGTTTCACTTGGTGGAGATGGCGGCAGCAGCACCCGATAGCCGATTGAAAAATATGCTATATGCAGCAGCTTTGTATCCTAGGTGCAGAAATATGTCCACAATTTGCATTGTATGCCCATGTGCATGAGTCCTTTTAACCAGTTGTCAATTGGCCGCCATCAATTGACGGCAGCAGGAAGACACTGTTATCCTGGGCGGATGTCATATGATGTTGCGCCTTTAAAAACCAGTCAGTCTCCTCCCCCCACACTAAGAATCACGAATAGCGAACACATATAACCCCTTCCTCGCCCCCTAGTGTTAACCCCTTCCCTGTCAGTCATGTTTATACAGTAATGAATGCATTTGTATAGCACAGATCGCTGTATAAATGTGTGTGGTGTCAAAAGTGTTCGATGTGCCCGCCGCAATAGTGCAGTCACGATAAAAATCACTGATCGCCGCAATTACTAGTAAAAAAATAAAATAAAATAATAAAAATGCTATAAATCTATCCCCTATTTTGTAGAAGCTATAACTTTTGCGCAAACCAATCAATATATGCTTATTGCAATTATTTATTTATTTTTTTTACCAAAAATATGTAGAAGAATACGTATGGGCCTAAACTGAGGAAAACTTGTCGCTCCTCTTTTGTTTATAGCGCAAAAAAGAAAAACAGCAGAGGTGATCAAGTACCACCAAAACAAAAGCTCTATTTGTGGGAAAAAAAGGACGCAAATTTCATTTGGGTACAGCGTTGCACGACCACGCAATTGTCATTCAAAGTGTGACAGCGCTGAAAGCTGAAAAATGGCCTGGGCAGGAAGGGGGTTTAAGTGCCCAGTAGAGAAGTGGTTAAAGGGAATGTATAGACTTTCAAAAATATTTATTTTAGATGTGTGTAGAAAAAATTGCACAGGTGCAGACAATGCTTCTTGCTTTGCAGCAGTACACAATGGTTATGCTTTACTTCTCCTTCTCAGTGCAAATCTATGAGGCTGCTGATGATCCACTCCTTTTGTGGCTGATCTCTTATCTCAACATCTGTTAATCTGGAAGGTTGAATGAGGCCAAGTAAAGCAAATGGCTCCATCTAATGGTTAATCTGCACATGTTTATATTGCAGCAAAGTGTACTTTTACATAATTGGTGCAAAAGTAACTTGATATTTGTGCACCAAAAAAAAATTCTACATTCCTCTTAAAGGCAACTGGACAGGAATGGAGTATGAAAACTGCTATTACTGACTTGATTTTGAAGGTGCCACAAATGTTGATTTATTTTTTTATATTATCTACTAGAAACTAGATGGTGTTGTGTATAAAACAAATATATGATCTGCAGGAGCAACAGGAAAAATACACATGCTAGTGATGCTGAGATGCTGTGTTTGCCCTGAAAGCTAAATGTGCATAATGGGGATTTCAGCAGGTAGTCCTCTGGAATATACAAGTTCACAGCATGCACATGTTTGTTGTATTTGTGGCTTAATCCAGAATTCTATTTTTATTTATTATATATATATATATATATATATATATATATATATATATATATATATATATATATATACTGTGTTTTAAAGGTCAAGGTTGGCTTTGGTGGGAGGTGCAGTTTACACCTAGGTGTACATACATATGTAGAAATCAATCAATCAATCTGTATACTTGGGGAATGCATCGTAAATGGAGTCCATATGTTTTGCAACCCACATATGGGAAAGTAGATCTTATTTATAAATAGCATGTGCTTCCTTTATATTTTCCAACCCAGTTCTTGAAATGCAAAGCTCTGCAAAATGGTACTTTGTTTTTTTTTATTTTTTCTCCTTCGTTCTCTTGGAGGGGATTTTTTCCTTCACAGAACCCATCTGCTTTATACCATTTTCATTCTGTCTGTATCCTGTAAATGGATGAGCTCCGGCGTGTTTGCACAACCCACGTGCAGAGCCCGCCAGGAAGTCGGCGCTGCGCTAATCGCAGGCAGTGAGACATTTCCCGATCTCTGCAGCCGCGCATCAGGACAATGTTTCACTGCCTGTGATTAGCGCAGCGCCGACTTCTTGGCGGGCTCTGCACGTGTGGTGTGCAAACACGCCGGAGCTCATCCTTAAAGTGGTTGTAAACTGCTTTTGACTACGTCTACCTATAGGTAAGCCTATAATGTGACCTGATGGAGAGGGGCAGGGGAGGTACAAACAAGGATACTGATGGTCAATCAGCGGGTCCAGCGGACTCTATGTCCGTCGGCCGCCCACGATCGTTCCCCGCAGTGAGAGAACGGAGATCTGCCATAGTAAACATGGCAGATCTCCTTTCTGTCAGGGGATCACACAGAGATCCTGTCTTTCTGCTATGCAGGAAGTCAGATCTGTGTGTTGTCCCAGGCAACCCACCTCCCCACACAGTTAAAAACACACTGAGGGAACACAACCCCTTGATCGCCAGTGCCATTAGTACAATGTCCGTGCATATTTTTAGCACTGATCACTGTAATAATGTCACTGTTTCCCGAAAAAGTGTAAAAAATGTCAGGTGTCCGATCTGTCTGGAGCAATGTCGCAGTCCCGCTAAAAATCGCTGATAACCGCCATTACACGTAAAAAAAATTGTAATAATAAAAATGCCATAAATCTATCCCCTATTTTGTAGACGCTATAACTTTTGCGCAAACCAATCAAACGCTTTTTGGTTTTTTTTTTTAACCAAAATAATGTAGCAGAACACAAATTGGCCTAAATTGATGAAGAGAAATTCCTTTTTTTTTTTTTTTTTTTATTATTATTTGGGTGTTTTTATAGCAAAATATATATTTTTTCAAAATTGACATTTTTTTTTGTTTATAGCGCAAAAAACAAACAAAACGTAGAGGTGATCAAATACCACCAAAAGAAAGCTCTATTTGTGGGGGAAAAAGGACATCAATTTTATTTGGGTACAGCTTCGCATGACCACGCAATTGTTGAAATTACGCAGTGCTGTATCGCAAAAAATGGCCTGGTCATTAAGGGGGCAAATCCTTCTGAGGATGAAGTGGTTAAAGGGAGTGCTCCTAATCTCAGCTTGTTCCCTGTATAAAAGACACCTGTCCGCAGAAGCAATCAATCAGATTCCAATCTCCCCATCATGGCCAAGACCAGAAAGCTGTCCAAGGGTGTCAGGGAGAAGATTGTAAACCTACACAA
Source organism: Rana muscosa (assembly GCA_029206835.1). NCBI lineage: Eukaryota > Metazoa > Chordata > Amphibia > Anura > Ranidae > Rana > Rana muscosa. The sequence goes on along the minus strand of CM055127.1, from coordinate 131,469,035 downwards.
GGCTGGAATGGGCTACAAGACCATCGCCAAGCAGCTTGGTGAGAGGGTGACAACAGTTGGTGCGATTATTTCCAAATGGAAGAAACGCAAAACTGTCAATCTCCCTCGGTCTGGGGCTCCATGCAAGAGATCTCACCTTGCGGAGTGTCAATGATCATGAGAACGGTAAGGAATCAGCCCAGAACTACACGGGAGAATCTTATCTATGATCTCAAGGCAACTAGGACCACAGTCACCAAGAAAACAATTGGTAACACATTACGCCGTGAAGGACTGAAATCCTGCAGCTCCCGCAAGGTCCCCCGACTCAAGAAAGCTCATGTACAGGCCCATCTGAAGTGTGCTAATGAACATCTGAATTCTTCAGAGGGGAACTTGGTGAAAATGTTGTGGTCAAATGAGACCAAAATGTAGCTTTTTGGCATCAACTCAACTTGTTGTTTGGAGGAGGAGGAATGCTGTTAATGACCCCAAGAACACCTTTCCCACCTTCATACATGGAGGTGAAAACATTATGCTTTGGGGGTGTTTTTCTGCTAAGAACACAGGGAAACTTCACTGCATCAAAGGGACAATGAACAGGACCATGTACTGTTAAATCTTTGAAAACCTCCTTCCCTCAACCAGGGCATTGAAAATGAATCGTGGATGGGTATTTCAGCAAGACTCTAGATTGTAAGCTCTAGCGAGCAGAGCCCTCTGATCCCTCCTGTATTGAATTGTACTATAACTGTACTGTTTGCCCCATTTTGTAAAGCGCTGCGCAAACTTGTTGGTGCTATATTAATCCTGTATAATAATAATAATGACCCAAAACATGACCAAGCCAGCAAAGGAGCAGCTCAAGAAGAAGCACATTAACCACTTAACGACCGCCCACTGTAAATATACGTCGGCAGAATGGCACCGACAGGCACAATCACGTACATATACGTGATTGCCTTTGTATAGTTGGGGGGGTCCCATCGGACCCCCCTTCTATACAGTGAGCGGTCGTTAATTGTTCGGGAGCGATCCAGGATGAGGGGACGGCCGTTCGATTCCGGCCACCCCCTCGCGATCGCTCCCGGCGAATGAGAAAGCTTCCCTGCCTGTGTAATGTTTACACAGGCAGAGGAAGTGATGTCATCTCTCATGCGGCGCTCACATATACCGAGCGCCGTACAAGAGAAGACACACAGGTTAGTGCACAAACAGCACACTGGCACCAGGACACATAGGAACATAAATCGCGCCCCCAGACACCCCCAGATCACCCCCCAGTCAGTGTCACTGATTGCAGTGACCATTTATTTACTGATCACTGCAATCGGTGACATTTGTGACTGTAAAAGTGTCACTACAGTTTAGTTTTAGGTCCAGTGTAGCCCCCTAACCCCCCTAATAAAGGTTTAACCCCCTGATCGCCCCCCAGATATCCCTTTTACCCCCTAGCACCACTGTCGCTAAGCGATCGTTTATCTGATCCCTGTTTTATTGTCAGTGATGCCGATCGGTAGCCAGTTATTTTTTTTTAGGTTCGCCGCAGGTTTTTATAGCGTCAGCTACCCCCATATATTACCTAATAAAGGTTTACCCCCTTGATCGCCCCCCAGGTAACCCTTTCACTCCCTATCACCACTGTCGCTAAGCGATCGTTTTTCTGATCGCTGTCTTATTGTCGGTGATGCCGATAGGTAGCCAGTTATTTTTTTTAGGTTCGCCGCAGGTTTTTATAGCGTCGGGTACCCCCATATATTACCTAATAAAGGTTTAACCCCTTGATCGCCCCCCCCAGGTAACCCTTTCACCCCCTTTTGCCAGTGTCACTAAGCGATCGTTTTTCTAAACGCTGTATTAGTTATGCTGGTGCCGATAGATAGCCAGTTATTTTTTTAGGTTCGCCGCAGGTTTTTATAGCGTCAGGTACCCACATATATTATCTAATAAAGGTTTTAACCCCCTAATTGCCCCTAGTTAACCCTGCGTCACACCCCAGGCAGCGTCAGGTTAGTGCCAGTAATGCCAACACCCACGTGTGAAGCATACACCTCCCTTAGTGGTATAGTATCTGAACAGATCAATATCTGATCTGATCAGATCTATACTAGCGTCCCCAGCAGTTTAGGGTTCCCAAAAACGCAGTGTTAGCGGGATCAGCCCAGATACCTGCTAGCACCTGCGTTTTGCCCCTCCGTCCAGCCCAGGCCACCCAAGTGCAGTATCGATCGATCACTGTCACTTACAAAACACAACACACATAACTGCAGCGTTCGCAGAGACAGGCCTGATCCCTGCGACTCCAGTGCTGTAGGAGGTGATTTCACCACCACAGTTAAAAAAAAAAAGCATATATGCCGAAGCATTGGGGCAGCAGGAGTGGAGGAGCGATTTTGCTCCTAATGCCGCGTACATACGGTCGAAATTCCGACGGAGGCTTGCCCGTGGAAAAGTCTGACCATGTGTACGCGGCATAACTTTTGCGGGAAGATGCCCCCCATGCTTCGGCATATATAAATGGTGCATGTATGCCCATCATTAGAAGTGGGTGGATGAAGGGCGGTATTCTAATGGTGGGCATACCCACCAATCAATCTCTTTTTTTCGTTCAGCCAACAGGCTGCATGAAAAAAAAGATTACAATACATGTCCAACAAGGACCAGCAACGTACTGGTATGTTGCTGGACTTTGAATGGTTATACCAGATTGATGCCTGTGGGTTTAGATATCATCTTGGTATCATTCTTTTCAGCCAGCGGCCGGCTTTCATGTAAAAGCAATCCTAGTGGCTAATTAGCCTCTGGACTGCTTTTACAAGCAGTGGGAGGGAATGTCCCCCCCCCCGGATATAAAAAGCGCAATTGGGAAATTGGGAAAGCATTTTATCACACCGATCTTGGTGTGGTCAGATGCTTTGAGGGCAGAGGAAAGATCTAGGGTCTAATAGACCCCAGTTTTTTCAAAAAAAGAGTACCTGTCACTACATATTGCTATCATAGGGGATATTTACATTCCCTTGGATAACAATAAAAATGATAAAAAAAAAATAAAATATGGAAGGAACAGTTTTTAAAAATAAAATTAAAAAAGCAAAATTAATAATAAAAAAAAAAAGCACCCCTGTCCTGCCCTGCTCTTGCGCAATAGCGAACGCAAGCGTGGGTCTGGCGTCATATGTAAACAGCAATTGCACCATGCATGTGAGGTATCACCGCGAAGGTCAGATCGAGGGCAGTCATTTTAGCAGTAGACCTCCTCTGTAAATCTAACGTGGTAACCTGTAAAGGCTTTTAAAAATGTATGTAGTTTGTCGCCAATGCGCGTTTGTGCGAAATTTTAAAGCATGTCGTGTTTGGTATCTATGTACTCGGCCTAAGATCATCTTTTTTATTCCATCAAACAGTTAGGCAATATAGTGTGTTTTAGTGCATTAAAATTAAAGTGTATTTTTTCCCCCAAAAATGCGTTTGAAAAATCGCTGCGCAAATACTGTGTGGGAAAAAAAATGCAACACCCACCATTTTAATCTGTAGGGCCTTTGCTTTAAAAAAATATATAATGTTTGGGGGTTCAACATAATTTTCTTGCAAAAAAAAATATGTTTTCATGTAAACAAAAAGTGTCAGAAAGGGCTTTGTCTTCAAGTGGTTAGAAGAGTGGATGTAAGCTTCCTAATGTTGTGTATAAAATGCCAGAACAGTTCAAAACCCCCCCAAATGACCCCATTTTGGAAAGTAGACACCTCAAGCTATATACTGAGAGGCATGTCGAGTTCATGGAATATTTTATATGTTGACACAAGTTGCGGAAAAAAGACAATTTTTTAATTTATTTTTTGCACAAAGTTGTCACTAAATGATATATTGCTCAAACATGCCATGGGCATATGTGGAATTACACCCCAAAATACATTCTGTTGCTTCTCCTGAGTACGGGGATACCACATGTGTGAGACTTTTTGGGAGCCTAGCCGCGTACGGGACCCCAAAAACCAATCACCGCCTTCAGGCTTTCTAAGGGTGTAAATTTTTGATTTCACTTCTCACTGCCTATCACAATTTCGGAGGCCATGGAATGCCCAGATGGCACAAACCCCCCCCAAATGACCCCATTTTGGAAAGTAGACACCCCAAGCTATTTGCTGAGAGGTATGGTGAGTATGTTGCAGATCTCGCTTTTTGTCAAAAAGTTTTGAAAATTGGAAAAAAATAAATAAATGATTTTCTTTCTTCATTTTCAAAAACAAATGAGAGCGGTAAAATACTCACCATGCCTCTCAGCAAATAGCTTGGGGTGTCTACTTTCCAAAATGGGGTCATTTGGGGGGGTTTTGTGCTATTTTGGCATTTTATGGCCTTCGAAACTGTGATAGGTAGTGAGAAGTGAAATCAAAAATTTGCGCCCTTAGAAATCCTGAAGGCGGTGCTTGGTTTCCGGGGTCCCGTACGTGGCTAGGCTCCTAAAAAGTCCCACACATGTGGTATCCCCGTACTCAGGAGAAGCAGAAAAATGTATTTTGGGGTGCAATTCCACATATAACCATGGCATGTGTGAGCAATATATCATTTAGTGACAACTTTTTGTAATTTTTTTTTTTTTGTCGATATTCAATCACTTGAGACAAAAAAAAATATTCAATGGGCTCAACATGCCTCTCAGCAATTTCCTTGGGATGTCTACTTTCCAAAATGGGGTCATTTGGGGGGGTTTTGTACTGCCCTGCCATTTTAGCACCTCAAGAAATGATAGGCAGTCATAAATTAAAAGCTGTGTAAATTCCAGAAAATGTACCCTAGTTTGTAGACGCTATAACTTTTGCGCAAACCAATAAATATACGCTTATTGACATTTTTTTTACTAAAGACATGTGGCTGAATACATTTTGGCCTAAATGTATGACTAAAATTGAGTTAGTTCGATTTTTCTTATAACAAAAAGTAGAAAATATCATTTTTTTTCAAAATTTTCAGTCTTTTTCCGTTTTATATCGCAAAAAATAAAAATCGCAGAGGCAATCAAATACCATTAAATGAAAGCTCTATTTGTGGGAAGAAAAGGACGCAAATTTTGTTTCAACATTGCATGTCCGCACAATTTCCAGTTAGAGCAGCGCAGTGCAAAATTCTGAAAACAGCTCTGGTCCTTTAGCTACAAAATGGTCCGGGTCTTAAGTGGTTAAGGTCCTGGAGTGGCTTAGCCAGTCATCAGACCTTAATCCCATAGAAAATATGTGGAGGGAGCTGAATGTTTGAGTTGCCAAACGTCAGCCTCAAAACCTTAATGACTTGGAGAGGATCTGCAAAGATAAGTGGGACAAAATCCTTCCTGAGATGTGTACAAACCTGGTGGCCAATTACAAGAAACGTCTGACCTCTGATTGCCAACAAGCGTTTTGCCACCAAGTACTAAGTCATGATTTGTGAAGGGGTCAAATACTTACTGTTAAAATAAACCTACCATTAAAATTCTAGACTGATCATTTTTGTCAGTGGGCAGACGTACAAAATCAGAAGTGGATCAAATACTTTTTCCCTCACTGTAAATAACAGACCAACATAGGCCAAGCAAGAGAAATCCTTTAAGGTTTACATACACTTCCTACATCTTTAATTTAACATATTGAGAAACTTGCAGAGTTCTCTTCCCATCTGCTATGGCCTTTATGAAGGTGTCTGACTCCCCCTGCTGGATTTCATACACAGATCAGCCATACCTTATGACCACTGACTGGTAAAGTGAATACCATTATTTTGTTGCAGTGGCACATGGAGGTTGGTGGAATATATTAGACAGCAAGTGAACATGTTGTCCCTGAAGTTTGTGTATTGACAGAAAAAATGGGTACGCATAAGGCCTCGTACACACGGCCGGTTTTCTCGCCAAGAAACGACAAGAAAACTGCCCAGAAAACTGTGCGTGTGTACGAGGCTTTCTGGTTTCTCGTCAAGAAAACTGCCCAGAATCTCGACGAGAAAAATGGAGAACCTGCTCTCTATTATTTCGTCTGGATTCACGTTGGCCTGTTTCCCGACGAGAAACCCGAGGGTGTGTATACTTACCTGTCGCAGTGGAAACCCGCGCATGCTCGAAATGACTGACGCATGTGTGGTAGCTTCCTAGGCATAGGTAGGGTGTAGCAAGATGGCGGCGACGGCATCAAATGTGACGAGCGCACGCTCGTCGTAGTCGATGACGTCACCGCGTTCATGCCATTCAAAAGAACTGAGGTTCTTTTGAATCGTACGTGTGTACACTCGGCCGGGACAAGATTCTTGTCAAGAATCTCGTCAGGAAAAATTTTTTTTTTCCTGACGAGCTTCACGGTCGTGTGTACTAACTAGGCTTCAGGATTTGAGCAGCTTTGACAAGGGCCAAATTGTAATGGGTAAACAACTGCATCAGAGCAACTCCAAAACTGCAGCTCTTGTGGGATGTTCCCGATCTGCAGTGGTCGGAAGCTTGCAAAAGTGGTCCAAGGAAGGAAAACTGGTGAACCAGTGACCAGGTCATGGGCAACTAAGGCTCATTGATGTACATAGGAAGTGAAGGATGGCCTGTGTAGTCCAATCCAATAGAAGAGCTACTGTAGCTCAGATTGCTAAAAAAAGTCAATGCTAGTTCTGATAGAAAGGTGTCCGAACACACAGTGCAGCACAGTTTGTGTATGAGACTGAGTAGCCGCAGACCGGTCAAGATGCCCATGCTGACCCGCATCCACAGCCAAGAGCACCTACAATGGGCATGTGAGCATCAGAACTGGACCACAGAGCAATGGAGAACTGGTCTGATGCATCCCATTTTCATCTATATCATGGATGGGTGGGTGCGTGTGCATCACTTACCTGGGGAAAAGATGGCACCAGGATACGCAATCGGGAGAAGGTAACCCAGTGTTCTGCCGATGAAGGTCCCCCCAGCAGATAATGACCCCTCTGTACTGCGCGGGCGCATCACTTGCGCAGTACGAACCACAACGGAGCCGCCTAAAATAGCCGAAGATGTACGAGGGGCGGGTGTATTACTGTTATCGTGTAAGGGGCGGATGGCTACAAAAGAGGCCGAATTTTAAATTGATGGGCAGAGCTGATAACTTGGGTGGTTTTAGGAATAAACTACACGTCTTTGTAGCCATCCGCCCCTTACACAATATAACAGTAATACATCCGCCCCTTACACAATATAACAGTAATACATCCGCCCCTTACACAATATAACAGTAATACACCCGCCCCTTACACAATATAACAGTAATACATCCGCCCCTTACACGATATAACAGTAATACATCCGCCCCTTACACAATATAACAGTAATACATCCGCCCCTTACACAATATAACAGTAATACATCCGCCCCTTACACAATATAACAGTAATACATCCGCCCCATACACAATGTAACAGTAATACATCCGCCCCTTACACGATATAACAGTAATACATCCGCCCCTTACACAATATAACAGTAATACATCCGCCCCTTACACAATGTAACAGTAATACATCCGCCCCTTACACGATATAACAGTAATACATCCGCCCCTTACACGATATAACAGTAATACATCCGCCCCTTACACAATGTAACAGTAATACATCCGCCCCTTACACGATATAACAGTAATACATCCGCCCCTTACACAATATAACAGTAATACATCCGCCCCTTACACAATGTAACAGTAATACATCCGCCCCTTACACGATATAACAGTAATACATCCGCCCCTTACACGATATAACAGTAATACATCCGCCCCTTACACAATATAACAGTAATACATCCGCCCCTTACACAATATAACAGTAATACATCCGCCCCTTACACAATGTAACAGTAATACATCCGCCCCTTACACAATATAACAGTAATACATCCGCCCCTTACACAATATAACAGTAATACATCCGCCCCTTACACAATATAACAGTAATACATCCGCCCCTTACACAATATAACAGTAATACATCCGCCCCTTACACAATATAACAGTAATACATCCGCCCCTTACACAATATAACAGTAATACATCCGCCCCTTACACAATATAACAGTAATACACCCGCCCCTTACACAATATAACAGTAATACATCCGCCCCTTACACAATATAACAGTAATACATCCGCCCCTTACACAATATAACAGTAATACATCCGCCCCTTACACAATATAACAGTAATACATCCGCCCCTTACACAATATAACAGTAATACATCCGCCCCTTACACAATATAACAGTAATACATCCGCCCCTTACACAATATAACAGTAATACATCCGCCCCTTACACAATATAACAGTAATACATCCGCCCCTTACACAATATAACAGTAATACATCCGCCCCTTACACAATATAACAGTAATACATCCGCCCCTTACACAATATAACAGTAATACATCCGCCCCTTACACAATATAACAGTAATACATCCGCCCCTTACACAATATAACAGTAATACATCCGCCCCATACACAATGTAACAGTAATACATCCGCCCCTTACACGATATAACAGTAATACATCCGCCCCTTACACGATATAACAGTAATACATCCGCCCCTTACACGATATAACAGTAATACATCCGCCCCTTACACAATATAACAGTAATACATCCGCCCCTTACACAATATAACAGTAATACATCCGCCCCTTACACAATATAACAGTAATACATCCGCCCCTTACACAATATAACAGTAATACATCCGCCCCTTACACAATATAACAGTAATACATCCGCCCCTTACACGATATAACAGTAATACATCCGCCCCTTACACGATATAACAGTAATACATCCGCCCCTTACACGATATAACAGTAATACATCCGCCCCTTACACAATATAACAGCAATACATCCGCCCCTTACACAATATAACAGTAATACATCCGCCCCTTACACAATATAACAGTAATACATCCGCCCCATACACAATGTAACAGTAATACATCCGCCCCTTACACGATATAACAGTAATACATCCGCCCCTTACACAATATAACAGTAATACATCCGCCCCTTACACGATATAACAGTAATACATCCGCCCCTTACACGATATAACAGTAATACATCCGCCCCTTACACGATATAACAGTAATACATCCGCCCCTTACACGATATAACAGTAATACATCCGCCCCTTACACTATATAACAGTAATACACCCGCCCCTTACACAATATAACAGTAATACATCCGCCCCTTACACGATATAACAGTAATACATCCGCCCCTTACACAATATAACAGTAATACATCCGCCCCTTACACAATATAACAGTAATACATCCGCCCCTTACACGATATAACAGTAATACATCCGCCCCTTACACAATGTAACAGTAATACATCCGCCCCTTACACGATATAACAGTAATACATCCGCCCCTTACACGATATAACAGTAATACATCCGCCCCTTACACGATATAACAGTAATACATCCGCCCCTTACACAATATAACAGTAATACATCCGCCCCTTACACAATATAACAGTAATACATCCGCCCCTTACACAATATAACAGTAATACACCCGCCCCTTACACAATATAACAGTAATACACCCGCCCCTTACACAATATAACAGTAATACACCTGCCCCTTACACAATATAACAGTAATACATCCGCCCCTTACACAATGTAACAGTAATACATCCGCCCCTTACACAATATAACAGTAATACACCCGCCCCTTACACAATATAACAGTAATACACCCGCCCCTTACACAATATAACAGTAATACACCCGCCCCTTACACAATATAACAGTAATACATCCGCCCCTTACACAATGTAACAGTAATACATCCGCCCCTTACACGATATAACAGTAATACATCCGCCCCTTACACGATATAACAGTAATACATCCGCCCCTTACACAATATAACAGTAATACATCCGCCCCTTACACAATATAACAGTAATACATCCGCCCCTTACACAATGTAACAGTAATACATCCGCCCCTTACACAATATAACAGTAATACATCCGCCCCTTACACAATGTAACAGTAATACATCCGCCCCTTACACAATATAACAGTAATACACCCGCCCCTTACACAATATAACAGTAATACACCCGCCCCTTACACAATATAACAGTAATACACCCGCCCCTTACACAATATAACAGTAATACATCCGCCCCTTACACAATATAACAGTAATACATCCGCCCCTTACACGATATAACAGTAATACATCCGCCCCATACACAATGTAACAGTAATACATCCGCCCCTTACACGATATAACAGTAATACATCCGCCCCTTACACAATATAACAGTAATACACCCGCCCCTTACACAATATAACAGTAATACACCCGCCCCTTACACAATATAACAGTAATACACCTGCCCCTTACACAATATAACAGTAATACATCCGCCCCTTACACAATGTAACAGTAATACATCCGCCCCTTACACAATATAACAGTAATACACCCGCCCCTTACACAATATAACAGTAATACACCCGCCCCTTACACAATATAACAGTAATACACCCGCCCCTTACACAATATAACAGTAATACATCCGCCCCTTACACAATATAACAGTAATACATCCGCCCCTTACACGATATAACAGTAATACATCCGCCCCTTACACAATATAACAGTAATACATCCGCCCCTTACACGATATAACAGTAATACATCCGCCCCTTACACGATATAACAGTAATACATCCGCCCCTTACACAATATAACAGTAATACATCCGCCCCTTACACAATATAACAGTAATACATCCGCCCCTTACACAATATAACAGTAATACACCCGCCCCTTACACAATATAACAGTAATACATCCGCCCCTTACACAATATAACAGTAATACATCCGCCCCTTACACAATATAACAGTAATACATCCGCCCCTTACACAATATAACAGTAATACATCCGCCCCTTACACGATATAACAGTAATACATCCGCCCCATACACAATGTAACAGTAATACATCCGCCCCTTACACGATATAACAGTAATACATCCGCCCCTTACACAATATAACAGTAATACACCCGCCCCTTACACAATATAACAGTAATACACCCGCCCCTTACACAATATAACAGTAATACACCTGCCCCTTACACAATATAACAGTAATACATCCGCCCCTTACACAATATAACAGTAATACATCCGCCCCTTACACAATATAACAGTAATACACCCGCCCCTTACACAATATAACAGTAATACATCCGCCCCTTACACAATATAACAGTAATACATCCGCCCCTTACACAATATAACAGTAATACATCCGCCCCTTACACAATATAACAGTAATACACCCGCCCCTTACACAATATAACAGTAATACACCCGCCCCTTACACAATATAACAGTAATACATCCGCCCCTTACACAATATAACAGTAATACATCCGCCCCTTACACAATATAACAATAATACATCCGCCCCTTACACAATATAACAGTAATACATCCGCCCCTTACACAATGTAACAGTAATACACCCGCCCCTTACACAATATAACAGTAATACATCCGCCCCTTACACAATATAACAGTAATACATCCGCCCCTTACACAATATAACAGTAATACATCCGCCCCTTACACAATGTAACAGTAATACACCCGCCCCTTACACAATATAACAGTAATACATCCGCCCCTTACACGATATAACAGTAATACATCCGCCCCTTACACAATATAACAGTAATACACCCGCCCCTTACACAATATAACAGTAATACACCCGCCCCTTACACAATATAACAGTAATACATCCGCCCCTTACACGATATAACAGTAATACATCCGCCCCTTACACAATATAACAGTAATACATCCGCCCCTTACACAATATAACAGTAATACATCCGCCCCTTACACGATATAACAGTAATACATCCGCCCCTTACACGATATAACAGTAATACATCCGCCCCTTACACAATATAACAGTAATACATCCGCCCCTTACACAATATAACAGTAATACATCCGCCCCTTACACAATATAACAGTAATACACCCGCCCCTTACACAATATAACAGTAATACACCCGCCCCTTACACGATATAACAGTAATACATCCGCCCCTTACACAATATAACAGTAATACACCCGCCCCTTACACAATATAACAGTAATACATCCGCCCCTTACACGATATAACAATAATACATCCGCCCCTTACACAATATAACAGTAATACATCCGCCCCTTACACAATGTAACAGTAATACACCCGCCCCTTACACAATATAACAGTAATACATCCGCCCCTTACACAATATAACAGTAATACATCCGCCCCTTACACAATATAACAGTAATACATCCGCCCCTTACACAATGTAACAGTAATACACCCGCCCCTTACACAATATAACAGTAATACATCCGCCCCTTACACGATATAACAGTAATACATCCGCCCCTTACACAATATAACAGTAATACACCCGCCCCTTACACAATATAACAGTAATACACCCGCCCCTTACACAATATAACAGTAATACATCCGCCCCTTACACGATATAACAGTAATACATCCGCCCCTTACACAATATAACAGTAATACATCCGCCCCTTACACAATATAACAGTAATACATCCGCCCCTTACACGATATAACAGTAATACATCCGCCCCTTACACGATATAACAGTAATACATCCGCCCCTTACACAATATAACAGTAATACATCCGCCCCTTACACAATATAACAGTAATACATCCGCCCCTTACACAATATAACAGTAATACATCCGCCCCTTACACAATATAACAGTAATACACCCGCCCCTTACACGATATAACAGTAATACATCCGCCCCTTACACAATATAACAGTAATACACCCGCCCCTTACACAATATAACAGTAATACATCCGCCCCTTACACGATATAACAGTAATACATCCGCCCCTTACACGATATAACAGTAATACATCCGCCCCTTACACAATATAACAGTAATACATCCGCCCCTTACACAATATAACAGTAATACACCCGCCCTTCGTACATCTTAAGCTATTTTTCGACAGCTCCGTTGTGGTGTGCAAGCGCTGCGCCTGCGCAGTACAGGGGGGGTCATTATCCGCCGGAGGACCTTTTTCGGCAGGACACCGGCAGAGGCAGTGTAGCGTCCATGCTTTGAGTCGGTGATGTTTTGATGGCAAAAGGGAGACCTATTCAATATTTGGTGGGTGGTCTTAAAGTGTTACTGAACCCAGGACCTTAAATTCACTATATCTGGTCTCCCACAGTACACAGTACACAGAACATGGACATGCAATAGTTTTAGTAAATATAAACTGCTAAATACCCTTTCTCATCAGCAGTATAGAGCAGTCTTGTTATTTCTATCAGTGTTTTGGTTAAAGCTTGTAGGAGGAGTTTTAATTCTCCGACTGTTCTATGAAGTTGCATGACCCCTGACCCTCTGTCTGGAGTGCTGATTGGCCCTGTGCTGATCACATGCACTCTCCCCAAAAAATAAACACTCTAGCAATACACACCAAACTGAGCATGTGCAGAGTGCCCCCAAGGCTTTGTTCTATCAGCAGATTGGGGACTGTGAAAGAAGGGGAGGATCGTGGAAGGCAGGGTAAAACAGCCTTTTTACACAATGAAGAGGATTAACCCCTTAGATTCCACAACGAGTATAACAAGCATGCTTTACTGCATATACAGACTGATTTTACTGTTGTGGGTTTAGTAACACTTTAATGTTTTATGGCTGATCAGTGTATGTTTTTAGGAATTAAGTTTGAGGTTCTTGCTGTTGATGTATCCAAGGCACATAAGGAAAGCAGGGACTGATTATGCTCCACCAATGGTGAAAATATACATTTGAATGGTAAGAACCTCCCAGAGTTGCTTCCCAGAACCGCTGGAACATTTTCATGGCCCAGAGGAGCGCAATGAATCCACAGTGCCTGTGAAATGGAAGCTTTGTGTAGTCATTTCAGGGTGTCTCTTTAGCATCTAGCAGTTTGTAGAAATGGTTGTGTTAGGACGTTTTAGCAAGTGTCACATTATGTTCTTGCCAGATAGGAATTCAATTAACGCTTTCTGGATTGTCTCATTTCGCCAGTCAATTTTTAAATTGTTTATAAGCATGTGGCTTTTCTCCCCATGTAATTTGCACTGTCACAATACTGCGAGAAGGCAGCCTCATTCTGTCTCCTTGGCAAATCAGCGAAGGAATTCATATTTTTGCTTCAGCCAATTTTAGGGAAATTGGTGACTTCGAGGTGAACTGCAATTACCATAATACCACTTTCACACTGAGGCGCTTTTCAGGCGCTTTCACGCTAAAAACAGCACCTAAAAAGCTTACGAAAACCTATTTCTATTAAAATCAATGAATGCTTTCACACTGGGGCAGTGTGCTGGCAGGGCTGTGAAAAAACTCCCCTCTCCATTGAAATGAATAGAAAGCTCTTCAAAAGCGCCTGAAAAGCTCTTCAAAAGCGCTCCGTGTTTTTACTGGCAGTTTCGAAGCGCCTCAGTGTGAAAGTGGTCTCAATGTCACCCATAAATGAACAGAACTTCAGGTGTTGTGCTTTGCTTTGATTGTGAACTGTAGCAGTAATTACTAATGCTGTGTACACACGATCAGAAATTCTGACAAGAAAAGTCAGATGGGAGCATTTCGTCGGAAATTCCGACCGCGTGTATGCTCCATCTGACTTTTTCTGTCAGAATTTCCGCCAACAAAAGATTGAGAGCGGGTTCTCTATTTTTCCGGCGGAAGAAGTTCTTGTCTGAAAATCCGCTCGTCTGTATGCAATTCCGACGCGCAAAATAAACATGCATTCTCAGAATCAAGCAGAAGAGCTGAACTGCCTATTGAACTTCATTTTTCTCAGCTTGTCATACGTCACCGCGTTCTTGACGGTCGGAATTTCCGACAAGATTTGTGTGACCGTGTGTATGCAACACAAGTTTGAGCCAACATTCCTTCAGAAAAAATCCACGGTTTTCTTGTCGGAATTTCCGATTGCGTGTACGCAGCATTAAAGTTCGGTGCAGCTGATTTCCTGTTCCTAAGGGCAGCAGCTTGTGGATGGCGGAAGGGCTCCCTGATGAATTGTGTGAAGTAGCCTGGTACTATGTGTCATCGATGCTTAAAGTGGAGCTCCACCCTAAAGTGGAACTTCTGCTGATCGGAACCCTCCCCCCCCTCCGGTGTCACAATTGACACCTTTCAGGGGGAAGGGGGGTGCAGATACCTGTCTAAGACAGTTATTTTCACCCACTTCCGGGAGTCCTCTCTGCGGGAAATCTGCGGAAAGCACGTCACTAACCGCAGAATACCCGTTGTGTTCTGGGAGACACTCAGCTCCCAGAACACACGGGGACCATTCAGAACGGCGCAGCGCGACTCGCGCATGCGCCGTAGGGAACCGGGCATGAAGCTGCAAGGCTTCACTTCCTGGTTCCCTCACCGAGGATGGCGGTGGGGGCAGCAGAGTGACAAGCGATTGCTCATCCTCTGCTGCGGACGTCGCTGGACTCCAGGACAGGTAAGTGTCCTAATATTAAAAGTCAGCAACTGCTGTATTTGCAGCTGCTGGCTTTTAATATTTTTTTTTTCTGCGGAGCTCCGCTTTAAGAGCAGCAATGTGTTGTAGACAAGTCATTCTGCTAAGGGGCCAAACCTGTTCCATTGCACATCCTAAAGTAGAAGTTCACCCTAACTCTAAAATCTGTAAATCTACAAGCAGCCACAATCTAAGACTGACCCATTTAGCCCTGTAAAGAAATCACTATACATAACCCTTTCTGAAGCCGATCCGGTTTCCAGCGGGGGAAGCTCTGTGCAGGACACGGCTGACAACGGCTGTGAAATGAATGGGAAGTGACATCACCCATAGAGCTACTATGGGGCTTCCGTTGTCGGCTGCCTCTTCTGCACCCACCTCTACAGAGAAGCCACCGCTGACAGCTCAGCATGGGACTGGAGCGGCTTCAGAAAAGGTATGTACACTGATTTCTTCTTTACAGGGTTAGATAGGTTAGTCTTAGACTGTGGTTTCCAGTAGATTTACAGATTTTAGTTTTAGGGTGAACTTCTACTTTAAAGTATATGTGAACCCTTTTTCTATCAATCCATAGAGAGAGCGAGATTATAATATACATAAATACCGCACCCCCCATTTTTAGAAGTGATCACATACCTTCTGTTCTCAGCTGCACATAAAAATCAGACAGCTGGGGGAGGAGAAACAGCAGCACACTAGTCATTTCAGTGAGTGGGAGGGGGGGGTGGGGGCATGTCAGCACAAATCTGACCATTGGAGGAGAGCAGGCTGAGTTCCCAGCACAGCTAGAGAACTGACCACACTGTGCTCTCCTGCCCAGTGTGGTCAGTTTTTTTAAATAAGAAAACTGAGGGGTTGGCAGGAACAGCGGGGATTTCACACAAAGGAAGCAATACCAAGAGAGCAGGATCCTTTTTTTCATATAAGTACATGGTACAGCAAGCACATACTAGGAATCTGAAATGTTGAGTTAACACATTCTGTAATCAAATACAGACTCTCTGAATATCTCTATCGGCATAGGCTGAGGTCCTTCCATCTGCCCCCATGTGACTGTCCTTGGGCCCGACTGCTCAGGTGCTCATGCATCCCATTGGTGGATAGGGTGTGCCTGTGTTCTTCATACGTCCCATATTTATACTGAGGTGACACTGACGGAGAGCTTTTTCTTATAGGAGAGATATATGATCAGGCACCTTGTGGTGTATAAATTATTGAGCTCTGTATTCTTCAGAGAATGTTTTTTTCTGATATAGATTTGCTGTAAACTGAAGGTGAAGGAACAATCCTTTATCGAAAGAAAATGGGGGGGGGGGTGGTCGGTGGCACCATATATGATAGGCCTCCATTCCAATTGTATATATCAAAAAGAGAAGCATAGGTCTAAGGGACTTTGAGGCTAATGATTAGAAAAAATAATATATACACATAATTTTATTGCATAATAACAAAATACACTGCTCAAAAAAAGGAACACTTTTGAATCAGAACTCCTGGGATATTGATCTGGTCAGTTAAGTAGCAGAGGGGGAGGGGTGTATACAGAGGGGGAGGGGTGTATACAGAGAGGGTTGTTAATCAGTTTCAGCTCCTTTGCTGTTAATTGAAATTAACAACAGGTGCACTAGCTGGGCAACAATGAGACGACCTCCAAAACAGGAATGGTTTTTCAGGTGGAGGTGTCTGACATTTTTTTTCCCTACTCCTCTTTTCTGACTGTTTTTCACTAGTTTTGCATTTGGCTGGGGTCAGTGTCACTACTGGTAGCACGAGGCGATACTTGGACCCTATAAAGGTTGTACAGGCAGTCCAACTCCTCCAGGATGGCACATCAATACGTGTCATTGCCAGAAGGTTTGCCGTGTCTCCCAGCACAGTCTCAAGAGCATGGAGGAGATTCCAGGAGACAGGCAGTTACTCTAGGAGAGCTGGACAGAGCCGTAGAAGGTCCTTAACCCATCAGCAGGACCGGTATCTGCTCCTTTGTGCAAGGAGGAACAGGGTGAGCACTGCCAGAGCCCTACAAAATGACCTCCAGAAGGCCACTGGTGTGAATGTCTCTGACCAAACAATCAGAAACAGACTTCATGGGGGTGGCTTGAGGGCCCGACATCCTCCAGTGTGCTCTGTGCTCACTGCCGGACACTGTGGAGCTCGATTGGCATTTTCCATTGAACACCAGAATTGGCAGGTCTGCCACTGGTGCCCCATGCTTTTCACAGATCAGAGCAGGTTCACCCTCAGCATATGTGACAGAGGTGAAAGGGTCTGGAGAAGCCGCAGAGAACTTTATGCTGCCTGTAACATCGTTCAGCATGACTGGTTTAGTGGTGGGTCAGTGATGGTCTGGGGAGGCATATCCATGGAGGGACACACAGACCTCTACAGGCTACACAATGGCACCCTGACTGCCATTAGGTATCGAGATGAAATCCTTGGACCCATTGTCAGACCCTATGCTGGTGCAGTGGGTCCTGGGTTCCTCCTGGTGCAGGACAATGCCCGGCCTCATGTGGCGAGAGCATGCAGCCAGTTCCTGGAGGATGAAGAAATTGATACCATTGAATGGCCCCCACGCTCACTGACCTAAATCCGAAAGAACACCTCTGGGACATTATGTTTCGGTCCATCTGGTGCCACCAGGTTGCACCTCAGTCTGTTCAGGAGCTCAGTGATGCCCTGGTCCAGATCTGGGAGGAAATCCCCCAGGACACCAGCCATCGTCTCATTAGGAGCATGCCCTGATGTTGTCAGGCATGCATACAAACTACTGAGGACCATTTTGAGTTGTTGCAATGAAATTTCAGCAAAATGGACTAGCTTGCTGCATAATTTTTTCACTTTGATTTTCGGGGTGTCTTTGAATTCAGCCCTCTGTAGGTGGATAATTTTCATTTCCATCAAATGATGTGCCATCCTTTCATTCCTAACACATTACCCAGTCCATATCAGTATAGATATCCAGCATGAGATTTTGCCCCGTTGAGATCTGATGGGTTTTCAAAGTGTTCCTTTAATTTTTTTGAGCAGTGTACATTATAATAATTTACAGACATGATGGAATAAGGGTAAAAAACATTTTATTGAGCTGAGTCGTATTGACTAATTCATCATAATACCATAGGACTATGTAAGTAATCATAACATTTTATTGATGAAACCAAACCCAAAAATTCATAACAGCAGGACAATCCAACAGGTTTCCCAAGCATCCTATAACTACATGTTTTGTGGATTGATCTCCACTTCTTCAGGAGTAGATGCAGAAAAGGGAATCTAAAAGTAATGTATGAAACAAAAAAAATTCATATGTATGGTGGGCATATTCCAGAAAAGGTATTGTAGGAGCAGACCCCTAATACTTACCAGCTCAATGGCAAAGAGGGAGGGGAAATTCTGGCAGCCCTGCACATGAGGGGAGCGTTGGAGAGCGTCCGCCACAGGGGCTGAGGCGGCGGAACCCATTTGATCCCCACAAGGACAGGGGAACGGCGGACCAAGCATCCAAGTCCAGGTGAATTCCTTTATCGCCTAGCCAGCCTGAGAGGGGGACACAAGGGCGCATTGTCTGCTTTGTTTTCTGCCTTGTGGTCCTGCTCTGCCCACCAAGATTACACTACAGGTGCAGCCATGGCCTCTGTGGCCTTGAAGTTAGACTGTCGTGGAAATGTGATTCGTGTGACCGTGGCCTGAGTTTTAATTTTTTTGGAGGCTGCTCTCTTTAGATCAGAGTACTCAATGGAGATGTCTGTAGAACAGGGTTTCTCAACCAGGGTTCCTGCAGAGGTTGCTAGGGGATCCTTGAGCAATTTCTGCTTCTCAGAGAAGTTCCCACTGACACCATTGATCTTTTTAGCTATCTGTAAGGGGGTAATTCTTCCCAATGACCACAAGTGTAAGGAGTATTCTTCCCACTGACCATCAAACTAATGTATCATGAGTTGTAGATCTAGTCGTCTTTAGCACGGGTTCACTGAGACCAGAAAGTTATTTCAATGGTTCCTCTGTGTTGAAAAGTTTGAGAAGGGCTCCCATAGAATATTGGAATGACGAGAGCACCACAATTATTGGGATAAACCCAGTAACTGATTTTATTAAACACAACAAAAAAGTGAATGTTGGTCTCGTTGTCCTAATACTCTACATCCGTGGTACCGTGTTACCCCGAAAATAAGCCCGGGTCTTATATTCATTTTGGCAACAAAAGACCCAGTAGGGCTTATTTTCGAGGTAGGGCTTATTTCTCCCTCAATCTCCCTCTCTGCCTGTCAGGAATCTCCAGTGGATATGGGTAAAAGTGCCTGCAAAACTCAAGAATGTTCTGTATTACAGTATCAGATAATGAAAACTGTACCTTTCTGCAATCCATGTGTGACAAACACCTTCACATAGCGCCGCATCCGTGTCCCGCCCGGAGCACTGCAAATGGAGTGGGGCCCGATATCCCCCACTGGCAGAAGAGCGGAGAAGAGCAGCGGGACATCCGCTGAGCGCCGTTATGCGCTTCCATCGCCCGCTGGAGCTCTTGTTCCCGCTCCGAGCACTGAGGGGGGGGGGGGGGGTGTCAAAATCCCCCGCTGACAGCTGGCTGAAAAGAGAACAGCAGCAGGACTTCAGCTGAGCGCCGAGCGTCACTAACCTGAATGTATCCAGCACACACAGCCCACATCACATATGGCGCTAGGTCTTATTTTCGGGGTAGGGCTTATATTGCAGCCCTCCCCGAAAATCACAATAGGGCTTATTTTCGGGGTAGGTCTTATTTTCGGGGAAACACGGTAAGACACTACAGAGGACAGACATAGGCAGTGTCCTGAATACTGGAGTGCGGAAGTTATGCTGTAATGACTCGGGCACCACATTTTCCACAGACTACTGCAGCTTTGAAAAGTATGACCTATCCATTATTCCCAGGATGATACTATGTTCTGCCCGATATTTGCTGCCTGACTTTGAGTTTCTTGTGGTAATTTCTTTCCTTTGCAACCTGTAAAATGGGAGTAAAAATGGAAGCAATCCTCAGATGCCAGCTTTAAATTGCATACAATTGCTTCATATTCACTCCATGTCTAGTGGAGCAAAATGCAGTACCTGATTTCCATCTGATGTTATCTATCATTGAGTGAGCCAAAAGGTCTGTTTTTGCAGTGACGTGGTGGCCCCATAAGAAAATGGCACAGTTCTGCCCATTCACAGCCCCTGTTCAAATGTGAGTGCAGACGTTTTAGGAACAAAAGCAGCTCCCCGCACAGCGATCTAAAGATATAATCTTCTTGTGAGTCATGAAATACTCCAGCAACACTTATGCACAAGTCGTTTCTAAAAGTGTAATTTGCCCTTAAGTTACCAGTTTCCATCATACTGTTCACACCCGCTGATAATGCAAATATATTCACTGGCTGCTGACAGCAAAGCAGAATGGGCAACTGGCAGAAAAAGCCGTGGTTCTGTCTTTTCTGCAGCTGAAACCTAGTATTATTTAATGAGCTAGGAATAGGTAGTGCTTTTTAGCATTTTTAGGTTTCAGATGCTGATCAGATGTGCATTGAGAGGCAATGATAAGATATTATAAACAAGCTTCTGTTATAACTCCAGACAACAACTTGTTCTGGAAAAAACATAGGAGCCCGTTCCTCTAACTCGTTTACACTTGTGTCAAAATGTGGCATTGGACACACTTTTTTTAAAGCACTCTGAACGTCAATGAAAGCACCTACAGTGCATCTGGAAAGTATTCACAGCTCTTCACTTTATCCACATTTTGTTATGTTACAGCCTTATTCCAAAATGGATTAAATTCATAATTTTCCTCCAACATTGTACAAAAAATACCCATTAATGACAACGTTAAAGAAGTTTGTTTTGAAATCTTTGCAGATGAACCTTCGCCTCGGTCTGAGGTCCAGGGCGCTCTGGAGCAGGTTTTCATCAAGGATATCTCTGTATATTGCTGCATTCATCTTTCCCTTCATTCTGACTAGTCATCCAGTTCCTGCCACTGAAAAACATCCCCACAGCATGATTCTGCCACCACCATGCTTCACTGTAGGGATGGTATTGACCAGGTGATAAGTGGTGTCTGGTTTCCTCCAGACACAACGCTTGCCATTCAGGTCAAAGAGTTCAATCTTTGTTTCATCAGACCAGAGAATTTTGTTTCTCACGATCTGAGAGTCCTTTAGGTGCCTTTTGGCAAACTCCAGGCGGGCTGTCATGTGCCTTTTACTGAGGAGTGGCTTCCATCTGGCCACTGTACCATACAGTGCTGCAAAGATGGTTGTTCTTCTGTAAGCTCCTCCTCTCTCTCCACAGGGAAATGCTGGAGCTCTGTCAGAGTGACCATTGGGTTCCTGGTCACCTCCCTGAATAAGACCCTTCTCCCCCGATCGCTCCGTTTGACCAGGCGGTACATTCTAGGAGGAGTCCCGGTGGTTCCAAACTTTTTCCATTTATGGCTGTTGGAGGCCCTGTGCTCATTGAGACCTTCAATGCTGCAGAAATTTTTCTGTACCCTTCCCCAGATTTGTGCTTCAATACAATCCTGTCTCGGAGGTTTACAGACAATTACTTGGACTTCATGGCTTGGTTTGTGCTCTGACATGCACTGTTAACTGTGGGACCTAATAGAGACAGGTGTGTGCCTTTCCAAATCATTTCCAATCAACGGAATTTACCACAGGTGGACTCCAATCAAGTTGTAGAAACATCTCCAGGATGATCAGTGGAAACAGGATGCACATGAGCTCAATTTTGAGTGTCATAGCAAAGGCTGTGAATACTTATGTACATGGGATTCTTTTGTTTTTCATTTTTTTAATAAATTTACAAAGATTTGAAACTTCATGTTGTCATTATGGGGTATTGTTTGTACAATTTTGAGGGAAAATTAATGAATTTAATGCATTTTGGAATAAGGCTTTAACCTAACATAATGTGGAAAAAGTGAAGCGCTGAGAATACTTTCTGGATACACTGTATCCCCCAATAAAATGGTTACCTTACAGTCCTGTTCACACATTATCTTTGCTTCAAAAATTATACCCCATGTCACTTTCTTGGTGCTTCAAAGCATCTCAAAAGCCTCCATAGAAGTCTGACAAAGCTCGCTAACGGCACCTGCAGCTTTTGAGAGGCTTTTATTCAGCTTTAGCGTCACTTTGTTTTGGAGATATTATAGGTATAAGAGATCACAGGATGCACTGGGAAACCAGCAAGATAACCGGAAAGGCATCATGAACAGTCACGTCCAGTTCATGTGTGTATATTCTGTAAGTGTCTGGTGCAGACGTCATATGGTCTTGACTTGACATGAGCGAACCAGCAAATGTCACACGTGGTGTGCAACACGCAAGCGCTATAGGGAGGGAGGACTGAGAAGCAGAGGATCAGCAGAGCTGGGGGACCAGAGCAGGAGAATCTAGCTGATGTCACATGTGTTGAGCAGCGTTGGAGCACTATATGGGATGGTGATAGGGGACCAGAGAGAGAGAGAGAGGAGGATCAGCAAACCAGAGGATCAGCAGAGCTGGGGGTTGCTACTGAGTGGGGAATCTGCTGAGCGAGGGTACTAGTAAGCTGGGGATCTGCTGAATGAGGGTACGAATGAGCTGGAGATCTGCTGAGTGGGAGTACTACTGAGCTGGGGTTCTACTGGGCCCTTTTAAAACAAATAGAAAATCAAGACATACAGGGCATTTGCCAAGCTTTAGTAGAACTTCAAAAAAGCATCACTGAATCATCAAAAACAAATAAAAAAAGCATGTTGCAGCAGTAGGCGCTTTAATGTGTGTTAAAGTCGAGGCAACTGAAAATGAGCCCCAACAGTCAGTCACCTGTAGAAAATACATTTTTGTTCCTGACCTCTTCATATACTTTTGCTGGGATTGTTCAGAATTTCTTCTGTCTAGTATTGGTGAGCACAGGCAGAGTATTTTTGGGGTACCAGGTTGTGGAATAAAGTAAAAATTGGCTGTTCTTCCATTTCAAGGCAAGAAGGTTACATAAGGTAATTTCAGCAGCTACCCATTTTAAAAGCATATATTGGAGAAAAAAAAAGCCGAACTCCCCCCCAAAAAAAAAATCCTCTCTGGCAGTGGGGCTCCTTCCTTACTGCAAGAATGACCTGCTCCTTTATACCTGTGGGATTGTGGAAAGCACTTTTACCTACCTGATGCTCCTTCAGGCTTTGATGCTGCTAGATAGGTCACTAGGGACTATAGCCCTGCACTGAACATTGGGACGCAAAGGGACAGTCCACTGCCCGCCTAGGGGGGGGGAGCACCGTTTTGTTGGGGATCATAGGCTGAGGCAAACAAAATGTATTTTCTGTCTCCTAGACCAGCGTTCTCCAAACTACAGCCTGCGGGCTGGATGTGGCCCTTTTTATCCATCCCTTGGGGTACTATTCCACCAACTGACTCCAATGATGGGGCACCATTCCCTCTACTGACACCATCAATGGAGCACTATTTTTCTCATTGGTGCCAACAATGGGGCACTGTTCCTCTAATTAAAAACAATGATGGGGCACCAATTCCAGGGCATTGTTGACTCACTGTCCTCAGTCCGGCCTCACTGAAGCCAGGAGGACCGTAAACTGTCTCTTTGCTTACAAAGTTTGGAGACCCCTTGATCTAGACTAAATGAGCAGTTAAACCCTGCAACGTGGGTGCAGCGCCACTGCAAGCGAGGGCTCTTTTGTTTTTTCGGAGTTCATTTTTAAATATAGATAAGAGTTCCTTTTGTTGAGCAAGGCTTTTCTTTTTTTTTTTTTTTTCTGTGCATAACTGCAGCCCTGTCTTTCTGACAGAGACAGAGCCAGGTGGGATCCTGATGAGTGGAAGGCGCCCCCCTCTGTGTTGATTCAGACACTGCGGTACTGCGGAGCTGTAGGCTGCAGAAAAGATTTCTTTCTTTTTACAGCTTTTTTTTTTTTTTGGTCTTTTGTTGTAGTGGAATTTCCATGCAGCAGGAAGTCCAAAGCTTACTAATGATTTATTAATGATGTACAAGGGGCCAAAACAAATTAATGAGTTTATTAAACCAAAAACCTGGTCCAGGCAGTGGTGACTGCTGTCCATAGATGGGACCATCTTTGAACCTCTTAGGACCTGCTTTCATTGTGGCATAAAGAATGACTTCAGACAAAAATGTAATTTGCATGAAGTGGGCAAGCCCAAAAAACTAAACTTTTAGGTTTCTGTGCTCCCATCAGTAAGATTTCCCTTCTCATTGATCTTCCCCCAAGAAGCCATTAGAAATCGCCCCTAAACTAGGGTAAATCTCGCCTTCACAACAGCCATCCCCACTGGAAGATTTCACCTTTCCTGTTCTGGTGACAACTGTAAAATTTGAACCCCCCCCCCTCACTTTCCTTCCTGATGTTAGTGGTCTTCAGGACAAATAGGAGAAATCCTCCCAATGGGGACACAGGCAGCTGTTAAAACCCAACCCTTTTCCCCTCTTTGCCCCCCCAAAAAGTTTTGGTTAGTTCTAACTTATTTTATCCCCTTTATGTAGAAGAGGGAGCAGTTAGTACTTGCCATTTTCTAATGGGAAACCTCTGTGCCATAATAAAAACTTCCAAAGATTGTAAGCACTTGATCTATGAAGGCCAAGGACATTCCATGCCTCACCACTGTATTGCAGGTGATGATAAAGTTGTGGTGTCAAGTGCAAGTTCAGGAGCTAGTCACATTTTTGCATATTGAAGCTTTCCAGGCTTTAGGTGTTCAGCGCATTTCTACATGGTGTATGATCATCAGCGCAGAGGCTTCCAAGTTCCAGCTTGGCATTCCTCTCTGCAGTTAAGGAGAGACTTTGGGGGTGACTCGGCAAAGCGATCTCAAGACGACTTCAGAGGCGACTTGCAAAATGACTTCTGTATTGACGTCAAGGCAAGTCGCCCCCAAAGTCGTACAAGAACCTTTTTCTAATGCTGGCCATACACTATACGAAAAATCGTCCGAACGAACTTTCGAAAAACGAAAGTTCGTTCGTGAGCGCAAACGATAGTGCCATCATGTAATGACCGATAAATCGTTCAGTGGACATAAATAAAAAAAAAATATATTATTATTTTTTACATATACCTAGTGCAGAAAGTTCGGACGGGAAACACATTAACCTTTCGATTTATCGTTTGTTCGGCAGAAAATTTCCAAACTTGTCCCAAAGATTATCGATTTTGTGCCCATTAACTGTTCGAAAAACGAAAGAACTGTCTGAACGACCGATTTTCGCACGATTTTTCGTATAGTGTATGGCCAGCATTAGTCGGAGTGACTTAAGTCGCTCCTATTAGAACAGTTCCATTGAACAGAGCGGAGCGCGACTTGTCAGGCGGCTGAGTCGCCCCTGTGTGAACCGGCTCTTAAAGTAGTTGCAAAACTCAGACATGAAATATGAACAAAGCATATCCCTCTATATAGTGTGTTCTTGTTGGTGCTCTTAATTGGGACAAGAACACACTAAGTGTAATTTCTGTCTGCTGCTTTTTTCCTCTGCTGTTAGCATGAGTAACTTCTGACAAGTTTTCCTGACACCAAGAGAAAAATGGTGACAGGGGAGGGATCTCCCGCTGATTGACAGCCTCAACTCAGTTCCTCTGTGCTGTGTGAAGGGGGTGTGTCCCCGCCCTCCAATCAGCTCTCGGAGCTCTCCTCACTTAGCTCTCCAGAGTGTAATTTCAACCCCCACCCCACTTTATTTTTATTTATTTTTTAACTATTTTTTAACTTTCAGGCAAGCTTTAAAAATTCAGCACTTTGAACAGATGAAGAGATGAAGAGAAGACTGAACATGCCCCTAGCTTAGAAACGGGGGTCTCACGGGGAGTCCTGAGTCCCCCAAAACCCCTGGTTCCGGGTCACCTGATCACCGTCATAGCCTCTGATTGATCAGTGATCAGTCACTTGGAAGCCCGCCCCGGTGTTTCTCTTTGTGAATGTAGAGGAAAGATGCATTTTTATCCATCTCCTTTCAGAGAGAAAAACTACTGTGCAAGGAAAAAAAACCTAGGTCAAAGGTCATGGTCAGTATATTTTGGGCAGGATTTTTTATTTTTATTTTTTAAAAGCATTCTTTAACCACTTCCATACCGGGCATTTTCACCCCCTTCCTGCCCAGGCCAATTTTCAGCTTTCAGCGCTGTCACAATTTGAGAATTGTGTGGTCATGCAAAGTTGTACACAAATTAATTTTGATAATTTTTTTCCCCACAAATAGAGCTTTCTTTTGGTGGTATTTGATCAGCTCTACGGTTTTTATTTTTTGCGCTATAAACAGAAAAAGAGCAACAATTTTGAAAAAAAAAACCACTATTCCTTTGTGCTATAATAAATATCCCAATTTTTTTTTAAAAAACATTTTTTTTTCCTCAGTTTAAGCCGATACGTATTCTACATATTTTTGGTAAAAAAATCGCAATAAGCGTATATTGATTGGATTGCGAAAAAGTTCGAGTCTACAATATAGGGGATAGAATTATGGAATTTTTAAATTTAATTTTTTTACTAGTAATGGCGGCGATCTGCGATTTTTGTCAGGACTTCGATATTGCGGCGGACAGATTGGACGCTTTTGACACTATTTTGGGACCATTCACATTTATACAGCGAACAGTGCTAAAAATATATGCACTGATTACTGTATAAATGTGACTGGCAGGGAAGGGGTTAACACTAGGGGGCGATCAAGGGGTTAAATGTGTTCCCTAGGGAGTGATTCTAACTGTGGGGGGGAGGAGACTGACTGGGGAAGGTGACCGATCGGCATCCCTATGTACTAAGGGACACCCCATCGGTCTCCTCTCCCTGACAGGACATGGATCTCTGTGTTTACACACAGAGATCCACGTTCCTGCCCTGTGACGAGCAATCGCGGTTGCTCGGCGGACATCGCGGCCGCCAGGCACGCGCATTGGGTCCCCACTGATGCGGCGAGTGCGCGCTCTCCACGCGGCAGGGAATCCCAGGACGTCATATGACGGCCGCCCGGAGGGACAAAGGGTTCCTGTGGCTGTCATTTGACTATACACCGGGCGGGAAGTGGTTAAATTAGTATCCATGTCAGTGTGTTTTTGGGGAGAACTTTTGGGCCCTACTACGGGTACATACAGAAACTAACATACACATATGTGGTATTGCTGCGATTGTCAGTAGTAGAATTTTTGGGTTGGGCTTTGGTGGTAGGTTATGGTGGTAACAAGAAATCTACAGCTAAATTTAAAAATATATTTATTTTTTACTATTTCCGGGCAGTTTTCCTTTATAAAATAATGAAGAAAAATAAAATATCCAAATGAAAGCCCAATTTGCCCTGAAAAAAAAAACAAGGTATTATCCACCTGAATGCACAAAGTAGTTGTCATGGGTTAATACTTGCCGCCTTTGTGGGTGGTGACTTCTATCTGGTGAAGAATTTCGGTCACCAGTGAATTTTTCAGCTTGCAAATGGCTTTTGGCAACCTCTATGTCATCACAGCACACAGTAATGAATTAGGGGCTGGCAGGTGAAGCCAAGCTGGGGGTCATGTATCTCATACACCCTACAGTGTGTTGAATGCCGAGTATGTGATAACTTGTATAGCGCTACAAATGCGAACTGAATCGCCTCAAGGCGCTTGGCATCCAGTGACGTCCTTATCCGACTCTGCTGAAGATTCTTTGACAGCCATAGACTTTCTGTCCCCTAGACCAGTGGCTCTCAACTCCAGTCCTCAAGTACCTCTAACGGGCCATGTTTTCAGGTTTTCCTTTACTTTGCACGGCTGCTTTAAATCATGGTATTGATGAGAGCTGTTTTATCTAAAGGAAGTTCCCAAAACCTGGCTCAATTGGTGTACTTGAGGACTGAGGTTGAGAACCACTGCCCTAGACTAAACAAGCAGATAAACCCTGTAATGTGGGCGCAGCCCAAATGCACGGGAGGCCTTTTTGTTTTGTAAAGTACAGCTTTAAATAAGGCTCTGTTCACATATTGGCGTTCCGAATCGCAGGTGGAATCGTTGCAAATCCGCCCGCGATTCGAAATTATGCCAAATTGCATGTGCCATTGGAAGTGACCGGGATCTTTTGAATTGCCAAGATGTGAACAGAGCCTAAGGGCTCTTTCACACGGACGTTCCGTATGTCCGTTTTTCATCCATCCGTTTTCGGATGAAAAACGGACATGCATGTATCCCTATGGGATAGCGGATGAACATCCGCTGACATCCGATGACATCAGTCTCCGCTATGGTCCGTTTAGCATGACAGAGGAAAATCCTACTTTTCCATCCGTGATCGGATGAAAACGGACAGACGATCCATTTTCATCCGATCCCCTCCATAGAGGAAAGCGGCGATCTGACCGTTCTGTTTCTGCACAGTGTGCAGAGAAGGACAAGTCATCCGGCTCAGCGGGGATCAACAGAGTGATCCCCGCTGAGCAAGCGGATGTTCACGGGGCGGATCATCACGGGATCCGCCTGTGTGAAAGAGCCCTAAGAGTTCTTATTGTTGAGCAGGGCTATGGTTTTGTCTGCGCAGTTTGCCTTTCTGTTTGATGCAGTGACAGAGCCAGATGGGATCCTGATATGAAAGGTGGCAATCGTGGTTGCAGGAAAGAAAATCGCTCCGTCTATGGCCAGCCTAAGTACATGCATGCCCCACTGAAAACACACTGCTCCCCATAACAATGTCTTCTGCCTTTTTTTCCCAAAAAGACGGAGCAATCTTTGTTCAATCTAGGCTCGTCCTCTCCTTTCTGGACTGAGATGCTGGCTAAGAAATAAAAAAATTATGTAAAGTCTGGTGTCTGCACAGTTCTGGTCTGTATTTACAAATGTCTGGAACAGATCAGGACCTGCTGCAGCCTTCTTGTGACTTGCTACAAAGTTGCGTCACAGTCTGAGTGGAGGAAAAGAGCCTGAGGACGTTCTTCCTCTTGCGTACAGCAGACCGATGACATCTTAGCCTAGAAAAAGGACTTGCATGGGGTTTTAGGACTGTTTGTTTATTTTTTTGCTGGAAAAAGTTTGTTTTTTCAAAAATTATACTGTTATTTGTACATTTATTAAAAGGTCAATTTTTTAATTTCCAAGTTCCCAAATCTGGTGCCCTGTTAGATGATTGGAGCTTGTCTGAGCTGTCAGAAAAAGGGCACAGAGCTGAAAATACACTCTGCAGAGCTCAGTAAGGAGAACTCTAAACTAAAGCCCTGTACACACGGCCGGTTTTCCCGGCAAGAAAACTGCTTGGAGAGCTTTTTGCCGTGAAAACCGGGCGTGTGTATGCTTCCTCGCC
Source organism: Rana muscosa (assembly GCA_029206835.1). Lineage (NCBI taxonomy): Eukaryota > Metazoa > Chordata > Amphibia > Anura > Ranidae > Rana > Rana muscosa. The sequence continues at coordinate 131,439,177 of CM055127.1, read as the reverse complement.
AGGAAAACTGCCAGGAAAATGGAGAACCTGCTCTCTATTTTCCTGTCGGGATTCCCGGCAGGTTTTTTTCTGCCGGATTTACTACACTTGCCACTGGCAAACACTGTGAGGCAGTGCTGAGGGAGCATAAGCCCTGTACACACGGCCGGGATTCCCGGCCAAAGCTCTCCTCGCAGTTTTCCCGTCGGGATTCCCGGCGGACTTTATACCGCCGGAAATCCCGGCCGTGTGAACAGGGCTTTAGAGCTGATTTGGAGGGATGGGACAGACGTGATTCATGCTGATTGCAGAGGAATGAAGCAACAGACACACGTGACACTTAGGGGGTTATTTACGAAAGGCAAATCCTCTTTGCACTACAGGTGAAAACTACAAGTGCAAAGTGCGCTTGAAATTGCACTGAAAGTGCACTTGGAAGTGCAGTCGCTGTAAATCTGAGGGGTAGATCTGAAACGAGGGGAAGCTCTGCTGATTTTATCATCCAATCATGTGCAAGCTAAAATGCGTTTTTTTATTTTCCTTGCATGTCCCCCTCAGATCTAAAACGACTGAACCTCCAAGTGCACTTTTAGTGCAATTTCAAGTGCACATTGCACTTGTAGATTGCATTTGTAGTGCAAAGTGGATTTTCCTTTCGTAAATGACCCCCCATGTGCTCTTATTCACGACAAGTACACACTATAAAGGGGTATGCTTTGTTCATATTACCTGTCTGAGGTTTACAATCACTTTAAGTCCTCCATACTGTCCTTCGTTCCATTCACGTAGCACTACGTGGCCAGAAGCAGGGTCTAAGAGCTCAGGCGTTTTTTTCTTTTTTTTTATTGTATTTTTTTTTTTTAAACAATTTTCCTTTAAGCTACACTAGTCATCATCTTTGAATGAGATGGTGCATAAAGACATGTTCTGTGTTTGCCGCCCACCACTGTGCCGGTAAATGCAAAGAGGGTTGTAATAACGACTTGGTTATTTTGTTTAAATAAAGCTGGGTGATGAGCAGATTATTCTCTGACAGAAGCACTTAGGGATGACACCGCGTAAGTTTTGTGTGGGGAGAAAACCTCTCAAGCGGCGCGGCGCTGTCCATTATCCCCGTCACCTGCGCCTAGTTACCTCATGTCACTCCGCATTACGCGTTGGGCCGTTCCTGAAACGCAAAGGGGGATTCGTATTCATGCTGCCGCAAACTAAAGAAATCGTCACATGGAGCATATGTTTAAAATCCTCATCAAGATGTGGAAGAACGCTGAAATGGAAACCCCCTACTGAGAGAGGGAAATTAGGGTTTTAAAAGCAGTCTAAGGTCTTTTTTTAAGTGCTTTTTCAGACATGTATGTGAATGTGATCAGCCTAATGTCAGCTGTCATCAGTTTGGTAGTCTTCTAAAAGCACCGCCCCCGTTTTTACAGATGTACAAAGGTTCAGCCATGTTTGCTCTTCACATTTGAGTCCTGTCTTCCTTTTCTGATGTAAAACACGCCTGAGGTGATTGTAGCCGTATTAGTGCTTACAATCCGCATGCAATCTGCCAACACGCAGTGCAATTGGGCACCGATTGGCACGTAAAGCACAAAAGTTGTAATTTAGCCTGAGTTCACATTGGTACGATTTGACATGTAAAATCGCATGTCAAATCGGCAGCAATTGCCGGCAATGGCACCGTCCTAATCGGTGCGGCGCTGCAACAATTTCAAAAAGTATTTTCTGTACTACTTTTTGCGATTTTAGGCTGCGATTCACATTAACATGTGTGCAGAAACCTGCTCAGATGTCTCTGAAATTGCGTCCGAAATCGGGACTGACATGCAGGAGTGATATCGGCTTCATTCCCGCAGCTCAGTGTGAACCTACCATTTTCACCCCAACACAGGTCTATGGTCATACTCTTGCTGGGCTTCAGTGCTGGTACAGTGCCTTGAAAAAGTATTCATACCCCTTGAATTTTTCCACATGTTGTCATGTTGCAACCAAAAATGTAAATTTATTTTATTGGGATTGTATGTGATAGACCAACACAAAGTTACATTTTTTTTTTATAACAAATATGTGAAAAGTGTGGCGTACATTTATATTTAGCCTCCCCTGAGTCAATACTTTGTAGAACCGCCTTTCTCTGCAATTACAGCTGCAAGTCTTTTTGGGGATGTCTCTACCAGCTTTGCACATCTAGAGTGACATTTTTTCCCATTCTTCTTTGCAAAATATCTCAAGCTCTGTCAGATTGCATGGAGAGCGTCTGTGAACAGCAATTTTCAAGTCTTGCCACAGATTCTCAATTGGATTTAGGTCTGGACTTTGACTGGCCCATTCTAACCAGTGTTGATTTTGTCGACTAAAAATACTAAAACATTTTAGTTGACTAAATGAATACTATTTTAGTCGACTAAAATACGGCTAAAACGATTGAGATGACTAAATACGACTAAAATGGCATTTAAGTTAGACTAAGACTAAAACTAAATAGAAATTTGACTTTTAAAATTAACACTGGTCTGTAGTGTTCATACCTCAATACCGTAAATATTAACATATGATATTTTTCACAGCAGTATATGAGTTTGGAAATTGTAGAGAAATGTTCACTAATGCATTACAATTTAATTACACCCATTAGATTTTAGACGACTAAAAGGAGTTTTAGTCGACTAAATTGCAATTGTTTTACCGTATATACTCGAGTATAAGCCGAGGACCTAATTTTAACACAAAAAACTGGGAACACGTATTGACTCAAGTATAAGCCGAGGGTGAGAATGCAGCAGCTACTGTAAGGCGGAAAAGAGGGTCAACAATGCCCATTGGCAACCTCACTGTGCCCATTGCAGTCTCACTGTGCCATATTTCGCTGTGCCCATTGCAGTCTCACTGTGCCCATTGCAACCTCACTCTGTGCCCATTGCAGTCTCACTGTGCCCAAGTACTTGAATTCTTGACAAGCGTCCATTTTTTTTAAAAGTCGCGCCTTCTTCCTGGCGTTCCGTGATAGGCATTTGACACTGTGTTCCGCCTATCACGGAGGTCCTCTCATCCTCAGACTCAGTTTCCCAGCAGACACTGTGTTCAGTGTTCCGCCAATCATGGACATTCTTTCATCCTCTGACAAGAGGACGTCCGTGATTGGCGGAACACAGTGTCAAATGCCTATCCTGGAACGGAACGCTAGGAGGAAGCCGCGACTTTAAAAAAAAAAATGGACGCCTGTCAAGAATTCAGGTACAAAAAAACACTGACTCGAGTATAAGCCGAGGGGGGCATTTTCAGCCCTAAAAAAGGGCTGAAAAACTCGGCTTATACACGAGTATATACGGTAGTCGTATTTAGTCAACTAAATCTTCAGTACATAAGACTAAAATGGGACTAAAACTAAAATGCCATTTTAGTCCTAAGGCTAAAACTAAATCGAAATTTGCTGCCAAAATTAACACTGTTTCTAACATGAATATGCTTTCATTTAAACCATTCCATTGTAGCTCTGGCTGTATGTTTAGGGTTGTTGTCCTGCTGGAAGGTGAACCTCTGCCCCAGTCTCAAGCCTTTCGCAGGTTTTCTTCTAAGATTGCCCTGTATTTGGCTCCATCCATCTTCCCATCAACTCTGAAGCCTCGTACACACGGCCAAGAATCTCATCGCAAAAAAAAACGTTGTTTTTCTCGACGGGTTTCTTGTCAAGCTTTTCTTGCATACACACTGTCAATCCAAAATCTCGTCATCGTAAAGCGCGGTGACGTACGACGGCAGTATAAAGAGGAAGTTCCATTCTCATGGCGCCAACCCTTGGACTGCTTTTGCTAATCTCATGTTATTGCATGTTAGTAAAAGTTTAGGGAGAGACGATTCGCGCTTTTCAGTCCGTTACAGCGTGACGAATGTGCTATCTCCATTACGAATGCTAGTTTTACAAGGTGCGCTCCCGTCTCATACTTGATTCTGACCATGCGTGGTTTTTGAAGACTCGGAACGTTTTTCTCGTCCAAATACAGTCTGACGAGAATCACGACGAGAAAAAAGAAAGCAGGTCTTCTTTTTTTTCTCGTTGAGATTCTGGGCAGTTTTTCTTGACGAGAAACCTGAAAGCCCCATACACACGCACGGTTTTCTCGGCAAGAAAGCGCTCCCAACAGTTTTCTTGTCGTTTCTTGCCGAGAAAACCGGTTGTGTGTACGAGGCTTGACCGGCTTCCCTGTCCCTGCTGAAGAAAAGCATCCCCACAACATGATTGTGCCTACACAGTGATTGCCACTGTTTTCTGTTTCTCATTCCCTTGCACAGGCGTCATTCACAGAACGCCTTGCATTACATTGAATGAGGTGGAGAGGCAGGGCAGTGACATCATGAGCCCCACCTTGTCCAATCAGAGAATGCTTTGCTTTCATTGAGAAAAATGGAAGGTATTCTGTGAATGGCCTCCATGCAGAGAGAGCAACACACTGGTTTACCAGACAGAAGGGCAGCTTACTGACATGGGACCTGGAGGACAGAAGCAATCGCTGTAGTAGTGCCTCGTTTACAGGTAAGTGTCACATAATGGGCTAGTATGCGATGCATACTGGCCCATTATGCCTTTTACTTTACAGGGAAGAAAAAAGTTTACTTCCTCTTTAATGTTTGATGCAACAGTGCCCCCGGTGGAGGTTTTATCAAAAACCTGTAGTTGATACGGCTAATTAAGTTCATTATCGTGTAACATCTGCACAGAGCATCTAACAGTATTAGGAGAAACCTCACTGAGTCAGCAAGAAGATTTGAGCAAAACGGTTTATCCGATAACTAATTGTACCGGTTTGTCTCTGCCCTGTACAAGCCAGAACTGTTTAATTATTAGATTTCGTGTTCCAGCCGGATGATCGATGGCATTCATTTAGAGACACTGCTGGTGCAGCGAGGTTGCATAGATGCAGATTTCAATCCTTTGTGCTGAATTTAAAACATTGCTGCTCTTCCCTTCCTAAGTTGGGTACACTGCTTGTGAATTAGACTGGTGTGATTTGGAATGTGTAGTGCCACTGGGAGGTGTTTAGATTAACAAAGTAAATGATTTTACTTTGTAGTGAACCATTAGGCCAAGTGTGAAGATGCCCATGGTCCTGATGAAATGGCTGAAATTTGAGCCATGGGTAGCCCTGCAGGCACCACCCAGATCGACAAGTCAGGTGGAAAATGATTGGCTGAGCGGTGACTGTGTCCTATCTGATGGCAGTCACAGTTTGGGTATTCCGGCAGCCACCATTGCCTTAGCTACCAAAGGTAGTAGAGGACACAGAGTAAATATTCTCCTGCTGCCAATGAATCTCCTGGCCACCACTGATGACCGAAGGAAGCAGCTCTTGTTATCGGCCATTAGCACAGTCTCTACAAAGACTCCAAAAAAGGAAGGAAGAGGAACCACTCCAACAAATGGATTGTTCCATCCAATATACAGACCCTCTAATGCATTTCACTCGGTCAAGATCTTCCTTATAGGGTATGAGTACACTTCTGACAGAGGGAAAGTCTGTACATCATGTGGAAGAACTGTTTGATGGATGTCTCTGTAAATTGTTCCTAGGCTTTTATTATGGTGAATGGTTCCTCTTCCTTTATTTTCTTAGAGCATTTGTAGGTACTTGAAGGCAATACAGACAGTCCCTGAGTTCCGAACATCCGACTTGCAAATGACTCCTACTTCCGAAAGGGAGGTGGCGTGACGTCTCTGCCATTCTGCGCATGCGCGGCCACTTTTTGACGGCAGGCACATTTCGACAGAACATCAAAGAAGGTACTATTCCAACTTCCGAACAATTTCGACTTAAGAACAAACCTACAGTCCCTAGCCCGTTCGTAACTCTGGGACTGCCTGTAGTCGGCAGTGGAGAGTGTGGTTAGCATAGATGGGGAAATTCTCTTGTTTGGCTGGCAGACTGATTCCTGAACATATACTTTATTCTAAAACTTAAAATACCCCCCTTCTCCCCCCACCAGTCTCCTAACACTTGTTGAACAAGAGAAAATTGGTGTATGATGACCTTGAGGGTGACGATTAGTGATATTTAGGGGAAATGAGCGATTGCAGGGAAAGTCATTTGATCTTCTAACCCACAGTTCTATTTAATGCACCCAAAAATGAAAGTACTGGTATAATATTCAGTAAAGTGCTATTTTGTGGGGTAGTAGAGGCAGGGAGGCCCCGGAGTACAGACAGGGCTTTAGTAACAGACTTTGGCTGCAGAGTCCAGTGATGTCTAGAAGATTGCTCTTATCCCTTTAAACCAATTGGCCAAATGGAAATTTCTTCTCTTCCTTCCCATAGCACATTGCTGTGCCGTCAGGTCCTCATCTCCTGTAAACTGATCCCTGCTGGTATTCCAATGTGCTCGTCTTATAAGTTTATTATTCGACTAATAATAGAAATTACAAATTAACGATCTAATTGGGAAGCTGAATTTTCTGCGGCAGGACTGGGCTTCTCCGATGGTAATAGGAAGAGATGCCTTCTACACGTCCCTTGTGTCTGCGCAGAGTGCGGAGTTCAGGGCTGCCTCTTGAATTTCGATCAGTTTTTGGTCTTGTCTGCAGTTTATTATGGAGAAGATGTCTCATTCATATGCGGGCTGGGAGATGCTTCTAGCAATTACTCAAATCCACATCTGCTTCTGTGTTCTGCTATGGTGCCCAGGGTTACATGATTTTGTAAGGCGTAACAAATAAAATGCATATAAACAGATTATCATAGGTGCTGATTTAAAGCAGAGTTCCACCCAAAAATGGAACTTCCGCTTTAAGTGCTGGTGACCCCCTGACATGCCACATTTGGTATGTCATTTTTTTTGGGGGGGGGGAGCGGGTGCCCTGTTTTTAGAGGCACCCAGCTCCCACTTCCGCCGCGGCGCCGGAAGGAAGATCACCTCTCCCGCCCTTCCTGCAATCTTCTGGAACACGTCACAGGTCCCAGAAGATTGCCCTGCTCACACCCGGCTGTGAAGCCACCGCCTGGTGCCCACAGTTAGAATGCTGGCGCCGCGGAGAGGAGGGGGTGAGGAGCGAGGCTTTCTGCACCCGCATCGATGGACCGTGGGACAGGTGAGTGTCTGATTATTAAAAGTCAGCCGCTACACTTCTACACTGACTTTTAAATGGGTGGAACTCCGCTTTACAAGAGTGTTCTGGTTAATCTATTGATGTCACAGGCCCTGCTTCTCCAGTGGCAGCAATGGGTGGTCCTTGCAGTACATGACTCCAGTTTTGTAGAGTAGTACTTTTGAACCTGGGTTGACTGCCTCGGCTAGGAGCAAGTGGGATGAATGATGCCGACCATCAATCAGCCCAGAAGACTGGTGACATCTTGTGACAAAAAGGAATTACTGCAGGCTACAGCTTTGGATTGAAGATGAGTATTGCAGAAAAAGCATCCCTTTTTTATTTTTACTTTTGCTGGACTTTTTTTTTTCTTTTAAGTTTGCATACTACTTTAAAAATGCCCTCCTGGTATGAATTCAGTAGTCTACACCATGTATGCTGTGCCATACAATCGCTTGTGGTATTGCACTATATAGGTAGTTTTGTATAATCTACTGGGGTTGTCTGTATTTATTTAATAAAGATTTCAGGATTATTATTTTTTTCAGGTTCAGCGATACTTAAAATCCTCTTTCATTTAAAAAAAACTAAATAAATTAAATATTTATTCAGAGATCTAGTCCCTTACATTTATTATTTGGGTCCCATAACACTCAAAGGCATTGTTACCTCTGGTTAATGGCCTCTGAAGGGACCCCATCGGAGGATATATACCCCTGGTTAAGCACCCCATTGGAACACACATGTGCATACAGCAGGCTCAGATTGGCACATCGTGAGTCCAGCTTGTAGGACTATCTACAATAATCGTTTCATTTCTATGAATGCAGTTTTGAAAAGCCCACCAAAGATGCAGAATGCAGGGCTTTTAAAAATGTACCGCACCCATAGTGCACTGGCATAAAGAATTCTATAGGATTTAAAGAGATAAAATATTCATTTATTTTTATTTAAACTGTTATATTTTTCTTACTTTTTTTTTACCCCAAAAACGCATCAAGAACAAATCCGTGTGAAATGGCCTTTAGGCTTGTGCTGATAAGTAGAATTTTCCTATTTTAGATTCATTCTGCTTGCATTCAATATCCGTTTGAGAGGCACCAAATATCAAAGTTCATTAACGGCCGTATTTGACCTCAAGTTACCTGAATTTGACCTCTTCCTAAACTCTTCAACCTGCTTAAAGTGTTACTGAACCCAGAACCTGCATTCACTATATCTGGTCTCCCACAGTACACAGAACATGGAAATGCAATTATTTTTAGTAAAAATAAACTGCTAAATACCCTTTCTCATCAGCAGAATATAGCAGTCTTGAGTTCTATTAGTGCCTGGTTAAAGCTTGTAGGAGGAGTTCATACTGCACTGATGTCCTATCAGGATGCAGGACTCCTGACCCTCTGTCTGGACAGTGCTAATCTAATTTCATGCACTTTCCCAAGAAAAAAAAAAAACCCTCCAGCAATACACACCAAACTGAGCATGTGCAGCCAGTAACTGTCTTATCTGGACATGTTATGGGGACAATGGAAGAGGGGGAGGATCAGAGGACTGACTCAAACAGCCTTTTTACACAATGCAGAGGATTAACCCCTTAGGTTCCACAGTGAGTATACCGAACATGCTTTACTACATATACAGACTGATTTTACTGTTGTAGGTTTAGTAACGCTTTAACGTTGCTTTTAAGTTCCTCCTTCCTCCACTGCCGGGCGAGTAGGATAGCGCAGCGAGGCCTCGTGCATGCGCAGTAGGGACTTGGCGTGAAGCCGCAATGCTTCACTACCGGGTTCCCGCAATGGCGGCGGCAGAAACCGACAGCTGATGGAAACATCAGCTGCGGTGCCAACATCGCTGGACTCCAGGACAGGTAAGTGTCCTATTATTAAAAGTCAGCGGCTGGCTGTAAATTTTTGCAGGGGTGGGTGGACCTCCGCTTTTAACGTGGTATTAAAGCCAAAACCAAGTTTTTACAGTAATATTAAAGGTAGATTTTTTAAAATACCGGTAACATGTTAGACTTGCCTGCTCTGTGCAATGGTTTTGCTCAGAACAGCCCCACCTCTCCTCTTCTCTGCTCCCCCACAGGCGCTCTTGGCCCCTCTTTCCAGGGTGCCCCATAGCAAACCGCTTGCTATAGCGGCACTTGAACTTGCCTGCTTCCGCCTCTGTGTCAATATGATACACAGAACAGGGCTCAGCCCCCACTCCCTCCTAACTGGCTGTGATTGACAGCCATGGGGGCCAATGGCAGAGACCCAGAAGAGCAGCCGCTCTCATGCACATCGCTGGATCGGAATCAGGCTCAGTTTAGTATTAGGGGGGCTGCCTTACTGAAGGTTTTATACCTTCCTACATAGAATGCATGAAGGTAAAAAACCCTCAGCCTTTAGAACCACTTAAATATATAACAGCTTACCAATTATTATTATTATTATTATTATTATACAGGATTTATATAGCGGCAACAGTTTGCGCAGCGCTTTACATCATCAGGGAAGACAGTACAGTCACACTACAATTCAGTACAGAGGGATCAGAGGGCCCTGCTCGTTAGAACTACCAACCATTAGATGTGGTGGCTGCAATTGTTTCCTTTTTTTTTTTTGGGGAGGGTGGGGCTTTTCCCCCCACTGTTCATCTGGTGATCTGGACAGTAACACACCACTTCTATTAGTGTTTCCACTCTGGATGAAGGAGCACAGGTGGCACCTTTGGCCAGCAGCATTATTGGTATGGAGTGGGGGATGAGGAGGGAAGTGTTAGTAAATCTAACAGATTTAAATACACTAACAAATTTAAGCCAAACTCCAGCTAACACTTTATAAGCAGTTACAGCAACAGATTTTTTCTTTTTTTTTCTTTTCCTTTTTGGGGTAAAGGTTTTCCATAAATAAAAGCTGCACATTGTATGCACAGCATACATTCTGCTGGAGAGCTTGTTCTTTTGAAAAACGGCAGACTTGTGCCTAGTACACAGGATCAGAAAATCGAATGACAAACACTTTTAGAGCGATCGTACAATAATCTGATTGTTAGTACACTGCTTTCGAGACCCAATCACAACCGTTCATCCACCAATATCCGATGGAACAAACACAAAAAAAAATTCTTGTACGATAGCAGATCATACGATTTTTGTTTAATCAGTATAGTATTCGCAAAAAATCGGAAGATTAAGACCACGCATGCTCGGAAACAAAAGAATACATAATAATGCAATTCAAAACATTAAGGCTGGGTTCACACTTGTGCGGTACGAATTTCAGCTCTCTTATCTCTGCAAGGAGATAAGAGAACTGTTCAGCGTTTTGTGTGCGGTGGAACATGCAAACTTGTTGACCTGGGAGAGGGGGGGGGGGGGGGAAGTGTAGTGAGCATTGAAAAAAGTCCTGTTCAGAACGGAAGACATCTGCGAATCAGGTGTGTGCCCATAGAAGATAATGGACCTGAATTCGCACCTGAGCCGCACCGCAATGTCTAGAAGACGCACGCGGTTTTTTGGTAATGCGCAGTGCGAATGCATCGCACATATGTGAACAAGCCTCATTGAAAATAATGTATTTTTTAATGTTATGCGACGTGGATGCAGTTTAAGCCGCAACCAATTTGCATAGGCCTAAACAATGAACCTACCCTTACAATCTTAGAATAGTGTGTATAGAAAAGCAGGCCTCGATCACGTCTGTATGACAAAACCGGTTGGGTGGAGCTGGATCATGTGACGACGCCACACACGGAGTTCAGCCATTTTGATGGTTGGAAACATTCCCCTGTTGACTATTGATGTACATGCAAGGTTTTATCTTGCCATTGGTGAGCGTATTTGCTAGATTTTAATAAAAAATAAATTACTGAACATACTACACTAGGAAATGTCTTTTTTACCTATGTTGGAACGTTAAATCCATTGAGGGCCATATGAAGTGGAATCTGTCTAAGGGTGGAAGAGTAGTCTTCGGCCGATTTGTAATCAGTAACAAGCGCATTCGACCACTGTATGTAGTGGTCCACTCCGGATAGTAAGAGTCGGTGTGTGTGCATCTGTTGGTGAAGGATCTCACAAGATTTTCTATTTTGGACTGCACACATGGACATTGGACTCTTTGAATTCTCTGTTAAGGATTTTTTGTTAGTAGCGCTTCACCTTTGTATGTTTGTAATACAAAACATTACATCACTTCCCAAGTTGTATTCTGTCGTACGAGAAATTTTGTAACGTATTCGTTTTCAATATGAGACTAGCATGAAAAACGGACAATCATTCGTCCGATACCCTCATCGTGTGTACAAGGCATTACTCGCCAGATCACCAGGTGAAAATAGAATAAAGAAAGCCTAGGAAAGAAAATAAATGCAGCCATCATATCCAAGTAGTGCGCTGCAATGTGTTTGCTTTTGGGTTTAAAACCACTGTAAGAGGGACTCAGGAGGCCAACTCACTACAGGCTGCCTTCAGAAAACTACAGGAGGGGGCGGAGTCCAGACCAGTCACCCTGCACAAGGGGAGAGAGCAGCAGTGACCGGTCTTTATTACAAAGTGTCTCTCTGGATTACTGCACAGATCTGGAAGAAATACACAAAGCACACCAAGATTCAGGGACGAATACTCATGACTCTTGTATTTAGATTACATTCCCAGAGTTCGGATTTCATGTACAATAATGGGGACATCTCTGTGGGGGTTTTGTTGCCACAGCCAAACTGGTATAGGTATCGTCTTCTCAGTATGTGATCACTAACGAGAGTCTGCTAGATAAATATGTAAATATGCGTGCTTATGAATAAAACTTTATCTGGAGAGTTTTGAATTGCCAAATAGTTTGACTGCAGGATGCTTGGGGTTCCCCCCGATGAGCTGTCATCCACTGCAGCCTGCCAGCGGCATGCCATTAGCCCTAGTTCCTCGTAACGATGCAATAATTAATCTGTGTGCAGCCCGGGAGAGAAGATAGCACGGCTGTTGACTTTGCCAGGTGCCCCAGAGAGGCCGGGAGGTGACAAGTAGATGTATATTTAATGTTGTCGTCAATTATTAAGTCTGAAACTAAACCTCAAAGGGTTTCAAGGAGAGGGTGTAACACAAGCTGGTGGCGGGGGGGCAGCTGACTTCTGAGAAGCTTCGTCTGCACTAATCATCCTAAAAAAAATCAAAATGGTAATGAATTCATGCAGCAGGTGAGCAGGGAGGACGACTCGCCCGCAAGACAACGCTGTCACAAACAGGGCTGGGATTCCCTGCTGCGAGGTGGCCCGACATCTGACATTACAGCATCTATTGTCCCTGCCTGGTTACAGTTACACACCACTTCTTTTCACACCAATGTCATATTTACTATTTGTGTATGTGTGTGTGTATTTATATGTGTATGTGTATATATATATATATATATAATGTAGCGGGGTCTCTAAGTTTAGGTGGGACACCCAGGTGTGTAATAGTGGACCACTTGTGTTCGTGGAGGATTGGATGGTGTAATAATCTCCTTGGCCTCTGGGTGGCGGGGTACCTGGAGGCTCAAGGTAGATTTGCCATTACAGTGCTACCCTTTTGGTCCCTTTCCGGAGATGGTACGGCGAGGGCGGGAAACCTGCCGTGGTGTCGATGGGAGGAGATAAAAGGGGGAGACGCCCTAACCACGAGGTCTTCTGGAGGATCTTCTTCACGCACCCGGGCACCTTAGGCCTGGGTACGGGCGGTTCTGGATTCCGGCCCAGGCACCCTAGGCCTGACCGGAATGGAGTTGGAGTCCATCCCAGGCACCTTCAGCCTGGGGTGAGGTACTATACTAGGAGGCCTGGGGTCCAGTGACTTCGACTGGATCCCGCGAGGGTGGAGACGTCCGAGGGTCCCTGAGGTGGATGGGGCCCATGTCTGAGGTGAGGAGGCCGGGGAGGTTACCC
>CM055127.1:130453307-130698620 GCA_029206835.1 Rana muscosa | reverse complement strand
TGGGAGGGCCGTGTCTTCAGAACAGAGCTTCTCTATGGTGACTTCACCCCTTTCTTCTTTCTTCAATTCACACGGGGCAATGGGGGTGGCTGGATTCACCTGGCCCAACAGCATTCTGGCCGGCACCTTCACTGGTGTATTAGCAGTGTTCCTTATACTCACTGAAACCCTCCCATGGCTTTTCTGTAGGGCCTTCAATGGGATCACTTCGGGGATTACTTCAATCCCTTTCTGTCTTTCCTGTGGGCCTGGTTCGAAGACAATGAAGGGGCCTGGCTGTTTCCATGTGAGCTTGACAGAAGCCCTCAGGCAAGTCACCTCTCCCGGTTGTAATACCTTTTCCGTCTTGTCTAGCTTCCAAATCTTGCCAACTCCCTGAGCCGGGGCCTTCTGCTCCAGTACCAGGCGCTGGTAGGCTTGCCTTAACATGGGGTGGACTCTTGTGGTCGGGGCTTCTTCCTGTTGGGCCAACGGTGTCAGCAGTCGCCTGACTAGATCAGTGTTGGTCCCTATGATGAGTGAGCTCTTGCTGGCCCCTGGTGGGCGAGGGCACACTACTGCCAGAGTATCGAAGGTCTCTGTCTCCCCAGCCACTGAGGGATCAAAAGTCAACTTGATTGGCAGGTAACCGTCATAGGGAAAGCTCTGAGTTCCAATACCCCATATTTCCAGTTCCTCTAATTTCTGTAGGGGCAGATGTTTATCATAGAAATCCCTATACAGAAGAGTCACTTGAGCCCCAGTGTCAAGAAGAGCCTTGGTGTAGATCCCTTCTACTTGTATGGAGACTACTGGAGAAGGCCCCACTAACTTGGCAGGGAACTCCTTCAACACAGACTTCTTGCTGGGTTCAGTTACCTGTACCCTCACTTCTTTTTTTCTTGAGTTTCCGGTGGGTCTTAGTCCCTTCTGGGTCTGGTGTGCACTGGCCTTCCGTTCAACAGCAGCCTGAGTTGTGGGACGGGGCCTAATTGGCAGAGGTTTAGGTCCCTGACTCTGATGTTTTGGATCATTGGACTTCTTGAAGGAGTTTGTGGAAACTGGTGGGCGCCCGGCTGACTCCTTCACCGGGGCCCTCTGAAGTTTTCCGCCGGCTTGCGATATCTGGATGCAACGTCATCTGGGCTGGGACACACTGCTCTAACATGCCCGATTCCCCCACAATTGAAGCATGTTATCAATCTCTTAGGCTTCTGTACTAGTTCCATATTGGAGCTAGAAGGTTTTTTTGGTTCCTCTGACGTGTTCTTGTTGTGTGGCACAGAGGCCTGGCTAGTCAGCATGGACACCATTTCTACTAGTTGTGACACCTGGGTCTTTAGGAGTTCAACTTCTGAATCACCTTCTTCTGCACTTAACATTCTGACTCGGGCAGTTGGTTCGGTGTGTTGACTCCTCCTTTTGTCTTCCAACATGGCCTCCTCCTCCCTGACTATCCGGATCAAGTCGGGGTATTCCAGGCTGCTCCCGTCCCGCCGGGTGCATAGCAATAATGCGATGGGGTCCAAGGGTTGAGCTCCCCTCAACACCTGCTGGGCACGGGCCTCATCCACTTTTCTTGGATCGATCCCTTTCTTCAGTAGGATCCGATGCAGGATCTTATCCAGGCGTCCTATGAATTCTGACAGCTTCTCTCCCTCTTTTTGGTAGCAATGCCCCAGCTGGTAAGTGAGTTCAGTGACGTTTTCCGTCCCGCCGAACACATTCTGCAGAATATCCAGATAATCCTGTGCATTGCAGTCCTTCTTGCTTAACTTGAGGTTACGTATGGCCTCCAGAGCAGGCCCCTTTAAGCTTCCCACAATACGTTGTTTTTTTTGTTGTTCTGGCACCTCCCATTCTTCTAGGGCCTGAGTGGCGCCATCTAGCCACTCTTCAAATCCATCTTCCACTGAAGGTACAGGTTTCTTCCCAGAAAAGGTCCTGAGTTTCCTGTATCCTGACATCAGGTAGTCTGGAGGGTCCATTTTACACTTGGTCACAATCTCCCCCAGGACAGCGCACAATTCTGAGCTAAGGGTGGTCAATGGTGGTGAACCGGGACCCTTTTGTTGGGCGCTCCCTCCTGTGCTGGGGCCTCCTGAAATAGTGGATGTGGGGCCATCTTTATTCTCTTCTGGGTGTATCAGGAGGAGTTCTACTTGGTTTGTAGTTTTTATGCTGGCACCCTTGAAGTAGTCAGAGATTCCGTTCCTCCACTCACATAATGCATAGGTGTGGGGATTTACAGTATCTGTCTTTATGTCAATCACCCATGGCTTCCTGTCCGTGGACAATGCTCTCAAGACTGGAGGTAGCTGCTCCTCTACCCAGGCCTCTCTCTGGATTTCAACCACCAGGCCATTTCCGGGTAGGATGCCTTCATCCCTGCACCACCGGGCTATGGCAGCAGGGTCCATTTCTGTGCTGTAAGGGTTCTGTCTAGGGGGAAAGTTGATTGCAGAACCGTAGAATATCCCGGACGAGCCCCCACGTGTAGCACTACCCCCGTAGGAGCTGCTGTTTGTTTGATTTGGGTCTACGTCCTGCCTATCAACCCCTGGAAGTGGCTCAAACCTTCCCTTAGCACAACTGATATGAATAAGGAGTGTGAGACCTATTGAGTATTAGGAGACACAATCCTGCATACATCACACAATAACCTGTAAATGTTATTACCTTTGCTGGTCACTAGTCCTTCTAAGTGACAGAGATACTTCACACAAGTTATATGCTTAATCAAAGGTACCTTTACTCAGTATAAAAGGGAAGGGTAAAGAATCACATTAATACACACAGTTGACTCTGCATGCGCATTGCAGAGTCAATAAACCAATAAGGATAGGTATCACTGAGATTAGGTAATAACAGGAAATAACATCAGCTATATATATGTACATGTATCTATATGTGTCTCTGCATGGCTAACTGGTTGCTCGCGAGCTCCCCCTTTATTGCAATACCTTGCACGTGTTCATTCCCTATAATAGGTAAGCAAGGCCTATCTGCGTCCCACTCAAAGTTCCTTTCTCAATGAAGTCTTCGCTAGCCACCGTCGGTGCACAAGTTAAATTGTAATCCACAGGGTTTCAACAAGATGCTATAATTATCCGCAATATACCTGAGTACTCGTGTGCCTGCCACCCACTAATGACGGATGCACCAATCTCTGATCACATAGTCTCCAGTGAGATACACTAGGCCGCAAGCTGTGGCGTGATAGGTGAAGTGTGGCTGGCACTAACTAAATCACTTTCCTCTAAGGTAGTAGTCAATTCTGGGCAGGTGCCCTTCTCACCAAACAGGCCCGACTTTCAGATAGTCTCCTCTGGCTTGTCCCGGTCACTCGATCTCCACGCTTCTACTTCAGCTGCAGTCTCCGGACTCCGTCACTAACAGCATATGGTGATGGACGACTCCGGTCTCTGCTGGGCAATCACAGGACGCTGTGGACGATCCTCTGCTGGAAATCACTCAGGCACTCCCGTAATTTAGGCCCAGGCTTCTGGCCTAATCCTTAGGAAGCAGGCCTCCGTGCCAACTTCCTGCTTGATTGAGAGCTGGATCCAGAGAGAGAGAGACGCTGGCCCCTCCCCTGGTTTAAGTAGTCTGCCCAGAATGCTTTGCGGTGTTGCAATGCACCCTGGGTAATGTAGTCTGTCTTTTACTAAAAGCAACAAAGTCTTTTCTCCTAGCTGATATCTGTCCCAAAGTGCATTAGTTGCATTGTAACACTTATACCACCGGAGGGAGCCGGATTCCTTCTTACATATGGACATCCTGCTACATCTATAATGTCGAATCTATTCTCTCTATAATGTCGAATCCTTTCTCTCTATGTCGAATCTTTTCTCTCTATGTCGAATCTTTTCTCTCTATGTAGATTAATCTTGGAAGTTAAGGTTAGGCACATTCGACCACAGGTTCGATAGATACAAATTGTTATTATTAGCGTCGTGTCGAATCTCCTATCTATATCGAACTGTTGTCGCAACGAAAACGAAAATAAAGCATTTGTTTATGTCGGATCTTTCGGTTTTCGTATTCTGTGCTTTCGTTTTCGTTTGTTAAAACGATAACGAAAATACCTGAAATTCGGACGAAAATGCATTCGGACGAAAACGAATGCACATGTCTACTAAACTCTAGTGGAACCAATTGCCTTCAGAAGTCACCTAATTAGTACCGTATATACTCGAAGTATAAGCCGAGTTTTTCCAGCACCTCTGCTTATACTTGCTTATACTTGAGTCACCTTTTTGCGGCTGATCTCCTGGATTTTGGGGA
Source organism: Rana muscosa (assembly GCA_029206835.1). Lineage (NCBI taxonomy): Eukaryota > Metazoa > Chordata > Amphibia > Anura > Ranidae > Rana > Rana muscosa. The sequence goes on along the minus strand of CM055127.1, from coordinate 130,694,354 downwards.
CCCAGTACCGGCACACTTGGCACACATGTAGCCCCCTCTTCCTTTACAAGTGTGCAAAGTTTGTTGTCCGGGGAACCTACAACCAGGGAGCACCGATTTTTCAAAGCCGGGCACCCCTTCCATAGACTCCCATGTTAAACGGTAATTTCTCTGGTAACTTTGGGGACCCGGTACCGGCCGGTCGTACGTCCCCTGGACCCGAAACTTGTCTAGGGGACCTACAGCCTGGGCACCCCTTCCATAGACTCCCATGTTAAATGTCAGTCTAGCCATGGACACAGTGGGGCATGGGCACAGTGAGGCATGGGCACAGTGAGGCATGGGCACAGTGAGGCATGGGCACAGTGAGGCATGGACACAGTGAGGCATGCACATGGACACAGTGAGGCATGGACACAGTGAGGCATGGGCACAGTGAGGCATAGACACAGTGAGGCATGGACACAGTGAGGCATGGACACAGTGAGGCATGGACACAGTGAGGCATGGACACAGTGAGGCATGCACACAGTGAGGCATGCACATGGACACAGTGAGGCATGGACACAGTGAGGCATGGACACAGTGAGGCATGCACATGGACACAGTGAGGCAAAGTGAGGCACAGTGAGGCATGCAGATGGACACCCTAGGCTTATACTCGAGTCAATACGTTTTCCCAGTTTTTTGTGGTAAAATTAGGTGCCTCGGCTTATATTCGGGTCGGCTTATACTCGAGTATATACGGTAAATAAAGTCCACCTGTGTGTAATTTAAAGCGATTGTAAAAGCTTGTTTTTATTTTTTATTTTTTTTAGAACAAACATGTTATACTTACCTCCTCTGTGCTGTTGGTTTTACACAGAGCAGCCCTTATCCTCCTCTTCTCGGGTCCCTCTTTGCTGCTCCCAGCCCCTCCCTTCTGTAGCACCCTGAAGTTTAGGCAGAGCTGCTATCAAATTTAGTTGCCAGGCGATAGTTGGAGATCAATTGATTTCTCCTGATTTCTGTAATTGCTGCACTTCTCTCCTCTGTCACTAGGAGGCATTATGGCTGGTGACATTGGATAAGACAAGGGCAAGCAAGGACAGATCACAAATGAATGGGGTGTCTCAGCCAATGGGCAGGGATTTTCTTTGGTCCCTTGGCCTGCTGGGAGAACCTATTTATTTGGGTGGAGTCAGTTGATTGGGGCTCTGTGCCACCTGGACGGCTGTCTGGGTGGACGTGTGTTGTATTGCCTCGGACTGCTAGGCCAGAAACTTAAGGCCTATCCCCGGCACATCTGGCTGCTAGGTTATCTGAGGGCCTATCCAGAAGCAGGACAGCAGTGTACAGTTGGGAATTTTGGGCTTGTAGTCCAACCAGAAGTAATGGTTCTGCCGGACCGGGGAACCGGTCGTGGTCAGAGGTAGAGGGGAAGCTGTCGCCACTAAGGGACCATCCACCTTGTTACCGGAAATCATTGTAAGTAAGCTGAGGCCAGTACCAGAGCAGACTTCTCGCTAACCGGGGACAGTGAAGAAGTGGGAAAACTCCAGCAAGTGCCAAGTCAGGGACCCAGTGGGACAGCAGAGGTGGCGCTTGTGGAGTATCAGTGAGTGCCAAGCCAGGGACCTAGCGTGTCCACAGGGGTGAAGCTTGAAGAGTATCTGTTTGTGCCAAGCCAGGGACCCAGCAGAGAACTGGGTGACGCTTTAAGAAGATACTGAGTGCTATCAGCGGAAGAGCTCAGGGGATCCAGTGGCTAGTGGATCTGAAATCTAGTGAGAGAGACTGGGAGCTCGTTGAGTGAAGACCCACAGTGAGGGAGTGTGGGGTAAACTAAGAACTGTTGCAAATAGTTGACTTCAATTGCCGTTAGGAACCGCTACAAGATTGTTGCCAAAGGGGACAGCGGTCATACAGAAGTTGTATCCGGCTGGACGACTGGAGGACTTCACCTGTATAGCTGTCTACCTATAGAAGTCTCGGATTCTGACAAATATCTTTGCATCTACCTAAAGGTGTCCTGGCCCTAACCCTCTCTCCCACAGTTCTGTTTAAGAGACAATAAATCTCTTTGAATTCAAAAAATGTCTGGCGCCCACCTGTCCATCTTGCATTACACCCACCATGCCTTGTAACCCGCTCTACACAGAAGGATGCAGTGGCGGTGCGTCAATAGTTGGCGCAGGAGCGCCGCCCCCTCTCTCCTGCGCCCGTCACTCAACAATAGATATATTCATGCAATGCATGAATATATCTATTGTTGCCGCTGCCACCCACTATTCAGGTGTCCGGCCCCCTGTTGAGCGCCGGCCATCTGAATAACAGCGGTGGGTGTGTTTTGGAAGTGCCTGATTAGAGCGTCCGCTCTAATAGGCTTCCCGATTAGAGCCTGTGGGCTCTAATCGGCTTCCAAATGGTTAAACAGAGGGCGCACGCCTCTCAGCCAATCAGGTGCACCGGGTCTGGATACCGGTCACCTGATTGGCTGAAGCGACATCGAGGACGGGAGAAGACATGAGGGAGCAGAGTGAGCGTGGAGGAGGGCGGCGCTGACACGAGGAAGGTAAGTGCCTGGCTGGGGACAAACTGGCTGCATTTGGGGACAAACTGGCTGCATTTGGGGACAAACTGGCTGCATTTCAGAACAAACTGGCTACATTTGGGGACAAACTGGCTGCATTTTGGGACAAACTGGCTGCATTTTGGGACAAACTGGCTGCATTTGGGGGACAAACTGGCTGCATTTGGGGGACAAACTGGCTGCATTTGGGGGACAAACTGGCTGTATTTGGGGGACAAACTGGCTGTATTTGGGGGACAAACTGGCTGCATTTGAAAGGAAACTGGCTGCATTTGGGGACAAACTGGCTGCATTTGAAAGGAAACTGGCTGCATTTGAAAGGAAACTGGCTGCATTTGGGGACAAACTGGCTGCATTTGAAAGGAAACTGGCTGCATTTGAAAGGAAACTGGCTGCATTTGGGGACAAACTGGCTGCATTTGGGGACAAACTGGCTGCATTTGGGGGGAAACTGGCTGCATTTGGGGGGAAACTGGCTGCATTTGGGGACAAACTGGCTGCATTTGGGGGGAAACTGGCTGCATTTGGGGGGAAACTGGCTGCATTTGGGGGGAAACTGGCTGCATTTGGGGACAAACTGGCTGCATTTGGGGACAAACTGGCTGCATTTGAGGGGACAAACTGGCTGCATTTGAGGGGACAAACTGGCTGCATTTGAGGGGGCAAACTGGTGGCGTTTGATGGGCACAGTGGCTGCGTTTAATGGGTAAAAATTGGCGGCAATTGATGTTTTTGTTTTTTTTCAGTTTGTTTGCGCCCCCCAAAAATAAAAATTTGACCACCAGCCACCACTGGAAGGATGTCAGCTCTTCCTAACTCATCATTAGGCCTCTGGGGGCCCGGGACTCTGCTACATGAAAATGGCAATAATTATTTGTTAAATCTACTAACCAACTAAAGCTGATGATACACCTGTAAAATGTAATTCACACATTTGGACAAGAAAGTATAAAAATCACCTGACTGTTCATTGATGCCTTCATGGACTTGACAAAATCCAAATAATTTTTCATTTTTCGAGTGCCATGTCAATGTCTGACTTTATATTGTATATATAATATTTGTATTGTGTTATAATATTGTGGTAATTTTACACATATTTTAAATTGTATCTCATGCAAGATGTACAGTATTTGCTTGCGGAAGTATAGGCTGTCCCGACGATTGAACACACCTGAGCCATCAATTGCTTAGGTATTTATGCGTGCACAGCGGGTTTAATTGCTTGGTTTTGATAAAGCACCACTACACTGTGAAACGCGTTAACCTCTTCCATCCCCTGCTTGTACATCTGTGTCTTACAAAGCACGCCACGATTTGAGGAAGAATACACATGACTCTTGTATTTAGACAATATTTCAGCTTTAACTGAGATCACTGTATGAAGAAATTTCAATTTAAAAGGTAAATGTCAGTCCATTTAAAATAGATAAAAAAAAAGTCTTTAAGCAGCCAAAAAGTTATATTTTAATTCTGCTTAACCACTTGCCAGCCAGCCAGCCGCCGTCATTATACTGCGGCAGGACGGCTCGATCCCGCAAAATGCCGTAGCTGTACGTCTGTCCCTTTTAACAGCTATAGCAGCAGTGCCCGCTGCACGGCGGGGGGAGCTAATGCGCATGGCCCCCGCGGCCGCGATGTCCGCCAGCCACCGGCGATGGCTCCACAGAGAGCCAGAACAGGGGTCTGTCAATGTAAACAAACAGAGCCCCGTTCTGTCAGTGTGATCGTCTGTTCCTAGTGATCAGGAACAGCGATCTCTCTCCTCCCCCAGTCAGTCCCACCCCCCACAGTTAGAATCACCTCCCAGGGAACACATTTAACCCCTTGATCACCCCCCAGTGTTAACCCCTTCCCTGCCAGTGTCATTTATACAGTAATCAGTGCATTTTTTATAGCACAGATCGCTTTATAAATATCACTGGTCCCAAAAAAGTGTCAACGGTGTCCGATCTGTCCACTGCAATGTCGCAGTCTCACTAAAAATCACTGATCACCAACATTACTAGTAAAAAAAATAAAATAAAATAAAATAGCCATATATCTATTCTCTATTTTGTAAACGCTATAACTTTTGCACAAACCAATCAATATACGCTTATTGCGATTTTTTTATTGGCATAAACTGGTGAAGAAATATTTTTTTAAAATTTTTGGATATTTATTATAGCAAAAATTTAAAAATATATTTTTTTTTTCAAAATTGTCGGGGTTTTTTTTTTTGTTTATTGCGCAAAAAATAAAAACCGCAGAGGTGATCAAATACCACCAAAAGAAAGCTCTATTTGTGGGGGAAAAAGACGTCGATTTTGTTTGGGTACAGCGGCGCACGACCGCGCAATTGTCAGTTAAAGCGACACAGCGCCGAATCGCAAAAAATGGACTGGTCCTTAAGGGGGTATAACTGAAGTGGTTAATGATTGTAATTTTGGATTGGGGTATCCGGTCTTCCCACTCTGCTGCCTTTCCCAGAAGCTTGCCCACAGCCAGATTGCAGGCATCCCTAGTGTAGCGGGGTATTCCCCTATATTGGGAAGAAACTACATTACCCATAACCCCATTCTTGTGATGTTCCACCGCAGAGACTCATGGGAGGGGTTATAAAAGGAGGAGGCGAGGCCGGGCTCGGTCTTTTTGGGGACACGAGACTTCACAGACGGATCCTCCTGTGCGGATGTGTCGGAGGGGCAAGGCCTGAAGCCTGAGGCCTTGCTCTGCACCAAAGAGCTTCCCATCCTCCCCTCTGCGAGCCTGGGTGGCATCTGACTTTGTGAGCTACAGCCTTGTCGGATCGGGGGCCCGATCGTTGGAGAGATCGAGTGTGTGTGACACGGCCGGTGGAGGTTTCCCGGACTGGATCCGTAGTCCGGCGGGTGAGAGGGCATAAGCCCAGCTAAGATACTGTTGCTGTGTATAGGCCTATAGACTGCCGTGGCCTACAAGTTATTTTCATACCCCTTGGATTACAAAGTTATACTCTGTTTAAAGTGCACCACCATTACAGACCTGCCGGTGAAGAAAGAAGGACTAAGCTAAATATTAGAACCAGGCCTGGTGGGGATTCTAGCGTGTTTGATTACTGCGCCATAGGGCACTTAGTTAACGGTCGCCCGTATGGCGCACCTGTAGCGTGTGTTACTATATAGTGTGTTAGAGTGGCAGGACGCTGCCCTTAGGAGTGATTGTCTAGAACTGTGATTATTGTTACCCCCTTTATTCATATTGAGAATTAATGAGTAAAACACTCTATCTATTACAATTCATTACTGTGTCCTTGCTTAGTTATTCTATTGCATAGGACATATCATTGATTGTTAGTACTAGCTGTGCCAGAAGGGGGTAGAGCCTATTGCCGGGGGTTGGCGGAGCTGCACTCAGGGCCCAAATCAAATTCTGTGGCCTCCTTAGTTGAAGGTATCGCTACACGTGGGGGTTCTCGTCCGGGATCCTGATGCAGCAAGCGAACGCCAGAAGTGCCGGCATGGACCCCATGGATCCAAGAGCGGTAGAAGAGTGGTGCAAAGCCGCTAATACAGAGCCAAAACAGTCGATAGCCATTAGCCTTCCTGGCGAGAAATGGTCAAGTGAGACGGTAGAGGAACTGATGAGTTCAGTGTCCCCAGATCATACACCGTGGGTGATAGACATGAAGACAGACCCAAACATCTCATATCAATACGCATTAGTGGAATATTGGGACGGGATGCCAGAGGCCTGTAAGCACAAGTGTCTGCGGACGCCAGACAATAGAACATTTAGGCTGGCGCACGCAATAACTGTAGAAAGGGAACCATCCCCTACGGGATCGCCACAGGCTGCGGCCCGAACTACACCTGAAAGAGAAGACAGGGCGACACCTCCGGTGGCACCTGCATCGGCCACTGCTATATCACCAGAACTGATAAATGCAATAGGGGATTTGCTAGCCAAATGTCAGAAGACAAGTACGGTGCATGTGGAAACTAGCTACCGGAGACTAAAAATATTCTCAGGGAAGCTCCCTGTCCCGGCAGGGGAAGAAGATTTTGATACTTGGGTGGAACAGGCATTACAGGCAGTGGAGGCATGGGAGGTGCCGGAGGCACAGAAGAGGCAGCGAGTGTTAGAAAGCCTTAAAGGTGCAGCAGCAGAAGCAGTGAAAAGTTTCCGGTTTGGGAATGCAGGGTGCACGGCGCAGGATTGTCTAGCTATGCTGCAGGAAGAGTTTGGTCAATTAGACAAGGTGACAGAGACGGTCTACCAGTTTGAACACACTTTCCAAAAACCGGAGGAGAAACTTTCCGAGTATGTCAGAAGGCTAAACAGGCTGCTGTGCAAGATTGTGTTAAAGAAAGGGATGAAGCCCCAAGATGCCGATACGGCAAGAATGAAGCAAGTCTTAAAGGGAGCGCTACGCTCCGATCCAGTCTGGCTGCACCTGAAAACCTTGGGAGGAGGAATGTTGCTGACTTATGCTGATTTAATAAAAATTATCAGAGATGAGGAGGCGCTGCAACAGGACCAGCAGAAGGATAAGACAAGTGTTGTACCCGCACAGGTGCTGGTCAATCCAGTAATGACCCCTGAAAGAGAGGCGGAGATAGACACCCTAAAAACTCAGATGTCCAAGGTGTTAGAGATATTGACCTCTCTGATAGCAAAAGACACAGAGTGTCCCAAGAAGAAGGAAAGTCCAAGGAAGGAATTGTTCCCGATTGCCTCAGCACCCGAATCTTTACAAGAATGGGGAGATATAGTCTGCTTCAACTGTGGGGGAGTTGGCCACATTGCAGCCACATGTTCTAGTCCGAAGAAGAAGAGACCAGACAACCGCAAGCCGGCGGGAAACTTCAGAGGGCCCCGGTGAAGGAGTCAACCGGGTGCCCACCATCTTCAGTAAACTCCAAGCTGAATGCGAAGAAAAACAAAAAGAGAGATAGAACACCAAAGGGGAAACGCAATACCCCTCAACAAAGCTATACTCCAAGAAGAAGGGGGAGACCCCTCAGGAGAGGCACGGCACCCCCCAAAGGGGGTGCCCACCCAAGAAAAATAATAGTACACCTCAGCGGGTTCCTACACCCATTAAAAGGAGGGAAGTCAGTGCATACCAGGCTCAAGAAAGGTTCAAGTCCAAAGGGAATAGGACAAGAGAGAGTCCAAAGGGAAAAGGTCTGAAGAAGGCAGCTCCTGCCGGACCATATCCAGAGAAGCTGGTAGGCCCATCCCCTATAGTGCCCATTCAAGTGGAGGGAGTCTACACCAGGGGCCTCCTGGATACCGGGGCACAAGTGACCCTACTATACCGGGACTTCTACGACAGGCACCTGAGTCATCTGCCTATCCAGAAGATAGAGGAGCTGGAAATATGGGGAATTGGAACCCAGAGTTTCCCTTACGACGGCTACCTTCCCATCCAAATAACCTTTGACCCATCCGTGGCTGGGAAGGCCGAAGTGTTTGACACCCTGGCAGTTGTGTGTCCTAGGCCGCCTGGAGCCAACAAGAATTCCCTTATAATAGGGACGAACACGGACCTGGTCCGAAGACTCCTGACCCCTCTCGTGACAGAAGAAAGACAAGCAGCTACCAAGATCCATCCCATGCTGAAGACAGCCTACCAACGGCTGGTCCAAGAGCGGGAGACCCCTGGAGAGGAAATAGGGAAGGTGTGGAGACTTGGAAGAGAAGGGGTAGTGTTGCAGCCCGGTGAAGTAACCTGTCTCAGGGCCACTGTGAAGCTTACTTGGGAGCAGCCTGGTCCCTTTGTCATGCTGGAGTAAGACCCAAGGGGTGAATCCTCAGGCCTGGAGGTGATACCGGAAGTGATTCCGCTGAAGGTCCTGAAGAAGGCCCATTATAGAGTTCCAGTGAGTGTTAGGAATACTACCAAAGACCCCATGGACATCCCAGCCAGAATGTTGCTAGGCCAGGTGAGCCCGGCGGCCCCTGTTACCCTGTCAGAAGTGAAGAGGACAGGTGAAGAAGGGGATGTTTGGGAGAAGCTGACCATGGAAAACCCGAATCTGTCCAGGGCTTGGAAAGAGAGAGCCAAGGCCCAGTTGAATAGATGGGAGAAGATCTTCTCTAGGGATGAGTTTGATGTGGGGTGTGCAAGAAGTGCCACCCATCGGATCCGCCTCCAGGAAGATAAGCCCTTCCGAGAGAGGGTCAGGCGGGTCCCGCTAGCAGATCTGGAGGATCTGAGGGAACAACTTGCAGAACTCAAGAGGACTGGTGTGATACGGGAGTCCAGAAGCCCCTATGCCTCTCCCATAGTAGTGGTCCGAAAGAAGAATGGATCATTGAGGCTCTGTATAGACTACAGGACTCTCAACAGGAGAACCATACCTGACCAATACACCACTCCGAGGATAGAGGATGCCCTACAGAGCTTGTCTGGAGCCAAATGGTTCAGCGTTATGGATCTCAAGAGTGGGTACTATCAGATTCCGATGCACCCAGCAGACAAGGAGAAGACAGCTTTCATAACCCCAGTGGGGTTCTTTGAATTCGACCGGATGCCCCAAGGTCTGTCTGGAGCCCCAGCTACTTTCCAACGTCTCATGGAGAAGACAGTAGGGGACATGAACTTGATCGAAGTCCTTGTATACCTAGACGATGTCATTGTCTTTGGGAGAACCTTGGAGGAACATGAAGAGAGGCTGGAGAAAGTGTTGAGAAGACTCAGTGAGGAAGGACTTAAGCTTTCGCCTGAGAAGTGTCGGTTCTACCAGTCTTCTGTGAACTATCTGGGGCACATAGTATCTGAAGAAGGGGTGGCCACAGACCCTGAGAAATTGGAGGCAGTTACCTCCTGGCCACAGCCCACCACAGTAACAGAACTCAGATCCTTCTTGGGCTTCTGCTCCTACTATAGAAGGTTTGTGAAGGGATTTGCCCGAATTGCTAGACCATTGAATGAGTTGCTCAAGACTGAAGGAGAGGAGGATGGATCGGGGCCCAGGAGGCCAGGAGAGTCCATCAGAGATCAGTGGAATCAGAGGTGTGAAGAGGCTTTCCAGGAATTGAAGAGGAGCCTGACCACTGCACCAGTCTTGGCCTATGCAGACCCAACCAAACCCTATGAACTGCACGTGGATGCTAGTCATGACGGTCTGGGAGGAGTACTTTACCAAGAACATGAGGGGCAATTGCGGCCTGTTGCCTATGTGAGTAGAAGCCTGACCCCCTCTGAGAAGAACTACCCCACTCACAAGCTGGAGTTCCTGGCCCTCAAGTGGGCGGTAGTAGACAAGCTCAAAGACTACCTGTATGGAGCAGAGTTCACTGTGAAGACCGACAACAACCCCCTTACCTACCTGTTCACCACGGCCAAGCTGGATGCCACTGGACACAGGTGGCTGGCCGCACTGTCTGGATTCAACTTCAGCCTTAAGTATAGACCAGGAGTGGGGAATCGAGACGCAGACGCCTTGTCCAGAAGATCTCATTCCCCGACCATTGAAATAGAAGATTGGACCCAAGTGGCACCGGTCGGGGTGCAGGCCCTTTGTCAAGGAGCTGCATTCCAAGCCCGAGGATGCTCCAGAGCAGAGGAAATAGGAGTTACCACGGTGGGAGTCCCCAAACACTACTGTGGAGTAGCTCAATTGGAAGAGGGCAACCTACCAAGATTGTCCAAAAAGGAATTGAGGTGTGACCAATTGGAAGACCCCATGGGGAGATTGGTCCTGGAGGCCTTGAAAAATCAGGATCCAAACATACTCATGCGTCAACCTTCCAAAGAAGCTCGCCTACTGAGGAAGGAGTGGGATAGGTTGCAGTTGCATCAGGGAGTGGTCTACCGAAGGGGCCCCTCTGATGACTCAGAAGATAAGTGGCAGATGTTCCTCCCAGGGAAACATCGGGAGACTGTTTTGATGGCCTTGCATGACAATCATGGCCACCTAGGGGCTGAAAGGACCTTTCAACTTGTCAGAAGTCGGTTCTATTGGCCCTGCATGAGGGCAGAGGTAGAGGAGTACTGCCACTCATGTGCGCGATGCATCCAGAGGAAGACTTTGCCCCATCAAGCTGCCCCAATGGGCCATCTACAGAGCCAAGGGCCTATGGACCTGGTGTGCATTGACTTTCTCTGCCTCGAACCCGACCTGAGTGGACTAGGAAATGTTCTGGTGATAACCGACCATTTCACCCGGTATGCCCAGGCCTTCCCCACCAGAGATCAGAAGGCCTCCACCGTGGCCAAGGTACTTATGGAGAAGTATTTTGTCCATTATGGGCTGCCACAGAGACTCCATTCAGACCAAGGGAGGGACTTCGAGAGTAAGCTGATCCGGAAGCTCTTGGATTCGTTGGGAATCAAGAAGACTCGAACTACACCTTACCATCCTCAGGGAGATGCTCAGCCGGAAAGGTTCAACCGAACCCTGCTCAACATGTTGGGGACTCTGGAAAGCGAGAAAAAGCAACATTGGAGCAAACACATAGCAGCCATGGTACATGCTTACAACTGCACCATCAGTGATGCTACAGGCTATTCCCCATATCGACTCATGTTTGGGAGAGAAGCAAGACTACCGGTGGACCTGGCTTTTGGCACCTCACTGGACCATTCCTCCGTCACCTCTCACAAAGGATATGTGGACAGGCTCAGACACAGCCTGAAAGTAGCCTATGAACAAGCTCAAGCGGCCTCAGATCAAAGGGGAGCTCGGAATAAAAAAAATTACGACTTGAAGGTCCGGGTACAAGACCTACAGCCCGGGGATCGAGTACTGTTGCGCAATCTGGGAGTCCCCGGAAAGCACAAACTTGCAGACAGATGGAGATCTGAACCCTATGTCATCTGCAGGAAGTTGCCGGGCCTACCTGTCTACAAGGTGAAGCCAGAGGGAAAGGTAGGCCCACTGAAGACATGGCATCGAAACCACCTGCTCCCACTGGCGGAGGCAGTTAGAATACCTTCCGTGGGAGACTCCCCTGCACCGGCCTCTATCTTGGATACTCCTAGGCCGCACACTCGGTCACAGACCTCCCGAGCTGGAAATGGAGAAGCCTCCCAACTTAGTGGAGATGAAGAAGGAGAGCTTGATTGGCTGTGGTCTTCCCCAACTCCAGGAACTTCTATCATAGATCTTCCAGTCACCCAAGATACCACAGATGAAACGCTGAACCCAGAGGCTACAGAATTCATCCCTTTCAGTCCTTCAGCCGATTACTGGGAAGATGCCCATGATAGTTGCTCAGAGGAAGAGGAGCCTGTGGCGCCAGAGCCAGAGATTCCAAGAGAGCAAAGAGCTCAAAGAGTCATTCGACCTCCTAAGAAGCTGACCTACCCCCAGATGGGGAACAGTTCGGAAGACTCTGTGGTCACTGCTAGGAGAAATGCTGAGATTCCGGATCCCTCCACTGTCCATTTGGTGGAGGGCAACCCCAGCTCACTCTCTGGCACAGTTAGGCAGGCCACCCAAGATAATGTGACCTGTGGGCAAGGGAATTCAACCCCTCAGTTATGGTGGGAATCCCCTATCCCAACATCGTTTTCAGAATTGTCCAATGTTGTATATAGTTGTTGCTAAAATTTATCTTTGGGGACCAAAGAGTTTAAGTGGGGGGAGTGTGTAGCGGGGTATTCCCCTATATTGGGAAGAAACTACATTACCCATAACCCCATTCTTGTGATGTTCCACCGCAGAGACTCATGGGAGGGGTTATAAAAGGAGGAGGCGAGGCCGGGCTCGGTCTTTTTGGGGACACGAGACTTCACAGACGGATCCTCCTGTGCGGATGTGTCGGAGGGGCAAGGCCTGAAGCCTGAGGCCTTGCTCTGCACCAAAGAGCTTCCCATCCTCCCCTCTGCGAGCCTGGGTGGCATCTGACTTTGTGAGCTACAGCCTTGTCGGATCGGGGGCCCGATCGTTGGAGAGATCGAGTGTGTGTGACACGGCCGGTGGAGGTTTCCCGGACTGGATCCGTAGTCCGGCGGGTGAGAGGGCATAAGCCCAGCTAAGATACTGTTGCTGTGTATAGGCCTATAGACTGCCGTGGCCTACAAGTTATTTTCATACCCCTTGGATTACAAAGTTATACTCTGTTTAAAGTGCACCACCATTACAGACCTGCCGGTGAAGAAAGAAGGACTAAGCTAAATATTAGAACCAGGCCTGGTGGGGATTCTAGCGTGTTTGATTACTGCGCCATAGGGCACTTAGTTAACGGTCGCCCGTATGGCGCACCTGTAGCGTGTGTTACTATATAGTGTGTTAGAGTGGCAGGACGCTGCCCTTAGGAGTGATTGTCTAGAACTGTGATTATTGTTACCCCCTTTATTCATATTGAGAATTAATGAGTAAAACACTCTATCTATTACAATTCATTACTGTGTCCTTGCTTAGTTATTCTATTGCATAGGACATATCATTGATTGTTAGTACTAGCTGTGCCAGAAGGGGGTAGAGCCTATTGCCGGGGGTTGGCGGAGCTGCACTCAGGGCCCAAATCAAATTCTGCGGCCTCCTTAGTTGAAGGTATCGCTACACTAGCAATAACCACCGCTGGTGAAATACCTACAAAGCTTCGGCATGTATAAAAGGATGGGCAACAGGAAGGCAATAAAGTAGTCTTATGAAGCCTATTGCCGCTCTCTCGGAATATGTGTATCTTCTTCATTCCTTGTTGAATTATTACCCCCAAATGACAGGTTAGTAGTTGGATCCTTATGACAACTATTCCAACACTTCTTGCCACTACTAGAGAAAGCCTTGCCATATGGAGCCCAAAGCTGGGAGTTTTCTTACACATATGAAACGCATATATAGGATCTGTTTTACGTGTCAAAGGATTTGTATATCTGTCCATCCAGTCCTGAATTATGCATAGCTCTGCCACACAGCACTGACAGCGTCTGACAGGACTGGAGACCTGATTTTTCTCTAGATTCAGTAATATTTACAGACCATCCCCACCTCGCCCTGCCCCCTTCCCAGACAGGGAAAGAGAAGCAGAAGACCGTTAAGCTCATCTCTGCTCTGTCCTCCTATCAGCATACTCTTTGCACTGCAATAAACTTGAATGGCTTTTAGGCAGGAAAAGTAAAACGACCATCCAGCGCTCAGACCAAGGAAGTTGACCCAGGGACTGTGGCACGTAATGATTTCAGCGATGCAGCCCTCCTCAAACTGGGCGAACTTCAGAAAACCGTGAAAACACGGGCGCAAACGCCTAGTGCATTACCTCCAAAATAGTTTATTGTAAAATCATAAAATGGTAATATACTCACAAAAGCAGAATAAAATCAAGCTAGACAATAGCAGCAATCCAGCAAGTGAGATGGGCATCCCCACCGACACCACACAATGGAGAAGCTTACGCGAAGCTGTCCTCCGAAACGAGTAAGCTTCTCCATTGTGTGGCGTCGGTGGCAACGCTGTATCCTGACCTAGGCCAACAAGGCCCAGGCCTAGGGCAGCACTTTGCAGGGGGGCAGCACAGAAAGAGTCCCCGCCGGTTTGCGCTACACTGTTAAGCCCTGTACACACGGTCGGACTTCTATCGGACTTTTCCGTAGTTTTTTGTCCGAACGGAGTTGGTCGGGAACACCCATAACATACACACGCTCGGACTTTTCTGCCAACTTTCTTAAAACTTCTTACAACATCACTTGTTTTTTCTGCTCTTTTCTGATCTTTACTGCCACCCTTTGGTCAACTTCTGCTATTGTTGGTTGCTTTTAACATTGGTTGTTTTGTCCATCGGACAAAAGTCCTATGGTTTTCTGTACACACGGCAGGACTTTGCTCCATAGGACTTTTTTTGGGCAAAAGTTTGTCCGTTCGCAGACCCAACTTTTGTCCGATGAAAACAAAACCAAACTCAAAAAAGTTTGTCCGATGGAGCGTACACACGGTCGGATTGTTGGTCCAACTTGCTTAAAACTAAGTTTGTTGGGCAAAAGTCCGACCGTTTGTACGGGCCTTTAGTGTAGCGCCAGTCATATGGGGTGGACTGGGCTGAGAGGCAAATTAGTCTAGCGCCCCCATAAAGCGGCCGCACTGCTTCTAGTATGCGGGCGGCCAGCATTCCGCAACTGTGGGGGGCGCTGCTTATAATTTTGAATGTCCTATCATCCTGGATCACAAACCTTCCTCACTGTGCTATATATTTTCTGCTGCACCATTGGCATGGTTATATCTTCTTGGTCCTCTCCATAAAATTATCAGAAATTTGTGCTTAAAAACATAACTATACGCAACACTTTTCTTTCCATTTTGGATAGAGTAAGGGAGGATTATAGCCCCTGTCAGTTTATTTTTTACCATCCCTGTCCCATTGCAGAGATTTCCCTTCACTTCCTGCCCCATAGCCAAACAGGAAGTGAGAGAGGAAATCTATGCAAATTAAGGGAATCCATTGCCCCCCCACCAGGCCCTCAGAACTAGTGTCCCCACTGGAAAATTTCAGGGCGGGTCTTAAACAGAAAGGGGTGTGGCCTTGACAGGAAGGGGTGGGTCATATTTAAATTAGGGGTGCACGATTTTAGTCAGGCCTAGGGCAGCACAAAACCTAAATACACTTCTGATATACAGAGAGAACACATGTCACACCTCTATATCTGGGTATATATGGGGGATATAGTATATAGAGATATACTGTATATAGGACAGTGTGTATATATAGTATATACCAGGGGTGCACATCTTCACTGGTCTCACGATTCGATTCAATTACGATTATCTGGTAAGCGATTCGATTCCGAGATGCATCACGATTACCGACGAGCTCCCACTTCCGCTTGAGCCACCTAGGCGTCCCTTCCTCCCTGCGATCTTCTGGGGCACATCACAGGTCCCAGAAGATTGCCCGGCTATGCAGGACAGCGCAGTGAGACATGCGCACCCGGCTGTGAAGCTGCAAGCTGTCACAGCCAGATGCCTACAGTAGTATTGCCAGCGCTGTGGACAGGTGGGGGAGAGAATGGAGGGTTCGGGTGGCCACGTCACTGGATTGTGGGACAGGTGAGTGTCTTTCTGCACACACATGTGGAATGGCGACAAACTACGGTACCTAAAAATCTCCATAGGCAAAATCTCCATAATGGTTACCAGGTTAGAGTTACAGAGGAGGTCTAGTGTTAGAATTATTTCTCTCGCTCTGACGATCGCGGCAATACCTCACATGTGTGATTTGAACACCGTTTACATATGCGGGCGCGGGCGCGCCATGAGTATGTGTTTTCTTTGCTCCGCAAGCTCGCGGGGACAGGGAGGCTTTAAAAAAACTTTTTTTTTTTTTTTTACATTGTGTTTAAAAAAAAAAAAAAAAAAAAAAGTTTGATCACTTTTATTGCTGTCACAAGGAATGTAAACATCCCTTGTGACAGTAATAGGTGGTGACAGGTACCCTATATGTTGGGATCGGGGGTCTAAAAGACCCCAAATCCCTCCTTTGCACTTCAAAGTATTCAGATCGCCAAAAACGGCGATTCTGAATACTGTCATTTTCTTTTCAAATCTGGTGCTATTGGCAGCTGAGTAAAGCGGAAGTGACGTCGCTTCCGTGTTTACTTACAGACTGGAACGAAGCCGACGCTTCGTTCCAGTCTGTCTCTAGCCACCGGAAGTAGCGGCTCGTGGATCGGGTCTCCCGGTGGGACGGGAGGCCCGGTGAGAGTGGCGGATGGTGGCGGGAGGGGAGGGATGTCTTTTTCTTTTAAAGTTTTATTGGATTTTATCATAGAATACAAAGCAGCGGAAAACAGTATCAGTCGTATTACAGTACATAGTAATTCATTTACAGATAACAGAATCAAAAGAGTAAGCAAAGTTGAACATTAGAAATGCCTTGGAGAAATAAGAGGCGACGTGCATTGTCTTTCCCCCCAGACACCCCAACTGGGAACATAATGTGTCCTGAGGGAAAGACAACACAACCAACCTCCATGTTACAACTGTGTGGGAGGAGCACTAATGCTATAATTCCCCTTTAGAGCTGTGTGGGAGGAGCTACAATTCCCCTTAGAGCTGTGTGGGAGGAGCTATAATTCCCTCAGCGTTGCCAGGAAACCAATGTTTGTTTATGCAGGTTCTAAGCACAGGTATTTTGCATCTCCTGAATACTTGTCATTCTTCAAACGGGCGTATTTTAAAAACTATAAATCCTACAACAAAGAGCTTTATATTGTGAGAATCACATGACCCATACCTACATTTTGATATATAGTAGACTTGTGCACAACGGAAAAATTCGTTCCGTTTCGGTTCGTTTCTTTCCGGTCCTGTTGATTCGTAATCATTCGTAATTTTGCTAGACGGGATTTTTCGTGTTCGGACTCATTCGTATTTTTGCAAGCGACATTTTTCGTTGAATTTTTTGTTGCTTTATAATTCGTACTTTCGGTAGAGTACGTTGTTTTTCGTTGATTCTGGACACAACTCCTACTTTCGTAACTTTTTTTGGGTTCGTACTTTCGGTAGAGTACGTTGTTTTTCGTTGATTCTGGACACAACTCCTACTTTCGTAACTTTTTTTGGGTTCGTTGATTCGTAATTTTCAGTGTCTCTCTCACAACGACGCTGCCTATTATGCCTAATGTGCTTCGAATGGATTTGTACTTTTCTAAATACATTGCGGTTATTTGTAACGATTCGAAATCTCGTATTTTACTTTCGTTTTTAACATGCGGCTATAGGCTCCGCCCCTGTACACCATTTTGAGAGGGAGTTCAGCACGGTGTGGGAGAAGCAGAGAGCAGAGCAGAGTGAGTGTTATTGTGCTTCGTATGGATTCGTACATTCGTAACTTTTTCATAACGAATTATGCCGAAGACATTCGGGCATTCGCTATTTGCGGTATAATTTATTTCGGATTCGGTCTTATTCGTAATTGCTTTGTTCGGAAATTCGAATGCTTCCGAATGTCCGAAAGTTGCTAAATTCGGACGAATTTCAATTCGTTACGAAACGAATTGCACAAGCCTAATATATAGTATGTCTCTGAAATATTAAAATTGAAGGCACAGTCGCAGTTTAGAAATTGCCCTTCAAATTTTAAGTGTCTAGAGGGGAGATTCAATGAATGTCAATGGACGGCATGAGTTGCAAACAAATAGTCATATTGTAAAAACTATCAGGGCTATGCCTTAGCCGTGTACACGTGTAGTGGCAGCAGGGATAGCCGAACGTTTTGATATAAAATTTGTGTAGGTAGGCTTGAAAATGAGGTAGTGGTGGCAGTTTAGAAATCATGTCCTGATTTTTCAGATTTTGTCAGCTCACACTCTATTTTCGCCATTCATTCCTATGGGACCAATTTTGCCGCAAAAACAATGATATTTCGTGAACCATTCGGCGAAACGTTCCACAAAATAATAGCACACCAATCGGGAACAATCCGCACGTTTCGGTATATTACTTGTCTATGTAGTGTAAAAGCTGTGGGAGGAGTTAGGGTGGTAAATTTGGCTATAATAAGCTATAAAAGAAGACTTAATAACCGAAGCAGCCCTATATCTTCTGGGGAAGGTATAGCTCCATTAGTAGAGCGCTTGCCTGGCATACATGTCATCGCGGGTTCAATCCTAGGGAGCTCCCTCAATGCGATTGTCCCTGTGTAACATGTGCTTGGGCGGCAGCTCCATGGCAACTTCTCCTTTTGCCAAAATCACAACTTTTGCCCAAATCTACCCAAAATCGCATCAATTAAACAGTGTCTATTGGGCTGCTTAGATGATGTCACAGCTAGAGCACAGAGCCTTAAAAAAAGAAGTTCCTTCTCGATAAATTACTCTCACGCCCACAACATCTACTTGTCATACACAATTCATACATTAAAACGTAGGTATTTTTGTCTTGTTTCAGGCAATGTGCTCAGTTTTTGGATACGCCTTTTACTTTTGGCTGGCTGAGCTTACAAATGACAAGAGTTCTACACTTTCTTCCATGCGCCGTGCGTCTCCTCCCTCCTCCTCCCTGGCGGCCAATAGGATCGCTTCTTCTCTCGGTCAATTGTGTGCGTCACGCATGCCTCTCTATTACTTGTAGTAGCTCATGCCTCTATACTACATGACCTTCACAGATTTTCTATTACCTGCATTGGACTTACCCCTCTTTAGTACATGCACTGACAACATATGCCTATTACATGTAGTGGATCACGCCTCTCTATTGCACATCCTTCATAGATTTCTGTTGGGCCTCATGTACACTGCAGCTGCAAAACTCCAGTTTAGGAGCAGTTGAGCGCTTTTTTTCAGCAGCCCCTGAACTTGGGTTGTCACTTCATCCCTTTAAAACCGAACATATATTAAATTACACAGGTTCTGTGGCTGATTAAGATGGTAATTAAACTCACTCGGTGCCTTATTTGCAATAAATTAGCTTCAGAACCGGTTTAAAGGGATGAGGTGGCAACCCTAAAACTCTCCTCTATGTTATCTTATGTGTACATGTACACTCAGTTGTTTATAGTAGTTTAGAGGCAGTTAAGGTTACAGGCAATTTTTTGAAAGCAGAAAAATCGCGTTCAAGACTGTAGTTTTCTGGCATTTCAAACGGTAAGCCGTGTTTGCATTTATAAGCGTTTTTAAAGTGGAACATGTAAAATGTGTAAGAAAAGTAGGATTTTTAAAACAGCTTACCTGTAAAATCCTTTTCTTGGAGTACATCACGGGACACAGAGCAGCATAGTCATTACTATGTGGGTTATATAGAATTACCTTCAGGTGCTGGCACTGGCAACTTCCAAAACAGGAAGTACCCTCCCCTATATAAGCCCCTCCCATCCGGGAGTACCTCAGTTTTGTAGCAAAGCAATACGTGTCCCCAAAAGAGGGGTGGGAGCTCTGTGTCCCGTGATGTACTCCAAGAAAAGGATTTTACAGGTAAGCTGTTTTAAAAATCCTACTTTCTTGTTCATACATCACGGGACACAGAGCAGCATAGTCATTACTATGTGGGACGTCCCAAAGCAATGCCACATGAGGGGGGGGGATACACCATACATAAGCTGGGCGCCATCAGGCATGAGGATCTTTTGCGGCCTGCAACACACTGCGCCCAAAAGCGACATCCTCCTGACTTCTAACGTCCACCTGGTAGAACCTAGTAAACGTGTGTACTGAAGACCATGTTGCGGCCTTACAAATTTGCGCCAGGGAGGCCTGGTGATGCACTGCCCATGAAGTTCCAACTGCTCTCGTGGAGTGCGCCCTAACTTTGAACGGAGGCGGTCTACTTCTCAAGCCATAGGCTTGTATTATGACCTGTCGAATCCACTTGGCTAAAGTAGATTTTGATGCTGCCTGACCCTTTCTGGGGCCTTCCGGCAGAACAAACAAAGAATCCATTCTACGAATCTGAGCAGTGGCTTTTAGATAAGCTTTAACTGCTCTTACTACATCCAAAGAATGCAATAACTTTTCCTCTACCGAGCTTGGTTTGGGGAAAAAAGAAGGAAGAACCACATCCTGGTTCAAGTGAAACCTCGATACCACCTTAGGAAGAAAGGCTGGGTGAGGACGTAATACTACTCTGTCCTTATGGATAACCAGATATGGCTCTTTACAGGACATGGCGGCTAATTCCGACACTCTTCTAGCCGAGCATATGGCTACTAAAAATATCAATTTCCTGGTGAGTAGAACCAAGGAAATGTGCCGCAAAGGTTCAAATGGCTGCTTCTGCAGAACCGACAGAACCAAATTTAGATCCCATGGGCATATGGGAGCCTTAATCGGTGGAATAATACGAGTCACACCTTGCATAAAGGATTTGACAAGTGAATGCATAGCCAGGGGCCTTTGAAATAGTATTGACAAGGCCGAAACCTGGCCCTTGATAGTACTTAAGGCAAACTTCCTGTCTACAGCCCACTGCAGGAAGTCCAGAATTCTGCCTATAACGTACTTACGTGGATGCCATTTTCTGGCCTCGCACCAAGTGATGTACGCCTTCCAAACTCTATAGTAGATCTGCCTGGATACAGGCTTCCTGGCATTGATTATAGTTGATACCACAGAGTTAGAGAGACCTCTCTTCTTTAGGATGTGGGATTCAATAGCCAGGCCGTTAAACTTAGAGTTAGTAAGGAAGGGTGGTATATCGGTCCTTGCGAAAGCAGGTCCGGACGACGTGGAAGGGTCCAAGGACTCCCCACAGACATTTTGATGATCTCCGCGTACCAGGCCCTTCGGGGCCACGCTGGAGCCACCAGGATCACCGGCTTCTTCTCCAACCTGACTCTGCGAAGGAGTCGAGGCAACAATTGTAGCGGAGGGAATGCATATATCAGTCTGAACTGATCCCAAGGGAACACCAGAGCATCCGAGCCGCAAGCGAGGGGATCCCTTGTCCGGGAGACAAATCTGTCCACCTTTGCGTTGAATCTGGATGCTAGCAGATCTACATTCGGTGTTCCCCACCGCTGACATATTGCTCGGAAGACCTCGGGATGAAGGGACCATTCCCCTGGGCATAACTGTTGGCGACTCAGAAAGTCCGCCTTCCAATTCTCCACCCCTGGAATGAAGACAGCTGATATACATGGGACATGCTTTTCTGCCCATTCCAGGATGTGACTTACTTCCCTCTGGGCTGCACGACTCCTGGTGCCTCCCTGATGATTGATATATGCCACTGCTGTGGCATTGTCTGATTGAATTCTGACAGGGGACCCTTGGAGTCTGGATGTCCAGGCTACTAGAGCGTACCGGGCTGCTCGTATCTCTAAGAGATTGATGGGCAGGGTTTTTACTACATTTGACCATCTGCCCTGGAGAGACCATTGCTCCAGTACTGCCCCCCAGCCTATAAGGCTGGCATCTGTAGTGACCACCTTCCAAGATATCGGGCTGAAGGGTTTTCCCTTCTGGAGATTCTGGGGGATCAACCACCAGCAGAGACTCTTCCGAACGGAAGGGGACAAAGCCATCGGGAAGTCTAGAGCCTGAACTTTTCCGTTCCAGGCTGACAATATGGCCCTTTGTAAATTCCTTGAGTGGAATTGGGCGTATGGCACAGCTTCGAATGATGCTACCATCTTTCCTAGCAGCCTCATGCACAGGCGTATGGACGGCTGTCTTTTTGCACAAAGCAGACGGACCAAGGCCCTCAAAGAGGATACCTTGTCTAGAGGTAAGAAAATCTTCCTCTGGTCTGAATCCAGCCGTAGCCCTAGATATACCAGGTTTTTCACTGGCTGTAGGGCTGACTTGTCCAGGTTGATGACCCAACCGTGAGATTCTAGATACTTGATTGTATCGACAATTACCACTTCTAGCTTGGCAACTGAGTGGTCCATCAACAACAGGTCGTCTAGGTATGCCATTATCGTTACACCCCGTGTTCTTAGATCGGCCAACAGTGGGGCCAGAATTTTTGTGAACACTCGTGGTGCTGTGGCCAGACCGAATGGTAAGGCTCTGAACTGAAAATGGCGCCCTTCTACTGCAAAGCGTAGGAATTTTTGATGACCTGGAAAGATGGGAACATGCAAGTAAGCATCTTTGATGTCGATCGAGGCTAACCATTCCTCCCCTTGTAGGGCAGCGGTGACCGATCGGATCGACTCCATCCGGAAAGACCGGACGTTTAGAAATTTGTTTAGACTCTTTAGGTCCAATATGGGTCTTATGTCCCCGTTTGGCTTCGGGACTGTGAAAAGGTTTGAGTAGAAACCCAACCCCCACTCTTCCATAGGAACCTCCATAATTACTCCTTGGAGCAATAGTTGTTCTAACGCCAATAGGAGAGACCCTCTTTTCAGAGGGTCTCTTGGCATGCCTGACCACATAAAATGGGACGGAGGAGACTCTTTTAACTCCAACTTGTATCCCAGAGTTACTGCGGAGAGCACCCATCTGTCTTTGATCGTCTCCCGCCAGGTCTCTGCGAACAACTGAAGTCTTCCCCCCACCCGTTTGAGTGGGGGCAGCCCTTCATAGGCTTGACTTGGAGGCTGGTTTAGTACCTCTTCGGATCCAGGGCTTTTTATTACCCTGTGGCTGTCCCTGATTTTTACCTCCTGAGTTTGACCGAGGAGGCCGTCGGAACTGCTTAGTAGCAGACGTCGCAGGGATAGGAGAGGTAGTCCTCTTAAAAGATGGACCCCTAGACCTCTTTTTACTCGGTAAGAGAGTACTTTTACCACTGGAAATCTTCTGGATATACTTATCCAGGTCTTCGCCAAAAAGGCGTTCCCCATGAAATGGGAAGCTAACTAAGAGCTTCTTACAGGGAGCTTCAGCAGACCAGTTTTTGAGCCACAGAAGCCTACGCATATGTACCAAAGACAGCGTGAGGCGGGAGGCCTGATGGATAGAATCCTTGATGGCGTCAACCGCAAAGCATAATGCTCTAGGCAGATCAGCCAGAGCCTGGGCCTGCTGGTCTGGCAAATCCCTCAGGACCATTTTCATTTGATCCTTTAAAGCTTGGCAGACCCCAATAGCTGCCACTGCTGGCTGTGTAACAGCCCCTGCTGTGGAAAAAGCAGATTTTAATAAAGATTCCAATTTTTTATCCACTGGATCTTTGAACATTTGAACATTATCTACTGGACATGTCAGTGATTTGTTCACAGAAGAGATGGCTGCATCCACCGTAGGAACATTCCATCTCTGGGTGAACTTTCCCTCCATGGGATAGATCACCGGAAACCTTTTAGGCGGAACAAATAGTTTATCAGGATGTTCCCAGTCCTGGTATATAAGTCCTTCCAATAATGGATGTATTGGAAAGGAGCAATTAACCTGGGGAGCTTTTAGCGACCCCAATGAGGAGACAGCAGTAGTTGATGGTTCA
This sequence comes from Rana muscosa, assembly GCA_029206835.1. Taxonomy (NCBI): domain Eukaryota; kingdom Metazoa; phylum Chordata; class Amphibia; order Anura; family Ranidae; genus Rana; species Rana muscosa. The sequence goes on along the minus strand of CM055127.1, from coordinate 130,671,062 downwards.
ACAAGAGGCATTTTAAATGCAGATCGAACCATGTCAGTTAGGGTCTGGACCCACAATCTTTCAGTCTGTGATGCTGAAAATGGTTCATCTACTGTCGATTCCTCAAAAACAGAGCTAACCTCCTCCTGATCCCCTTCAGGTAGGTCGGTCCCTTCCTGGGACTGTTGCTCTGCCAACAGGCACTCTAATGGAGGTGATGGAGATCTGGCGCGCTTTCTTTCCTGTAGAGAAGAAGCGATCAATGCAGCCAATCTCTGCTCCAATCCCTCCAGAGTTGAGGAAAAAACCTCCTCTGTTATATATGCAGGAGCAGGTGGACTGAGGACAGCCGCAGTACCTGGCACTCCCGGGGGTTCCTTATGGGTATTAACCTCTGATTTCTCAGGGGAGGAGGGTGCAGATGACTGCTCCAGATCCTCAGAGCCCGATGGAGACCCCCTACACTTCCTGAGAGGTATATCTCAGAGTTTTTTAGGCGGCATATTCCTTAGTTCAAAGCTGAGGTATTCCAGCCGCAATACACCCCTTACTGAAATAGTCTAATACAATTTGCTGCTATGTACATCAGTGGGTGTCTACTAATGCGTCTTTCTGGGGATGCCTGTATCAACCGCCCGCTGTAAGCCCCTATACCATGCTACCAGCTCCTTTTCATGCTCTGTGTCCATAGCAAGCAGCGTGGACTGAGTCCTTTTATCTTGCTGGGACGCCCGCACATGCGCAGAAGCGCTGGGCGCACAGAGCGCGTCATCCGCCAGGCTCCGCCCCCTTTTTTGAAGCTAAACCTTATAAAAGGAAAGCATGTGTGCGCGTGCGCGCGTGCACGTGTGCGCTCTTGGCGCCATGTAGGGAGAGGAGCCAGGGTCCCTGTTTCACCAGGACTCAGGGATGGAAGGAAACTACTTGGCAGCATGACAGAGGAATGCAGCTTCCCTGATAGAGAGCTCACTCATCTGCCTGGACTTTCACCATGGAAGGAATAGTCCCAAGAAAAAAGACGTTCCACAGCGGCCTCTAGTGGACAAACACAGGTACCGCACCTTTGTCTTTTTTTTTTTTTTTTTTTTAAAACCTCCTTTATGAAAAAACATTTGCAGGTTTACAGTTTTTTTTAAATTTCCCTTATGAAAAAACATTTCTAGGATTTCTTAGGCATATACAGCTATTAGCGGGAATACCCTTTAGGTAACAGGCAGAAAGACATATTAGGCTTGGGGGTCCCCTCAATAGAACCAAGTTCCTGAGGGGCCCCCACTTACCTTTTCCCCGCCGCAGGACTTTGTTTGGTCCACAGAAGCCCAAACTTCACCTCTCACGGCAGGCATTGTACTAGACCTTCAGGGACCGGGTTCCCAAGGATTCCACTCCCCTGGACCTGTATAGCACCCTGCACAGATAGCCTCTTGGTTTTGGGTATGACCAGAGCTCTGGATCCCAGGGTCCAGCCCTCCTAAGAGAGGCATTACAGGCAAAACCCTGCTCTTCTCTGCAAGGCCCGGGTACCGACCGTTTAGCTATGAAGCTTTTTTTGGTCGGATCCGGAATAGCTTGCTAAGGCCCAGAGAACCTGTACACAAGCCCAGATGAATACATGTTAACCTTGGCCAACACCTTAGACACTGGCAAAAAACTGAGGTACTCCCGGATGGGAGGGGCTTATATAGGGGAGGGTACTTCCTGTTTTGGAAGTTGCCAGTGCCAGCACCTGAAGGTAATTCTATATAACCCACATAGTAATGACTATGCTGCTCTGTGTCCCGTGATGTATGAACAAGAAATAGGATTTTTATACTCACCGTAAAATCCTTTTCTCTGAGTTCATGGACAGACACAGCCTTAATCTTGACAAAGTGGGTATTGGCCTTCCTTCAGGAGTGACTAGGCAGAAAGTGTTAACAACTTCAAAGCTGAACAGCCCCGCCCAGGGGGCGGTCCTACTGGCTATATCCCCTCCGCCTGCGCTAAGCAGATCAGTTCATCAAAAGCAGTACAAACTTAAAAAAAGAGGGGTGGGTGCTGTGTCCGTCCATGAACTCAGAGAAAAGGATTTTACGGTGAGTATAAAAATCCTATTTTCTCTTTCGTTCATGGACAGACACAGCCTTAATCTTGACAAAGTGGGACGTCCCAAAGCAGTGTCAAAAACGAGGGGTGGGAACAGCATTAAAACAACTTCACCCCAAAACAGAACAGAGCTCCTCACTGAGGAGTTTTAACTCTAAACGGCCGCCTGCAATACCTTGCGGCCGAAAGAAGCATCCGAAGATGCACACACATCAACTTGTAAAGTTTAGTGAAAGTGTGAACGGACGACCAGGTTGCCGCCTTACACACCTGGGAAACAGACGCTTGATGCTCTCAGAGCTCGGACAGCATCCAAGAAATACAACGTTGTCTCCTTAGGATTCGACGGATGAGGACACAAGGATGGCAGTACAATGTCTTCCTTGAGATGGAAGGTCGAAACGACCTTAGGAAGAAAAGAAGGCTGAGGACGCAGCACCACCGATCCTTGTGGAAGATCAGATAGGGAGCCTTGCATGACAAGGCTGCCAGCTCAGAAACCCATCTTAACTGACGTAACAGCCACCAAAAGGACCACTTTCTGAGAAAGTGTCAACAAGGGAATCTCCCTGATGTTCTCAAATGGTGGTTTCTGAGGCACCTAGAGGCCATGCCGTTAAAGCCCTTAACTGTAAAGCAGAATGGCATATGGGACCTTGTGACAGCAGGTCCTCTCTTAGCGGTAGACGCCAAGAGACGTCTGCTATACAAGCCCCACGGAGGTAATGGAGGGCGGACTGGAGGGGCCGCATGCCGAACCCCCTTGTACAAACGTTCTCACTAAAGAGTAAGCCACCAGGGGTCGTTGAAAAGACAGTCAGGGCCGATATCTGCCCCTTAATTGTACTTAAAGTAAAATTTTTGGTCCGCCCTACGCTGTAAGAACAACAGGACTCTGGAACCAAATAAGAACGCGGATGCCACCTCATTTCCTCCAAATGGATATGTAGGTCTTCCAAGTGCGATGATAAATCTTCCGGAGGACGATTTCTGAGCACTCCTCATGGTAGAGATCACCGAGTCTGACAGGCCCCGGTCTCTTAGCACCTGGCTCTCAATAGCAATTCCGTTAAAGCCAGTGACTGTAAAACAGGGTGGCGTATGGGACCTTGCGACAGCAGGTCCTTTCTTAGCGGTAGGTGCCAAGAGGCGTCTGCTACCAGATGCACTAGATCGGCGTACCTAGGACGGCGAGGCCAATCCAGAGCAATTGGGATCATTAGAATCCTCCAGTCTGCGAAGCAGATGAGGAAAGAGCTTCAGAGGAGGGAAGGCATAGATTAGCCGGTACTAACTCCACAGTGCCACCAACGCATATGTCGCGTCTGCCCATGGGTCTCTTGACCTGGCCACAAACCTCAATAAGGCTGGCGTCCGTCGTGATTACCATCCAGTGAAAGGGAAGGAACGACTTCCCGGACAGATGTGCCGGTGATGCCAGCCACCAACTAGGGAGGTCCTTACTAGGTGGCTCATCCGGATTCGGCAATCCAGGGATGATGGGCACTTGTCCCATCTGGACAGAATTTCCTTCTGTAACACTCGCGTGTGAAATTGCGCATATGGTATCACCTCGAAGGAGGCCACCATGAGGCCCAGGACTTGCATGCAAAAGCGGAGTGACGACCATCTTTGGGATGTCAACTGCCGCACCGCAGCCCGATGGGTCTGCAACCTTCCCCTAGGGAGAAAAAACGTTTGCCTCTGAGGAGTCCAGAATCAACCCCAGATACACTAGGAGTTATGTCGGTACCAATATTGACTTCTGAGTGTTTCAGCACCCAACCAAGTATTGGAGGGTCTGACAGGTTATAGACATGCTCACCTCTATACTGAGCTTGAGGTGGCCCTCAGAAGAATATCGCCACGCTGTCCTGGTAGGGCCAGAATCAGGGCGAGCACCTTGGTGAACACCTTCGGTGCTGATGCCAGGCCAAGGGGGGCGCCACCACTTGGTATTGGTCTTCCCCGGCCGCAAAGTGCAGACATGTCTGATGCCTGGTGCCTATGGGGACCTACAAGTATGCATTCTTCAACAGAGCGAACCAACTCCCTCTGGAATCTTTGTACCTCACAAGCAATTGAGGGCCTTGAGATCCAAGATTGAACGAACCCCCTCCTTCTCAGTACTACGAACAGATTTGAGTAAAACCCCTGAAACCGTTCCTGTACTGCAACAGGAATTATCACCCCGCGTATCAGCAGGTCTTGAACCGCCCCATATAGAGCTTCCCGACAAGTCGGCAGAACCTGGTGGTTGGAGGGAAAAGGAAAAAATAACAATCTGTTCGGAGGGCAAGAGAGAAACTCTATCTTGTACCCTGAGGAAACTACTTCTCAAACCCACCTGTCGGGGATCTGAGATGTCCACCAGGTCGCGAATTCACGAACACATCCCCCTACCCGAGAGATGGGTGGGGACAGACCTTTTTGCGGACGTAGATTTGTTCGCAGGCTTGTTGGTCTTGCGAAACCAGGGATGCTTCTGTCCCTAAGCAGGCGCTTTGTCGGCCTGGGATCGTTTACTTGCCGCACTAGACGGACGGAAAAAACGCTTGTTTGCGGTGAAGGAGGGCCCTAGCCAATGGCATGGCTTCTTACCTCTTTAAAATTGTGGGAGCAGCCTGCTCTTACCTCCTGTGGCATATTTAATAATGTCATCCAGGGATGCTCCAAAAAAGTCTGTCGCCCTTAAAGGGCAATCCATCAGGGCCCTCTGGAAAGATTGGTCCGCCGACCAACCTTTTAGCCAGAGCAGACGGCGTAACACCACTGCATAGCTTGAGGCTCCGGACAGCAGAGAAATAGTGTCCAAGGCTGATTCGCAGACAATTTTAAGGCCCAGTTCGGACTGTCCGACCGGCCACGGTCCGCACCTTCTGATGTGTCAGAACCAGGGCCATGAGCCGTAGCTGGGCCCGGCTCTGCATCAGAGTTATCCCCAGAAGATGGCGGGGGGAGGGGGCACCTCGCCGCTTCCACCTTGGCAACAACCAGGACGCCGACCTAGCGTCTACTGACACAGCGGGTGCAGAAGCACCAGATGCCAATTCAGGTGTATCAGGGTGACAAGCATCTGCTTCTGATGTCATGCTGACCCACGCACCTGACACAAGGACTCCAGTTCAAGGTACCAACAGCCCAGTCTTCTCCTTAGCTAGGCAGAAAAAACTGATCTGCTTAGTGCAGGCTGAGGGGATATAGCCAGTAGGACCGCCCCCTGGGCGGGGGCTGTTCAGCTTTGAAGTTGTTAATACTTTCTGCCTAGTCACTCCTGAAGGAAGGCTAATACCCACTTTGTCAAGATTAAGGCTGTGTTCGTCCATGAATGAAAGAGAAAAGAGGGAAAAGAGAGAAAAGAGAGAGAGAGGAATGGATAGATGGAGAGGGATGGATGGATAGATGGAGAGGGATGGATGGATAGAGAGAGAGGGATGGATAGGGATGGATGGATAGAGAGAGAGAGGGATGGATAGGGATGGATGGATAGAGAGAGAGGGATGGATAGAGAGAGGGATGGATAGGGATGGATGGATAGAGAGAGAGAGTTAAAACACAAAATAAATCTATCTACAAGCACACTGGTCTCTCACAGAATGGCTGAAATAGATAATATTTGTTTTTCATACTTTGTGGGCGTTTGGGAGGGTGTCCTGAGGTTATCCGTAAAAAAAAATGCTCATAAACGCGGCATGTAAAAGTGGCAAAATTGACGTTTTTAACCATCGGTTACAAGCTGTCAGGGTTCAGAAGTGATTTTCAAACGTCCCGTGTACATGAAGCCTTACACACAGTTCCTCATCCATCTCTTACCTGCAGTGACTTATCCCTCTTTATTATATGGAGAGACACATACCTCTCTATTACATGCCCCTTATAGATTTCTATGTCTTTTTTATATGGAGAGACACATACCTCTCTATTACATGCCCCTTATAGATTTCTATGTCTTTATTATATGGAGAGACACATACCTCTCTATTACATGCCCCTTATAGATTTCTATGTCTTTAATATATGGAGAGACACATACCTCTCTATTACACATAGTGCCAACGCTGTATCCTGACCTAGGCCAACAAGGCCCAGGCCTAGGGCAGCACTTTGCAGGGGGGCAGCACAGAAAGAGTCCCCGCCGGTTTGCGCTACACTGTTAAGCCCTGTACACACGGTCGGACTTCCATCGGACTTTTCCGTGGTTTTTTGTCCGAACGGAGTTGGTCGGGAACACCTATAGCATACACACGCTCGGACTTTTCTGACAACTTTCTTAAAACTTCTTACAACATCACTTGTTTTTTCTGCTCTTTTCTGATCTTTACTGCCACCCTTTGGTCAACTTCTGCTATTGTTGGTTGCTTTTAACATTGGTTGTTTTGTCCATCGGACAAAAGTCCTATGGTTTTCTGTACACACGGCAGGACTTTGCTCCATAGGACTTTTTTTGGGCAAAAGTTTGTCCGTTCGCAGACCCAACTTTTGTCCGATGAAAACAAAACCAAACTCAAAAAAGTTTGTCCGATGGAGCGTACACACGGTCGGATTGTTGGTCCAACTTGCTTAAAACTAAGTTTGTTGGGCAAAAGTCCGACCGTGTGTACGGGCCTTTAGTGTAGCGCCAGTCATATGGGGTGGACTGGGCTGAGAGGCAAATTAGTCTAGCGCCCCCATAAAGCGGCCGCACTGCTTCTAGTATGCGGGCGGCCAGCATTCCGCAACTGTGGGGGGCGCTGCTTATAATTTTGACTGTCCTATCATCCTGGATCACAAACCTTCCTCACTGTGCTATATATTTTCTGCTGCACCATTGGCATGGTTATATCTTCTTGGTCCTCTCCATAAAATTATCAGAAATTTGTGCTTAAAAACATAACTATACGCAACACTTTTCTTTCCATTTTGGATAGAGTAAGGGAGGATTATAGCCCCTGTCAGTTTATTTTTTACCATCCCTGTCCCATTGCAGAGATTTCCCTTCACTTCCTGCCCCATAGCCAAACAGGAAGTGAGAGAGGAAATCTATGCAAATTAAGGGAATCCATTGCCCCCCCACCAGGCCCTCAGAACTAGTGTCCCCACTGGAAAATTTCAGGGCGGGTCTTAAACAGAAAGGGGTGTGGCCTTGACAGGAAGGGGTGGGTCATATTTAAAGTAGGGGTGCACGATTTTAGTCAGGCCTAGGGCAGCACAAAACCTAAATACACTTCTGATATACAGAGAGAACACATGTCACACCTCTATATCTGGGTATATATGGGGGATATAGTATATAGAGATATACTGTATATAGGACAGTGTGTATATATAGTATATACCAGGGGTGCGCATCTTCACTGGTCTCACGATTCGATTCAATTACGATTATCTGGTAAGCGATTAGATTCCGAGATGCATCACGATTACCGACGAGCTCCCACTTCCGCTTGAGCCACCTAGGCGTCCCTTCCTCCCTGCGATCTTCTGGGGCACATCACAGGTCCCAGAAGATTGCCCGGCTATGCAGGACAGCGCAGTGAGACATGCGCACCCGGCTGTGAAGCTGCAAGCTGTCACAGCCAGATGCCTACAGTAGGGATGAGCTTCGTGTTCGAGTCGAACATACGTTCGACTCGAACATCGGCTGTTCGATCGTTCGACGAAGATCGAACGATTTGGGCCGTTCGCGCCAAATTCGAGTGACGCGAACGGCCCACAATGCACTACGCCATCGCAGTGTCATCCAGGTGCTGTGATTGGCCAAGCATGCACTGTGACCCCGCATGCTTGGCCAATCACAGCGCCGGCAGCGAGGAGAGCAATGATTGGCCACAGGCAGGATGCCTGTGGCCAATTATTGCTGAGGGTGTTTAGTACACGCCCCACACTATAAAAGGCCGCCAGCACGGCGGCCTAGTGTAGTGTGTTCCGGAGCAGGGAAAGACAAGCATAGGCAGGGACAGTGACATTTATTTCTTTCTTGCTTAACCTGGATTCCTTTAGTTTAGGGAAAGAGAAGGATAGGTAGGGAGAGTGTCAGTGTGTTTTACTGTGCGAGTCCTTGTTTCTAGGGACAAAGAAGGAAAGTGAGGGGATTTCTCCTTGTGCTATAGTGTGCTTTAAAAAAACATTTTTTCTAGGGACAGAAAACTGTAGGTAGGGAGAGTGTCAGTGTGTTTTACTGTGCGAGTCCTTGTTTCTAGGGACAAAGAAGGAAAGTGAGGGGATTTCTCCTTGTGCTATAGTGTGCTTTAAAAAAACATTTTTTCTAGGGACAGAAAACTGTAGGTAGGGAGAGTGTCAGTTTCTTTCACTGTGCCAGTCCTTGTTTCTAGGGACAAAGAAGGAAAGTGAGGGGATTTCTCCTTGTGCTATAGTGTGCTTTAAAAAAACATTTTTTCTAGGGACAGAAAACTGTAGGTAGGGAGAGTGTCAGTTTCTTTCACTGTGCCAGTCCTTGTTTCTAGGGACAAAGAAGGAAAGTGAGGGGAATTCTCCTTGTGCTATAGTGTGCTTTAAAAAAACATTTTTTCTAGGGACAGAAAACTGTAGGTAGGGAGAGTGTCAGTTTCTTTCACTGTGCCAGTCCTTGTTTCTAGGGACAAAGAAGGAAAGTGAGGGGATTTCTCCTTGTGCTATAGTGTGCTTTAAAAAAACATTTTTTCTAGGGACAGAAAACTGTAGGTAGGGAGAGTGTCAGTTTCTTTCACTGTGCCAGTCCTTGTTTCTAGGGACAAAGAAGGAAAGTGAGGGGATTTCTCCTTGTGCTATAGTGTGCCAAAGCATTCCTCATCAACCATCTTTGAAATCCTTGTTTTTTGGACAGTCAGGGAAATTGTCGTTGTGCTATTCTGTGCAAAAGCAATAATCCTCAACCATATTTAGAAATCCTTAAGTAAAGGGACAGAGAAGGACACCTGAAGGTAGCCCTTATTGCTTTTTTCCCATCTCCCTGCAGGCCATCTATTAGAATGTCTGGAAGGCAAACAAGGAGAGGCAGACAGTCAGGAGGCAATAAAAGAGGGCAAGCAGGCTCTGTGTCTGGGGGCAACAGTGCTGGTCGTGGACGCGGTGCATTGTCATCAGCACATGGCCATGGGACACGCTTGTCCTTCTTTTCGGCAGCTGGACATGTTGAGCCACATCATGCCGAAGACTTGGTAGAGTGGATGACCAAGCCCTCCTCCTCCTCCTCATCCTCTCTCACCCAGGCTCAGGGTACTGGCAAAGCAGCTGCCAAAGCGTCCTCTTCCCTGGTATCAATGTCAGACTCATCATCAGTCACTCCTTCCCTAGACCCACCATGTCCTCCTCCTGAGGAGTCCCCCGAACTGTTTGAGCACAGTGTTGGGTACATGCTCCAGGAGGATGCCCAGCGTTTCGAAGGGTCTGATGATGAAACCCAGCTACAGGAAGGCAGTAGCGTGAGAGCAGACAGAGGGGATGCTCAAGAAGGACACCAATCTGGCAGTCATGTTCCAGCAGCTGCAGCATACTGCCAGATTGGCTCCAGTGATGAGGAGGGAGGGGATGATGAGGTCACTGACTCCACGTGGGTGCCTAATAGGAGAGAGGAGGAGGAGGAGGATGAGGAGGAGGCACATCTCCAACGAGGCAGGATGCCCTTTGGTGGCCAGCGTAAGGGCAGTACACCGACGGAATCACACCGCAGAGCTCCGCCTGTGCAGGGCGCTGCCTCTGCCCGTCATTCAAAAAGTTCCTTGATGTGGGCCTTTTTTGAGGCTAGTGCATCAGATCGCACAGCTGCTGTTTGCAACATATGTCTCAAGCGTATATCGCGTGGCCAAAACATCAGCCGCTTGGGTACCACATGCCTGACCAGACATATGTTGACCTGCCATGCAGCTCGTTGGCAAGCCTACCTCAAAGACCCACACCAAAGAACAAAGCGGACCTCTCCTTGCACCGCATCAGCTGGGATCTCCAACCCCACTATAACTTCAGTCCTCTCTGAAACATGCACTGAGAGGAATGAAGGTGTAGAATTAGGTGTGTCACAGCCAAGTACTTGCGGCCACTCTGCTAGCAGTACACCGGCGTCCGATTCTAGCAGGCAAATTTCCCTGCCCCAGCTGCTGGACCGTCGAAAGAAGTTCACTCCCAGCCATCCACATGCCCAGCGGTTGAATGCTAGCTTGGCTAAATTGCTAGCGCTTCAACTGCTGCCTTTTCAGTTGGTAGACTCGGCCCCCTTCCGTGAGTTTGTGCAATGTGCGGTTCCTCAGTGGCAGGTTCCCAAACGCCACTTTTTCTCACGGAAGGCTATTCCGGCTCTCTACCGGCATGTGGAAGGCAATGTCTTGGCCTCGCTGGACAGGGCGGTCAGCGGTAAGGTGCATATTACCGCTGACTCATGGTCCAGCAGGCATGGACAGGGACGTTACCTTTCTTTCACGGCCCATTGGGTCACTCTTTTGGCAGCTGGGAAGGATGCAGGACAAGGTGCAGTAGTGTTGGAGGTTGTTCCACCGCCACGCCTCCAAAATGCTACTACTGGTTGTGACACACCTCTCTCCTCCACCCCCTCCTCTTCTTCTTCCTCCATGGCCTCTTCCTGTGGTTTGTCCTATGAACCAGCGGTGCTCCGTAGCCGTTCACGGGGCTACGCAAGTACGCAGGCAAAAAGATGCCATGCCGTGCTTGCGCTGGTGTGTTTGGGGGACAGAAGCCACACTGGGGCAGAGGTCCTGTCTGCTCTGCAGGGCCAGGCCGACAGGTGGTTGACGCCACGCCAGCTTAAGCCAGGAATGGTGGTTTGCGACAATGGCACCAACCTCCTCTCCGCCCTCCGACAGGGACAACTGACCCATGTGCCCTGTGTGGCTCACGACCTTAACCTGGTGGTGCAGCGGTTCTTGGCCAGGTACCCGGGCTTACAGGATGTCCTGAGGCAGGCCAGGAAAGTCTGTGTGCATTTCCGCAGATCTTATAATGCCAGTGCTCGCCTGGCTGAGCTGCAAAAGGAGTTGAACCTGCCCAAGAACCGCCTTATATGTGACATGCCCACCAGGTGGAACTCAACGTTGGCCATGCTGCAGCGGCTGCACACGCAGCAGAGGGCCATCAATGAGTACCTGTGCGACTACGGCACCAGGACAGGGTCAGGGGAGCTTGGTTTTTTTTCTCCACGCCAGTGGGGCATGATCAGGGATGCATGCACTGTCCTGGCACCATTTGAGGAGGCCACGAGGATGGTGAGCAGTGACAGTGCATGCATCAGTGACACTGTACCTCTTGTCCACCTGTTGGAGCACACGCTGCATGGAATAATGGACAGGGCACTTGAGGCAGAACAGAGGCAGGAAGAGGAGGACTTCCTTGCCTCTCAAGGCCCCCTTTACCCAGACAGTGTTCCTTCTGTCCCACCCATCGCACAGGAAGAGGAAGAGGAGGAGGAGGAGGAGGAGGAGGAGGATTGTGTCAGCATGGAGGTGGAGGCTGGCACTCAGCATCATCAGCACCAGTCTTTTAGGGATGATTTACAGTCCCAAGAAACCAGTGGACTTGTACGTGGCTGGGAGGAGGTGGCTGCGGATCATGTCGTCCTTAGTGACCCAGAGGACTCCGGAGCGAATGCCTCAGCAAACCTACGCTGCATGGCCTCCCTGATCCTGCAAAGTCTGCGGAAGGATCCTCGTATTCTTCGGATCAAGGAGAGGGACCATTACTGGCTGGCCACTCTCCTTGATCCACGGTACAAGGGTAAGGTTGCGGACCTTATGTTACCTTCGCAGAGGGAGCAGAGGATGAGACAACTCCGGGAGGCCTTGCAGAAAGGTCTGTGCAACGCGTTCCCAGAGACTGGGAGGTTACAAACTCCTGGTCCTGGACAACGAGTTGCTGAGGCTTCGGCCAGTCAAAGAAGGAGCGGTGGGGAAGGTGGCCGTCTGACCGATGCGTTCAGACAATTCTTTAGTCCGCAGCCCCAAAGTATGATCGGTTCCAGCAACCATCGCCAGCGTCTGATAAACATGGTGCAGGAATATCTAGGGGCAAGGTCAGACTTGGACACCTTCCCCACCGAAAATCCTCTGGCTTACTGGGTCTTGAGGATGGATCACTGGCCAGAGCTTGCACAGTATGCAATTGAGCTACTGGCCTGTCCTGCATCCAGCGTTCTTTCGGAACGCACATTCAGTGCTGCTGGAGGATTTGTCACGGATCACAGGGTGCGCCTGTCCACCGACTCGGTTGATCGACTGACTTTCATCAAGATGAACCAGTCTTGGATCACCACCAGCTACCACACACCTGATGCTGATATAACAGACTAATTGATTTTAACATGTCACATCCCTTCAAGACTGATGCTGATGCTGAGTGCCTGTGCTGTTATGTTGACTGGCTATCCTCCTCCTCCGAGTCCTCAATGATACGATTGATGATGATAGCTTGGAAGATCATTTTTGTTTATGGGTGCCGCCACCAGTGGCTAAGGCCCAATTTTTCAGCCCCTGTTTTACAGGGGCGTGTAATTACAATTTTTTTAGCAATAATTTGCCATAGGGCTCATTGCTGTGCTCCAAGTACAGTATCTGTGAGGGGTTGGAGTGTTGTGGCACCAGTGCCTAAGGCCCAATTTTTCAGCCCCTGTTTAACAGGGGCGTGTCATTACAATTTTTGAAGCAATACTTTGCAACAGGGCTCATTGCTGTGCTCCAAGTACAGTATCTGTGAGGGGTTGTAGTGTTGTGCCACCAGTGCCTAAGGCCCAATTTTTCAGCCCCTGTTCAACAGGGGCATGCAATTACAATTCTTGATCTAATAATTCACAGCAGGGCCCATTGCTGCACCCACCAAGAGTAACTCTGAGGGCTTACAGTGTTGTGGCAACGCCACCACCACCACCACCACGAAAGGCCCAATTTTTCAGCCCCTGTTCAAAAGGGGCATGTAATTACAATTCTTGATCTAATAATTCACAGCAGGGCCCATTCCTGCACCCACCAAGAGTAACTCTGAGGGCTTACAGTGTTGTGGCAACACCACCACCACCACCACCACCACGAAAGGCCCAATTTTTCAGCCCCTGTTCAACAGGGGCATGCAATTACAATTCTTGATCTAATAATTCACAGCAGGGCCCATTGCTGCACCCACCAAGAGTAACTGTCAGGGCTTACAGTGTTGTGGCACCAGCACCACCATCAAAGGCCCAATTTTTACTACCACTGTTCAACAATTATATGTAATTAAAATTCCTGATATAATAGTTGACAGCAGGGCGTTCCAGCACCAACCAAGAGTAACTGTGAGTGCTTACAGTGTTGTGCCAACACCAACAACTAAGGGGCCTATTTCTGCAGAGTATATACGGCAGGTCCCTACTTTCAAACATCCAACTTACAAACGACTCCTACTTGCAAACGCAAGAAGACAACAGGAAGTGAGAGGAAATCTACCACTAGGAAGGAAAATTCTCTCCTGTAAGAATAAATATGGGAGAAAGGTGTCTCCTCTGTACTGATGCTTTATCAGCAATCCTTGTTTCAAGAAAAACACCACATTTCAAAAACAGTTGTCATTGGGACGGAAAGTGAGGTGAAATGTTCTGAACAGGGGCACAGACAGCAAAACAAATGTTACAGGGGTGATAACCCTTACCTATGTTTTCCAAAAAGTTTAAAAATAGATTTTTGGGCTGGAGCTACACTTCAACAATGTACCTGTTCAAAATTACAAACAGATTCTACATAAGAACAAACCTACAGTCCCTGTCTTGTATGCACCGCCTGTATACGGCTGTTCAGAGTATATAGGGCCTTTTTTATTTTATGTGCGGGGTTCCCCTTAATATCCATACAAGACCCAAAGGGGCTGGTAATGGGCTGGGGTAGGGGGGGGGGGGGGTCATGGGGTAGCTATGCCATTTTTCTTAAAGATTTTCATCCATATTACCGGGACCAGACATTACATTAAAGCCGCAAGCAGTTTTAAATGGCTTTTTTTTCCTTTAGAAGTGTCATTTTGTGCAGGGACAGTTCTAAACACGGGAAACACGTGGCACTTCACAGGCATACTTTAGACACCCCCCAGGTACGATATTTAAAGGAATATTTGACTTTTTTTTTTTCACTTTATGCATCATTAAAATGACTGCTCCCGAAAAACGACCGTTTTTAAAACTTCTTTTTGCATTGATACATGTCCCCTGGTGCAGAACCCGGGTTCCCAAACCCTTTTTAGGACAATAACATGCATAATAGTTGTTATAATTAGCACTTTAGAATTCGAACGTTCGCATCCATTGTATTTAATAGGGTTCTAATGTTCGTACGAACTTTCGGTCCGTTCGCGGGTTCTGGTGCGAACCGAACCCGGGGGTGTTCGGCTCATCACTAGCCTACAGTAGTATTGCCAGCGCTGTGGACAGGTGGGGGAGAGAATGGAGGGTTCGGGTGGCCACGTCGCTGGATTGTGGGACAGGTGAGTGTCTTTCTGCACACACATGTGGAATGGCGACAAACTACGGTACCTAAAAATCTCCATAGGCAAAATCTCCATAATGGTTACCAGGTTAGAGTTACAGAGGAGGTCTAGTGTTAGAATTATTTCTCTCGCTCTGACGATCGCGGCGATACCTCACATGTGTGATTTGAACACCGTTTACATATGCGGGCGCGGGCGCGGCATGAGTATGTGTTTTCTTTGCTCCGCAAGCTCGCGGGGACAGGGAGGCTTTAAAAAAACTTTTTTTTTTTTTTTTTTACATTGTGTTTAAAAAAAAAAAAAGTTTGATCACTTTTATTGCTGTCACAAGGAATGTAAACATCCCTTGTGACAGTAATAGGTGGTGACAGGTACCCTATATGTTGGGATCGGGGGTCTAAAAGACCCCAAATCCCTCCTTTGCACTTCAAAGTATTCAGATCGCCAAAAACGGCGATTCTGAATACTGTCATTTTCTTTTCAAATCTGGTGCCATTGGCAGCTGAGTAAAGCGGAAGTGACGTCGCTTCCGTGTTTACTTACAGACTGGAACGAAGCCGATGCTTCGTTCCAGTCTGTCTCTAGCCACCGAAAGTAGCAGCTCGTGGATCGGGTCTCCCGGTGGGACGGGAGGCCCGGTGAGAGCGGCGGATGGTGGCGGGAGGGGAGGGATGTCTTTTTCTTTTAAAGTTTTATTGGATTTTATCATAGAATACAAAGCAGCGGAAAACAGTATCAGTCGTATTACAGTACATAGTAATTCATTTACAGATAACAGAATCAAAAGAGTAAGCAAAGTTGAACATTAGAAATGCCTTGGAGAAATAAGAGGCGACGTGCATTGTCTTTCCCCCCAGACACCCCAACTGGGAACATAATGTGTCCTGAGGGAAAGACAACACAACCAACCTCCATGTTACAACTGTGTGGGAGGAGCACTAATGCTATAATTCCCCTTTAGAGCTGTGTGGGAGGAGCTACAATTCCCCTTAGAGCTGTGTGGGAGGAGCTATAATTCCCTCAGCGTTGCCAGGAAACCAATGTTTGTTTATGCAGGTTCTAAGCACAGGTATTTTGCATCTCCTGAATACTTGTCATTCTTCAAACGGGCGTATTTTAAAAACTATAAATCCTACAACAAAGAGCTTTATATTGTGAGAATCACAAGACCCATACCTACATTTTGATATATAGTATGTCTCTGAAATATTAAAATTGAAGGCACAGTCGCAGTTTAGAAATTGCCCTTCAAATTTGAAGTGTCTAGAGGGGAGATTCAATGAATGTCAATGGACGGCATGAGTTGCAAACAAATAGTCATATTGTAAAAACTATCAGGGCTATGCCTTAGCCGTGTACACGTGTAGTGGCAGCAGGGATAGCCGAACGTTTTGATATAAAATTTGTGTAGGTAGGCTTGAAAATGATGTAGTGGTGGCAGTTTAGAAATCATGTCCTGATTTTTCAGATTTTGTCAGCTCACACTCTATTTTCGCCATTCATTCCTATGGGACCAATTTTGCCGCAAAAACAACGATATTTCGTGAACCATTCGGCGAAACGTTCCACAAAATAATAGCACACCAATCGGGAACAATCCGCACGTTTCGGTATATTACTTGTCTATGTAGTGTAAAAGCTGTGGGAGGAGTTAGGGTGGTAAATTTGGCTATAATAAGCTATAAAAGAAGACTTAATAACCGAAGCAGCCCTATATCTTCTGGGGAAGGTATAGCTCCATTAGTAGAGCGCTTGCCTGGCATACATGTCATCGCGGGTTCAATCCTAGGGAGCTCCCTCAATGCGATTGTCCCTGTGTAACATGTGCTTGGGCGGCAGCTCCATGGCAACTTCTC
The DNA here is from genome assembly GCA_029206835.1 of Rana muscosa. Taxonomy (NCBI): domain Eukaryota; kingdom Metazoa; phylum Chordata; class Amphibia; order Anura; family Ranidae; genus Rana; species Rana muscosa. The sequence continues at coordinate 130,654,716 of CM055127.1, read as the reverse complement.
CTTTTGCCAAAATGGCATTTTTTGCCCAAAATTACCCAAAATCACAACTTTTGCCCAAATCTACCCAAAATCGCATCAATTAAACAGTGTCTATTGGGCTGCTTAGATGATGTCACAGCTAGAGCACAGAGCCTTAAAAAAAGAAGTTCCTTCTCGATAAATTGCTCTCACGCCCACAACATCTACTTGTCATACACAATTCATACATCAAAACGTAGGTATTTTTGTCTTGTTTCAGGCAATGTGCTCAGTTTTTGGATACGCCTTTTACTTTTGGCTGGCTGAGCTTACAAATGACAAGAGTTCTACACTTTCTTCCATGCGCCGTGCGTCTCCTCCCTCCTCCTCCCTGGCGGCCAATAGGATCGCTTCTTCTCTCGGTCAATTGTGTGCGTCACGCATGCCTCTCTATTACTTGTAGTAGCTCATGCCTCTATACTACATGACCTTCACAGATTTTCTATTACCTGCATTGGACTTACCCCTCTTTAGTACATGCACTGACAACATATGCCTATTACATGTAGTGGATCACGCCTCTCTATTGCACATCCTTCATAGATTTCTGTTGGGCCTCATGTACACTGCAGCTGCAAAACTCCAGTTTAGGAGCAGTTGAGCGCTTTTTTTCTTGGGTTGTCACCTCATCCCTTTAAAACCGAACATATATTAAATTACACAGGTTCTGTGGCTGATTAAGATGGTAATTAAACTCACTCGGTGCCTTATTTGCAATAAATTAGCTTCAGAACCGGTTTAAAGGGATGAGGTGGCAACCCTAAAACTCTCCTCTATGTTATCTTATGTGTACATGTACACTCAGTTGTTTATAGTAGTTTAGAGGCAGTTAAGGTTACAGGCAATTTTTTGAAAGCAGAAAAATCGCGTTCAAGACTGTAGTTTTCTGGCATTCCAAACGGTAAGCCGTGTTTGCATTTATAAGCGTTTTTAAAGTGGAACATGTAAAATGTGTAAGAAAATAGGATTTTTATACTCACCGTAAAATCCTTTTCTCTGAGTTCATGGACAGACACAGCCTTAATCTTGACAAAGTGGGTATTGGCCTTCCTTCAGGAGTGACTAGGCAGAAAGTGTTAACAACTTCAAAGCTGAACAGCCCCGCCCAGGGGGCGGTCCTACTGGCTATATCCCCTCCGCCTGCGCTAAGCAGATCAGTTCATCAAAAGCAGTACAAACTTAAAAAAAGAGGGGTGGGTGCTGTGTCCGTCCATGAACTCAGAGAAAAGGATTTTACGGTGAGTATAAAAATCCTATTTTCTCTTTCGTTCATGGACAGACACAGCCTTAATCTTGACAAAGTGGGACGTCCCAAAGCAGTGTCAAAAACGAGGGGTGGGAACAGCATTAAAACAACTTCACCCCAAAACAGAACAGAGCTCCTCACTGAGGAGTTTTAACTCTAAACGGCCGCCTGCAATACCTTGCGGCCGAAAGAAGCATCCGAAGATGCACACACATCAACTTGTAAAGTTTAGTGAAAGTGTGAACGGACGACCAGGTCGCCGCCTTACACACCTGGGAAACAGACGCTTGATGCTCTCAGAGCTCGGACAGCATCCAAGAAATACAACGTTGTCTCCTTAGGATTCGACGGATGAGGACACAAGGATGGCAGTACAATGTCTTCCTTGAGATGGAAGGTCGAAACGACCTTAGGAAGAAAAGAAGGCTGAGGACGCAGCACCACCGATCCTTGTGGAAGATCAGATAGGGAGCCTTGCATGACAAGGCTGCCAGCTCAGAAACCCATCTTAACTGACGTAACAGCCACCAAAAGGACCACTTTCTGAGAAAGTGTCAACAAGGGAATCTCCCTGATGTTCTCAAATGGTGGTTTCTGAGGCACCTAGAGGCCATGCCGTTAAAGCCCTTAACTGTAAAGCAGAATGGCATATGGGACCTTGTGACAGCAGGTCCTCTCTTAGCGGTAGACGCCAAGAGACATCTGCTATACAAGCCCCACGGAGGTAATGGAGGGCGGACTGGAGGGGCCGCATGCCGAACCCCCTTGTACAAACGTTCTCACTAAAGAGTAAGCCACCAGGGGTCGTTGAAAAGACAGTCAGGGCCGATATCTGCCCCTTAATTGTACTTAAAGTAAAATTTTTGGTCCGCCCTACGCTGTAAGAACAACAGGACTCTGGAACCAAATAAGAACGCGGATGCCACCTCATTTCCTCCAAATGGATATGTAGGTCTTCCAAGTGCGATGATAAATCTTCCGGAGGACGATTTCTGAGCACTCCTCATGGTAGAGATCACCGAGTCTGACAGGCCCCGGTCTCTTAGCACCTGGCTCTCAATAGCAATTCCGTTAAAGCCAGTGACTGTAAAACAGGGTGGCGTATGGGACCTTGCGACAGCAGGTCCTTTCTTAGCGGTAGGTGCCAAGAGGCGTCTGCTACCAGATGCACTAGATCGGCGTACCTAGGACGGCGAGGCCAATCCAGAGCAATTGGGATCATTAGAATCCTCCAGTCTGCGAAGCAGATGAGGAAAGAGCTTCAGAGGAGGGAAGGCATAGATTAGCCGGTACTAACTCCACAGTGCCACCAACGCATATGTCGCGTCTGCCCATGGGTCTCTTGACCTGGCCACAAACCTCAATAAGGCTGGCGTCCGTCGTGATTACCATCCAGTGAAAGGGAAGGAACGACTTCCCGGACAGATGTGCCGGTGATGCCAGCCACCAACTAGGGAGGTCCTTACTAGGTGGCTCATCCGGATTCGGCAATCCAGGGATGATGGGCACTTGTCCCATCTGGACAGAATTTCCTTCTGTAACACTCGCATGTGAAATTGCGCATATGGTATCACCTCGAAGGAGGCCACCATGAGGCCCAGGACTTGCATGCAAAAGCGGAGTGACGACCATCTTTGGGATGTCAACTGCCGCACCGCAGCCCGATGGGTCTGCAACCTTCCCCTAGGGAGAAAAAACGTTTGCCTCTGAGGAGTCCAGAATCAACCCCAGATACACTAGGAGTTATGTCGGTACCAATATTGACTTCTGAGTGTTTCAGCACCCAACCAAGTATTGGAGGGTCTGACAGGTTATAGACATGCTCACCTCTATACTGAGCTTGAGGTGGCCCTCAGAAGAATATCGCCATGCTGTCCTGGTAGGGCCAGAATCAGGGCGAGCACCTTGGTGAACACCTTCGGTGCTGATGCCAGGCCAAGGGGGGCGCCACCACTTGGTATTGGTCTTCCCCGGCCGCAAAGTGCAGACATGTCTGATGCCTGGTGCCTATGGGGACCTACAAGTAGTGATGAGCCGAACACCCCCGGGTTCGGTTCGCACCAGAACCCGCGAACGGACCGGAAGTTCGAACGAACATTAGAACCCTATTAAATACAATGGATGCGAACGTTCGAATTCTAAAGTGCTAATTATAACAACTATTATGCATGTTATTGTCCTAAAAAGGGTTTGGGAACCCGGGTTCTGCACCAGGGGACATGTATCAATGCAAAAAGAAGTTTTAAAAACGGTCGTTTTTCGGGAGCAGTCATTTTAATGATGCATAAAGTGAAAAAAAAAAAGTCAAATATTCCTTTAAATATCGTACCTGGGGGGTGTCTAAAGTATGCCTGTGAAGTGCCACGTGTTTCCCGTGTTTAGAACTGTCCCTGCACAAAATGACACTTCTAAAGGAAAAAAAAGCCATTTAAAACTGCTTGCGGCTTTAATGTAATGTCTGGTCCCGGTAATATGGATGAAATTCTTTAAGAAAAATGGCATAGCTACCCCATGACCCCCCCCCCCTACCCCAGCCCATTACCAGCCCCTTTGGGTCTTGTATGGATATTAAGGGGAACCCCGCACATAAAATAAAAAAGGCCCTATATACTCTGAACAGCCGTATACAGGCGGTGCATACAAGACAGGGACTGTAGGTTTGTTCTTATGTAGAATCTGTTTGTAATTTTGAACAGGTACATTGTTGAAGTGTAGCTCCAGCCCAAAAATCTATTTTTAAACTTTTTGGAAAACATAGGTAAGGGTTATCACCCCTGTAACATTTGTTTTGCTGTCTGTGCCCCTGTTCAGAACATTTCACCTCACTTTCCGTCCCAATGACAACTGTTTTTGAAATGTGGTGTTTTTCTTGAAACAAGGATTGCTGATAAAGCATCAGTACAGAGGAGACACCTTTCTCCCATATTTATTCTTACAGGAGAGAATTTTCCTTCCTAGTGGTAGATTTCCTCTCACTTCCTGTTGTCTTCTTGCGTTTGCAAGTAGGAGTCGTTTGTAAGTTGGATGTTTGAAAGTAGGGACCTGCCGTATATACTCTGCAGAAATAGGCCCCTTAGTTGTTGGTGTTGGCACAACACTGTAAGCACTCACAGTTACTCTTGGTTGGTGCTGGAACGCCCTGCTGTCAACTATTATATCAGGAATTTTAATTACATATAATTGTTGAACAGTGGTAGTAAAAATTGGGCCTTTGATGGTGGTGCTGGTGCCACAACACTGTAAGCCCTGACAGTTACTCTTGGTGGGTGCAGCAATGGGCCCTGCTGTGAATTATTAGATCAAGAATTGTAATTACATGCCCCTGTTGAACAGGGGCTGAAAAATTGGGCCTTAGGCACTGGTGGCACAACACTGCAACCCCTCACAGATACTGTACTTGGAGCACAGCAATGAGCCCTGTTGCAAAGTATTGCTTCAAAAATTGTAATGACACGCCCCTGTTAAACAGGGGCTGAAAAATTGGGCCTTAGGCACTGGTGGCACAACACTGCAACTCCTCACAGATACTGTACTTGGAGCACAGCAATGAGCCCTGTTGCAAAGTATTGCTTCAAAAATTGTAATTACACGCCCCTGTTAAACAGGGGCTGAAAAATTGGGCGTTAGGCACTGGTGGCGGCACCCATAAACAAAAATGATCTTCCAAGCTATCATCATCAATCGTATCATTGAGGACTCGGAGGAGGAGGATAGCCAGTCAACATAACAGCACAGGCACTCAGCATCAGCATCAGTCTTGAAGGGATGTGACATTTTAAAATCAATTAGTCTGTTATATCAGCATCAGGTGTGTGGTAGCTGGTGGTGATCCAAGACTGGTTCATCTTGATGAAAGTCAGTCGATCAACCGAGTCGGTGGACAGGCGCACCCTGTGATCCGTGACAAATCCTCCAGCAGCACTGAATGTGCGTTCCGAAAGAACGCTGGATGCAGGACAGGCCAGTAGCTCAATTGCATACTGTGCAAGCTCTGGCCAGTGATCCATCCTCAAGACCCAGTAAGCCAGAGGATTTTCGGTGGGGAAGGTGTCCAAGTCTGACCTTGCCCCTAGATATTCCTGCACCATGTTTATCAGACGCTGGCGATGGTTGCTGGAACCAATCATACTTTGGGGCTGCGGACTAAAGAATTGTCTGAACGCATCGGTCAGACGGCCACCTTCCCCACCGCTCCTTCTTTGACTGGCCGAAGCCTCAGCAACTCGTTGTCCAGGACCAGGAGTTTGCAACCTCCCAGTCTCTGGGAACGCGTTGCACAGACCTTTCTGCAAGGCCTCCCGGAGTTGTCTCATCCTCTGCTCCCTCTGCGACGGTAACATAAGGTCCGCAACCTTACCCTTGTACCGTGGATCAAGGAGAGTGGCCAGCCAGTAATGGTCCCTCTCCTTGATCCGAAGAATACGAGGATCCTTCCGCAGACTTTGCAGGATCAGGGAGGCCATGCAGCGTAGGTTTGCTGAGGCATTCGCTCCGGAGTCCTCTGGGTCACTAAGGACGACATGATCCGCAGCCACCTCCTCCCAGCCACGTACAAGTCCACTGGTTTCTTGGGACTGTAAATCATCCCTAAAAGACTGCTGCTGATGATGCTGAGTGCCAGCCTCCACCTCCATGCTGACACAATCCTCCTCCTCCTCCTCCTCCTCCTCCTCTTCCTGTGCGATGGGTGGGACAGAAGGAACACTGTCTGGGTAAAGGGGGCCTTGAGAGGCAAGGAAGTCCTCCTCTTCCTGCCTCTGTTCTGCCTCAAGTGCCCTGTCCATTATTCCACGCAGCGTGTGCTCCAACAGGTGGACAAGAGGTACAGTGTCACTGATGCATGCACTGTCACTGCTCACCATCCTCGTGGCCTCCTCAAATGGTGCCAGGACAGTGCATGCATCCCTGATCATGCCCCACTGGCGTGGAGAAAAAAAACCAAGCTCCCCTGACCCTGTCCTGGTGCCGTAGTCGCACAGGTACTCATTGATGGCCCTCTGCTGCGTGTGCAGCCGCTGCAGCATGGCCAACGTTGAGTTCCACCTGGTGGGCATGTCACATATAAGGCGGTTCTTGGGCAGGTTCAACTCCTTTTGCAGCTCAGCCAGGCGAGCACTGGCATTATAAGATCTGCGGAAATGCACACAGACTTTCCTGGCCTGCCTCAGGACATCCTGTAAGCCCGGGTACCTGCCCAAGAACCGCTGCACCACCAGGTTAAGGACGTGAGCCACACAGGGCACATGGGTCAGTTGTCCCTGTCGGAGGGCGGAGAGGAGGTTGGTGCCATTGTCGCAAACCACCATTCCTGGCTTAAGCTGGCGTGGCGTCAACCACCTCTCGGCCTGGCCCTGCAGAGCAGACAGGACCTCTGCCCCAGTGTGGCTTCTGTCCCCCAAACACACCAGCGCAAGCACGGCATGGCATCTTTTTGCCTGCGTACTTGCGTAGCCCCGTGAACGGCTACGGAGCACCGCTGGTTCATAGGACAAACCACAGGAAGAGGCCATGGAGGAAGAAGAAGAAGAGGAGGGGGTGGAGGAGAGAGGTGTGTCACAACCAGTAGTAGCATTTTGGAGGCGTGGCGGTGGGACAACCTCCAACACTACTGCACCTTGTCCTGAATCCTTCCCAGCTGCCAAAAGAGTGACCCAATGGGCCGTGAAAGAAAGGTAACGTCCCTGTCCATGCCTGCTGGACCATGAGTCAGCGGTAATATGCACCTTACCGCTGACCGCCCTGTCCAGCGAGGCCAAGACATTGCCTTCCACATGCCGGTAGAGAGCCGGAATAGCCTTCCGTGAGAAAAAGTGGCGTTTGGGAACCTGCCACTGAGGAACCGCACATTGCACAAACTCACGGAAGGGGGCCGAGTCTACCAACTGAAAAGGCAGCAGTTGAAGCGCTAGCAATTTAGCCAAGCTAGCATTCAACCGCTGGGCATGTGGATGGCTGGGAGTGAACTTCTTTCGACGGTCCAGCAGCTGGGGCAGGGAAATTTGCCTGCTAGAATCGGACGTCGGTGTACTGCTAGCAGAGTGGGCGCAAGTACTTGGCTGTGACACACCTAATTCTACACCTTCATTCCTCTCAGTGCATGTTTCAGAGAGGACTGAAGTTATAGTGGGGTTGGAGATCCCAGCTGATGCGGTGCAAGGAGAGGTCCGCTTTGTTCTTTGGTGTGGGTCTTTGAGGTAGGCCTGCCAACGAGCTGCATGGCAGGTCAACATATGTCTGGTCAGGCATGTGGTACCCAAGCGGCTGATGTTTTGGCCACGCGATATACGCTTGAGACATATGTTGCAAACAGCAGCTGTGCGATCTGATGCACTAGCCTCAAAAAAGGCCCACACCAAAGAACTTTTTGAATGACGGGCAGAGGCAGCGCCCTGCACAGGCGGAGCTCTGCGGTGTGATTCCGTCGGTGTACTGCCCTTACGCTGGCCACCAAAGGGCATCCTGCCTCGTTGGAGATGTGCCTCCTCCTCATCCTCCTCCTCCTCCTCTCTCCTATTAGGCACCCACGTGGAGTCATTGACCTCATCATCCCCTCCCTCCTCATCACTGGAGCCAATCTGGCAGTATGCTGCAGCTGCTGGAACATGACTGCCAGATTGGTGTCCTTCTTGAGCATCCCCTCTGTCTGCTCTCACGCTACTGCCTTCCTCTAGCTGGGTTTCATCATCAGACCCTTCGAAACGCTGGGCATCCTCCTGGAGCATGTACCCAACACTGTGCTGAAACAGTTCGGGGGACTCCTCAGGAGGAGGACATGGTGGGTCTAGGGAAGGAGTGACTGATGATTTGTCTGACATTGATACCAGGGAAGACGACGCTTTGGCAGCTGCTTTTCCAGTACCCTGAGCCTGGGTGAGAGAGGATGAGGAGGAGGAGGAGGGCTTGGTCATCCACTCTACCAAGTCTTCGGCATGATGTGGCTCAACATGTCCAGCTGCCGAAAAGAAGGACAAGCGTGTCCCATGGCCATGTGCTGATGACAATGCACCGCGTCCACGACCAGCACTGTTGCCCCCAGACACAGAGCCTGCTTGCCCTCTTTTATTGCCTCCTGACTGTCTGCCTCTCCTTGTTTGCCTTCCAGACATTCTAATAGATGGCCTGCAGGGAGATGGGAAAAAAGCAATAAGGGCTACCTTCAGGTGTCCTTCTCTGTCCCTGGAAACAAGGACTTGCAGAGTGAAAGAAAAAAAACACTCTCCCTACCTACAGTTTTCTGTCCCTAGAAAAAATGTTTTTTTTAATCACAATATAGCACAAGGAAAATTAACTCACTGTCCTTACAGGTCCCTGGAAACAAGGACTTGCAGAGTGAAAGAAAAAAAACACTCTCCCTACCTACAGTTTTCTGTCCCTAGAAAAAAATGTTTTTTTTAATCACAATATAGCAAAAGGACAATTCACTCACTGTCCTTCCAGGTCCCTGGAAACAAGGACTTGCAGAGTGAAAGAAACTGACACTGTCCCTACCTAGAGTTTTCTGTCCCTGGAATAAATGTTTTTTTCAGCACAATATAGCACAAGGACAATTAACTCACTGTCCTTACAGGTCCCTGGAAACAAGGACTTGCAGAGTGAAAGAAAAAAAATACTCTCCCTACCTACAGTTTTCTGTCCCTAGAAAAAAATGTTTTTTTTAATCACAATATAGCAAAAGGACAATTCACTCACTGTCCTTCCAGGTCCCTGGAAACAAGGACTTGCAGAGTGAAAGAAACTGACACTGTCCCTACCTAGAGTTTTCTGTCCCTAGAATACATGTTTTTTTTAATCACAATATAGCACAAGGAAAATTAACTCACTGTCCTTACAGGTCCCTGGAAACAAGGACTTGCAGAGTGAAAGAAAAAAAACACTCTCCCTACCTACAGTTTTCTGTCCCTAGAAAAAAATGTTTTTTTTAATCACAATATAGCAAAAGGACAATTCACTCACTGTCCTTCCAGGTCCCTGGAAACAAGGACTTGCAGAGTGAAAGAAACTGACACTGTCCCTACCTAGAGTTTTCTGTCCCTGGAATAAATGTTTTTTTCAGCACAATATAGCACAAGGACAATTAACTCACTGTCCTTACAGGTCCCTGGAAACAAGGACTTGCAGAGTGAAAGAAAAAAAACACTCTCCCTACCTACAGTTTTCTGTCCCTAGAAAAAAATGTTTTTTTTAATCACAATATAGCAAAAGGACAATTCACTCACTGTCCTTCCAGGTCCCTGGAAACAAGGACTTGCAGAGTGAAAGAAACTGACACTGTCCCTACCTAGAGTTTTCTGTCCCTAGAATAAATGTTTTTTTTAATCACAATATAGCAAAAGGACAATTCACTCACTGTCCTTCCAGGTCCCTGGAAACAAGGACTTGCAGAGTGAAAGAAACTGACACTGTCCCTACCTAGAGTTTTCTGTCCCTAGAATAAATGTTTTTTTTAATCACAATATAGCAAAAGGACAATTCACTCACTGTCCTTCCAGGTCCCTGGAAACAAGGACTTGCAGAGTGAAAGAAACTGACACTGTCCCTACCTAGAGTTTTCTGTCCCTAGAATAAATGTTTTTTTTAATCACAATATAGCAAAAGGACAATTCACTCACTGTCCTTCCAGGTCCCTGGAAACAAGGACTTGCAGAGTGAAAGAAACTGACACTGTCCCTACCTAGAGTTTTCTGTCCCTAGAATAAATGTTTTTTTTAATCACAATATAGCAAAAGGACAATTCACTCACTGTCCTTCCAGGTCCCTGGAAACAAGGACTTGCAGAGTGAAAGAAACTGACACTGTCCCTACCTAGAGTTTTCTGTCCCTAGAATAAATGTTTTTTTTAATCACAATATAGCAAAAGGACAATTCACTCACTGTCCTTCCAGGTCCCTGGAAACAAGGACTTGCAGAGTGAAAGAAACTGACACTGTCCCTACCTAGAGTTTTCTGTCCCTAGAATAAATGTTTTTTTTAATCACAATATAGCACAAGGAAAATTAACTCACTGTCCTTACAGGTCCCTGGAAACAAGGACTTGCAGAGTGAAAGAAAAAAAACACTCTCCCTACCTACAGTTTTCTGTCCCTAGAAAAAAATGTTTTTTTTAATCACAATATAGCAAAAGGACAATTCACTCACTGTCCTTCCAGGTCCCTGGAAACAAGGACTTGCAGAGTGAAAGAAACTGACACTGTCCCTACCTAGAGTTTTCTGTCCCTGGAATAAATGTTTTTTTCAGCACAATATAGCACAAGGACAATTAACTCACTGTCCTTACAGGTCCCTGGAAACAAGGACTTGCAGAGTGAAAGAAAAAAAATACTCTCCCTACCTACAGTTTTCTGTCCCTAGAAAAAAATGTTTTTTTTAATCACAATATAGCAAAAGGACAATTCACTCACTGTCCTTCCAGGTCCCTGGAAACAAGGACTTGCAGAGTGAAAGAAACTGACACTGTCCCTACCTAGAGTTTTCTGTCCCTGGAATAAATGTTTTTTTCAGCACAATATAGCACAAGGACAATTAACTCACTGTCCTTACAGGTCCCTGGAAACAAGGACTTGCAGAGTGAAAGAAAAAAAATACTCTCCCTACCTACAGTTTTCTGTCCCTAGAAAAAAATGTTTTTTTTAATCACAATATAGCAAAAGGACAATTCACTCACTGTCCTTCCAGGTCCCTGGAAACAAGGACTTGCAGAGTGAAAGAAACTGACACTGTCCCTACCTAGAGTTTTCTGTCCCTGGAATAAATGTTTTTTTCAGCACAATATAGCACAAGGACAATTAACTCACTGTCCTTACAGGTCCCTGGAAACAAGGACTTGCAGAGTGAAAGAAAAAAAATACTCTCCCTACCTACAGTTTTCTGTCCCTAGAAAAAAATGTTTTTTTTAATCACAATATAGCAAAAGGACAATTCACTCACTGTCCTTCCAGGTCCCTGGAAACAAGGACTTGCAGAGTGAAAGAAACTGACACTGTCCCTACCTAGAGTTTTCTGTCCCTAGAATAAATGTTTTTTTTAATCACAATATAGCAAAAGGACAATTCACTCACTGTCCTTCCAGGTCCCTGGAAACAAGGACTTGCAGAGTGAAAGAAACTGACACTGTCCCTACCTAGAGTTTTCTGTCCCTAGAATAAATGTTTTTTTTAATCACAATATAGCAAAAGGACAATTCACTCACTGTCCTTCCAGGTCCCTGGAAACAAGGACTTGCAGAGTGAAAGAAACTGACACTGTCCCTACCTAGAGTTTTCTGTCCCTAGAATAAATGTTTTTTTTAATCACAATATAGCAAAAGGACAATTCACTCACTGTCCTTCCAGGTCCCTGGAAACAAGGACTTGCAGAGTGAAAGAAACTGACACTGTCCCTACCTAGAGTTTTCTGTCCCTAGAATAAATGTTTTTTTTAATCACAATATAGCACAAGGAAAATTAACTCACTGTCCTTACAGGTCCCTGGAAACAAGGACTTGCAGAGTGAAAGAAAAAAAACACTCTCCCTACCTACAGTTTTCTGTCCCTAGAAAAAAATGTTTTTTTTAATCACAATATAGCAAAAGGACAATTCACTCACTGTCCTTCCAGGTCCCTGGAAACAAGGACTTGCAGAGTGAAAGAAACTGACACTGTCCCTACCTAGAGTTTTCTGTCCCTGGAATAAATGTTTTTTTCAGCACAATATAGCACAAGGACAATTAACTCACTGTCCTTACAGGTCCCTGGAAACAAGGACTTGCAGAGTGAAAGAAAAAAAATACTCTCCCTACCTACAGTTTTCTGTCCCTAGAAAAAAATGTTTTTTTTAATCACAATATAGCAAAAGGACAATTCACTCACTGTCCTTCCAGGTCCCTGGAAACAAGGACTTGCAGAGTGAAAGAAACTGACACTGTCCCTACCTAGAGTTTTCTGTCCCTAGAATAAATGTTTTTTTTAATCACAATATAGCAAAAGGACAATTCACTCACTGTCCTTCCAGGTCCCTGGAAACAAGGACTTGCAGAGTGAAAGAAACTGACACTGTCCCTACCTAGAGTTTTCTGTCCCTAGAATAAATGTTTTTTTTAATCACAATATAGCAAAAGGACAATTCACTCACTGTCCTTCCAGGTCCCTGGAAACAAGGACTTGCAGAGTGAAAGAAACTGACACTGTCCCTACCTAGAGTTTTCTGTCCCTAGAATAAATGTTTTTTTTAATCACAATATAGCAAAAGGACAATTCACTCACTGTCCTTCCAGGTCCCTGGAAACAAGGACTTGCAGAGTGAAAGAAACTGACACTGTCCCTACCTAGAGTTTTCTGTCCCTAGAATAAATGTTTTTTTTAATCACAATATAGCACAAGGAAAATTAACTCACTGTCCTTACAGGTCCCTGGAAACAAGGACTTGCAGAGTGAAAGAAAAAAAACACTCTCCCTACCTACAGTTTTCTGTCCCTAGAAAAAAATGTTTTTTTTAATCACAATATAGCAAAAGGACAATTCACTCACTGTCCTTCCAGGTCCCTGGAAACAAGGACTTGCAGAGTGAAAGAAACTGACACTGTCCCTACCTAGAGTTTTCTGTCCCTGGAATAAATGTTTTTTTCAGCACAATATAGCACAAGGACAATTAACTCACTGTCCTTACAGGTCCCTGGAAACAAGGACTTGCAGAGTGAAAGAAAAAAAATACTCTCCCTACCTACAGTTTTCTGTCCCTAGAAAAAAATGTTTTTTTTAATCACAATATAGCAAAAGGACAATTCACTCACTGTCCTTCCAGGTCCCTGGAAACAAGGACTTGCAGAGTGAAAGAAACTGACACTGTCCCTACCTAGAGTTTTCTGTCCCTAGAATAAATGTTTTTTTTAATCACAATATAGCAAAAGGACAATTCACTCACTGTCCTTCCAGGTCCCTGGAAACAAGGACTTGCAGAGTGAAAGAAACTGACACTGTCCCTACCTAGAGTTTTCTGTCCCTAGAATAAATGTTTTTTTTAATCACAATATAGCAAAAGGACAATTCACTCACTGTCCTTCCAGGTCCCTGGAAACAAGGACTTGCAGAGTGAAAGAAACTGACACTGTCCCTACCTAGAGTTTTCTGTCCCTAGAATAAATGTTTTTTTTAATCACAATATAGCAAAAGGACAATTCACTCACTGTCCTTCCAGGTCCCTGGAAACAAGGACTTGCAGAGTGAAAGAAACTGACACTGTCCCTACCTAGAGTTTTCTGTCCCTAGAATAAATGTTTTTTTTTAAGCACACTATAGCAGAAGCACAAAACACACTGACACTCTCCCTACCTATCCTTCTCTTTCCCTAAACTAAAGGAATCCAGGTTAAGCAAGAAAGAAATAACAGTCACTGTCCCTGCCTATGCTACTCTATCCCTGCTCCGGAACACACTACACTAGGCCGCCGTGCTGGCGGCCTTTTATAGTGTGGGGCGTGTACTAAACACCCTCAGCAATAATTGGCCACAGGCATCCTGCCTGTGGCCAATCATTGCTCTCCTCGCTGCCGGCGCTGTGATTGGCCAAGCATGCGGGGTCACAGTGCATGCTTGGCCAATCACAGCGCCTGGATGACACTGCGATGGCGTAGTGCATTGTGGGCCGTTCGCGTCACTCGAATTTGGCGCGAACGGCCCAAATCGTTCGATCTTCGTCGAACGATCGAACAGCCAATGTTCGAGTCGAACGTATGTTCGACTCGAACACGAAGCTCATCCCTACCTACAAGTATGCATTCTTCAACAGAGCGAACCAACTCCCTCTGGAATCTTTGTACCTCACAAGCAATTGAGGGCCTTGAGATCCAAGATTGAACGAACCCCCTCCTTCTCAGTACTACGAACAGATTTGAGTAAAACCCCTGAAACCGTTCCTGTACTGCAACAGGAATTATCACCCCGCGTATCAGCAGGTCTTGAACCGCCCCATATAGAGCTTCCCGACAAGTCGGCAGAAGCTGGTGGTTGGAGGGAAAAGGAAAAAATAACAATCTGTTTGGAGGGCAAGAGAGAAACTCTATCTTGTACCCTGAGGAAACTACTTCTCAAACCCACCTGTCGGGGATCTGAGATGTCCACCAGGTCGCGAATTCACGAACACATCCCCCTACCCGAGAGATGGGTGGGGACAGACCTTTTTGCGGACGTAGATTTGTTCGCAGGCTTGTTGGTCTTGCGAAACCAGGGATGCTTCTGTCCCTAAGCAGGCGCTTTGTCGGCCTGGGATCGTTTACTTGCCGCACTAGACGGACGGAAAAAACGCTTGTTTGCGGTGAAGGAGGGCCCTAGCCAATGGCGTGGCTTCTTACCTCTTTTAAATTGTGGGAGCAGCCTGCTCTTACCTCCTGTGGCATATTTAATAATGTCATCCAGGGATGCTCCAAAAAAGTCTGTCGCCCTTAAAGGGCAATCCATCAGGGCCCTCTGGAAAGATTGGTCCGCCGACCAACCTTTTAGCCAGAGCAGACGGCGTAACACCACTGCATAGCTTGAGGCTCCGGACAGCAGAGAAATAGTGTCCAAGGCTGATTCGCAGACAATTTTAAGGCCCAGTTCGGACTGTCCGACCGGCCACGGTCCGCACCTTCTGATGTGTCAGAACCAGGGCCATGAGCCGTAGCTGGGCCCGGCTCTGCATCAGAGTTATCCCCAGAAGATGGCGGGGGGAGGGGGCACCTCGCCGCTTCCACCTTGGCAACAACCAGGACGCCGACCTAGCGTCTACTGACACAGCGGGTGCAGAAGCACCAGATGCCAATTCAGGTGTATCAGGGTGACAAGCATCTGCTTCTGATGTCATGCTGACCCACGCACCTGACACAAGGACTCCAGTTCAAGGTACCAACAGCCCAGTCTTCTCCTTAGCTAGGCAGAAAAAAACTGATCTGCTTAGTGCAGGCTGAGGGGATATAGCCAGTAGGACCGCCCCCTGGGCGGGGGCTGTTCAGCTTTGAAGTTGTTAATACTTTCTGCCTAGTCACTCCTGAAGGAAGGCTAATACCCACTTTGTCAAGATTAAGGCTGTGTTCGTCCATGAATGAAAGAGAAAAGAGTGAAAAGAGAGAAAAGAGAGAGAGAGGAATGGATAGATGGAGAGGGATGGATGGATAGATGGAGAGGGATGGATGGATAGAGAGAGAGGGATGGATAGGGATGGATGGATAGAGAGAGAGAGGGATGGATAGGGATGGATGGATAGAGAGAGAGGGATGGATAGAGAGAGGGATGGATAGGGATGGATGGATAGAGAGAGAGAGAGTTAAAACACAAAATAAATCTATCTACAAGCACACTGGTCTCTCACAGAATGGCTGAAATAGATAATATTTGTTTTTCATACTTTGTGGGCATTTGGGAGGGTGTCCTGAGGTTATCCGTAAAAAAAAATGCTCATAAACGCGGCATGTAAAAGTGGCAAAATTGACGTTTTTAACCATCGGTTACAAGCTGTCAGGGTTCAGAAGTGATTTTCAAACGTCCCGTGTACATGAAGCCTTACACACAGTTCCTCATCCATCTCTTACCTGCAGTGACTTATCCCTCTTTATTATATGGAGAGACACATACCTCTCTATTACATGCCCCTTATAGATTTCTATGTCTTTTTTATATGGAGAGACACATACCTCTCTATTACATGCCCCTTATAGATTTCTATGTCTTTATTATATGGAGAGACACATACCTCTCTATTACATGCCCCTTATAGATTTCTATGTCTTTAATATATGGAGAGACACATACCTCTCTATTACACATAGTGCCAACGCTGTATCCTGACCTAGGCCAACAAGGCCCAGGCCTAGGGCAGCACTTTGCAGGGGGGCAGCACAGAAAGAGTCCCCGCCGGTTTGCGCTACACTGTTAAGCCCTGTACACACGGTCGGACTTCCATCGGACTTTTCCGTGGTTTTTTGTCCGAACGGAGTTGGTCGGGAACACCTATAGCATACACACGCTCGGACTTTTCTGACAACTTTCTTAAAACTTCTTACAACATCACTTGTTTTTTCTGCTCTTTTCTGATCTTTACTGCCACCCTTTGGTCAACTTCTGCTATTGTTGGTTGCTTTTAACATTGGTTGTTTTGTCCATCGGACAAAAGTCCTATGGTTTTCTGTACACACGGCAGGACTTTGCTCCATAGGACTTTTTTTGGGCAAAAGTTTGTCCGTTCGCAGACCCAACTTTTGTCCGATGAAAACAAAACCAAACTCAAAAAAGTTTGTCCGATGGAGCGTACACACGGTCGGATTGTTGGTCCAACTTGCTTAAAACTAAGTTTGTTGGGCAAAAGTCCGACCGTGTGTACGGGCCTTTAGTGTAGCGCCAGTCATATGGGGTGGACTGGGCTGAGAGGCAAATTAGTCTAGCGCCCCCATAAAGCGGCCGCACTGCTTCTAGTATGCGGGCGGCCAGCATTCCGCAACTGTGGGGGGCGCTGCTTATAATTTTGACTGTCCTATCATCCTGGATCACAAACCTTCCTCACTGTGCTATATATTTTCTGCTGCACCATTGGCATGGTTATATCTTCTTGGTCCTCTCCATAAAATTATCAGAAATTTGTGCTTAAAAACATAACTATACGCAACACTTTTCTTTCCATTTTGGATAGAGTAAGGGAGGATTATAGCCCCTGTCAGTTTATTTTTTACCATCCCTGTCCCATTGCAGAGATTTCCCTTCACTTCCTGCCCCATAGCCAAACAGGAAGTGAGAGAGGAAATCTATGCAAATTAAGGGAATCCATTGCCCCCCCACCAGGCCCTCAGAACTAGTGTCCCCACTGGAAAATTTCAGGGCGGGTCTTAAACAGAAAGGGGTGTGGCCTTGACAGGAAGGGGTGGGTCATATTTAAAGTAGGGGTGCACGATTTTAGTCAGGCCTAGGGCAGCACAAAACCTAAATACACTTCTGATATACAGAGAGAACACATGTCACACCTCTATATCTGGGTATATATGGGGGATATAGTATATAGAGATATACTGTATATAGGACAGTGTGTATATATAGTATATACCAGGGGTGCGCATCTTCACTGGTCTCACGATTCGATTCAATTACGATTATCTGGTAAGCGATTCGATTCCGAGATGCATCACGATTACCGACGAGCTCCCACTTCCGCTTGAGCCACCTAGGCGTCCCTTCCTCCCTGCGATCTTCTGGGGCACATCACAGGTCCCAGAAGATTGCCCGGCTATGCAGGACAGCGCAGTGAGACATGCGCACCCGGCTGTGAAGCTGCAAGCTGTCACAGCCAGATGCCTACAGTAGGGATGAGCTTCGTGTTCGAGTCGAACATACGTTCGACTCGAACATCGGCTGTTCGATCGTTCGACGAAGATCGAACGATTTGGGCCGTTCGCGCCAAATTCGAGTGACGCGAACGGCCCACAATGCACTACGCCATCGCAGTGTCATCCAGGCGCTGTGATTGGCCAAGCATGCACTGTGACCCCGCATGCTTGGCCAATCACAGCGCCGGCAGCGAGGAGAGCAATGATTGGCCACAGGCAGGATGCCTGTGGCCAATTATTGCTGAGGGTGTTTAGTACACGCCCCACACTATAAAAGGCCGCCAGCACGGCGGCCTAGTGTAGTGTGTTCCGGAGCAGGGAAAGACAAGCATAGGCAGGGACAGTGACATTTATTTCTTTCTTGCTTAACCTGGATTCCTTTAGTTTAGGGAAAGAGAAGGATAGGTAGGGAGAGTGTCAGTGTGTTTTACTGTGCGAGTCCTTGTTTCTAGGGACAAAGAAGGAAAGTGAGGGGATTTCTCCTTGTGCTATAGTGTGCTTTAAAAAAACATTTTTTCTAGGGACAGAAAACTGTAGGTAGGGAGAGTGTCAGTTTCTTTCACTGTGCCAGTCCTTGTTTCTAGGGACAAAGAAGGAAAGTGAGGGGATTTCTCCTTGTGCTATAGTGTGCTTTAAAAAAACATTTTTTCTAGGGACAGAAAACTGTAGGTAGGGAGAGTGTCAGTTTCTTTCACTGTGCCAGTCCTTGTTTCTAGGGACAAAGAAGGAAAGTGAGGGGATTTCTCCTTGTGCTATAGTGTGCTTTAAAAAAACATTTTTTCTAGGGACAGAAAACTGTAGGTAGGGAGAGTGTCAGTTTCTTTCACTGTGCCAGTCCTTGTTTCTAGGGACAAAGAAGGAAAGTGAGGGGAATTCTCCTTGTGCTATAGTGTGCTTTAAAAAAACATTTTTTCTAGGGACAGAAAACTGTAGGTAGGGAGAGTGTCAGTTTCTTTCACTGTGCCAGTCCTTGTTTCTAGGGACAAAGAAGGAAAGTGAGGGGATTTCTCCTTGTGCTATAGTGTGCTTTAAAAAAACATTTTTTCTAGGGACAGAAAACTGTAGGTAGGGAGAGTGTCAGTTTCTTTCACTGTGCCAGTCCTTGTTTCTAGGGACAAAGAAGGAAAGTGAGGGGAATTCTCCTTGTGCTATAGTGTGCTTTAAAAAAACATTTTTTCTAGGGACAGAAAACTGTAGGTAGGGAGAGTGTCAGTTTCTTTCACTGTGCCAGTCCTTGTTTCTAGGGACAAAGAAGGAAAGTGAGGGGATTTCTCCTTGTGCTATAGTGTGCTTTAAAAAAACATTTTTTCTAGGGACAGAAAACTGTAGGTAGGGAGAGTGTCAGTTTCTTTCACTGTGCCAGTCCTTGTTTCTAGGGACAAAGAAGGAAAGTGAGGGGAATTCTCCTTGTGATATAGTGTGCTTTAAAAAAACATTTTTTCTAGGGACAGAAAACTGTAGGTAGGGAGAGTGTCAGTTTCTTTCACTGTGCCAGTCCTTGTTTCTAGGGACAAAGAAGGAAAGTGAGGGGATTTCTCCTTGTGCTATAGTGTGCTTTAAAAAAACATTTTTTCTAGGGACAGAAAACTGTAGGTAGGGAGAGTGTCAGTTTCTTTCACTGTGCCAGTCCTTGTTTCTAGGGACAAAGAAGGAAAGTGAGGGGAATTCTCCTTGTGCTATAGTGTGCTTTAAAAAAACATTTTTTCTAGGGACAGAAAACTGTAGGTAGGGAGAGTGTCAGTTTCTTTCACTGTGCCAGTCCTTGTTTCTAGGGACAAAGAAGGAAAGTGAGGGGATTTCTCCTTGTGCTATAGTGTGCTTTAAAAAAACATTTTTTCTAGGGACAGAAAACTGTAGGTAGGGAGAGTGTCAGTTTCTTTCACTGTGCCAGTCCTTGTTTCTAGGGACAAAGAAGGAAAGTGAGGGGAATTCTCCTTGTGCTATAGTGTGCTTTAAAAAAACATTTTTTCTAGGGACAGAAAACTGTAGGTAGGGAGAGTGTCAGTTTCTTTCACTGTGCCAGTCCTTGTTTCTAGGGACAAAGAAGGAAAGTGAGGGGATTTCTCCTTGTGCTATAGTGTGCTTTAAAAAAACATTTTTTCTAGGGACAGAAAACTGTAGGTAGGGAGAGTGTCAGTTTCTTTCACTGTGCCAGTCCTTGTTTCTAGGGACAAAGAAGGAAAGTGAGGGGAATTCTCCTTGTGATATAGTGTGCTTTAAAAAAACATTTTTTCTAGGGACAGAAAACTGTAGGTAGGGAGAGTGTCAGTTTCTTTCACTGTGCCAGTCCTTGTTTCTAGGGACAAAGAAGGAAAGTGAGGGGATTTCTCCTTGTGCTATAGTGTGCTTTAAAAAAACATTTTTTCTAGGGACAGAAAACTGTAGGTAGGGAGAGTGTCAGTTTCTTTCACTGTGCCAGTCCTTGTTTCTAGGGACAAAGAAGGAAAGTGAGGGGAATTCTCCTTGTGCTATAGTGTGCTTTAAAAAAACATTTTTTCTAGGGACAGAAAACTGTAGGTAGGGAGAGTGTCAGTTTCTTTCACTGTGCCAGTCCTTGTTTCTAGGGACAAAGAAGGAAAGTGAGGGGATTTCTCCTTGTGCTATAGTGTGCTTTAAAAAAACATTTTTTCTAGGGACAGAAAACTGTAGGTAGGGAGAGTGTCAGTTTCTTTCACTGTGCCAGTCCTTGTTTCTAGGGACAAAGAAGGAAAGTGAGGGGAATTCTCCTTGTGCTATAGTGTGCTTTAAAAAAACATTTTTTCTAGGGACAGAAAACTGTAGGTAGGGAGAGTGTCAGTTTCTTTCACTGTGCCAGTCCTTGTTTCTAGGGACAAAGAAGGAAAGTGAGGGGATTTCTTCTTGTGCTATAGTGTGCTTTAAAAAAACATTTTTTCTAGGGACAGAAAACTGTAGGTAGGGAGAGTGTCAGTTTCTTTCACTGTGCCAGTCCTTGTTTCTAGGGACAAAGAAGGAAAGTGAGGGGAATTCTCCTTGTGCTATAGTGTGCTTTAAAAAAACATTTTTTCTAGGGACAGAAAACTGTAGGTAGGGAGAGTGTCAGTTTCTTTCACTGTGCCAGTCCTTGTTTCTAGGGACAAAGAAGGAAAGTGAGGGGATTTCTCCTTGTGCTATAGTGTGCTTTAAAAAAACATTTTTTCTAGGGACAGAAAACTGTAGGTAGGGAGAGTGTCAGTTTCTTTCACTGTGCCAGTCCTTGTTTCTAGGGACAAAGAAGGAAAGTGAGGGGATTTCTCCTTGTGCTATAGCGTGCTTTAAAAAAAACATTTTTTCTAGGGACAGAAAACTGTAGGTAGGGAGAGTGTCAGTTTCTTTCACTGTGCCAGTCCTTGTTTCTAGGGACAAAGAAGGAAAGTGAGGGGATTTCTCCTTGTGCTATAGTGTGCTTTAAAAAAACATTTTTTCTAGGGACAGAAAACTGTAGGTAGGGAGAGTGTCAGTTTCTTTCACTGTGCCAGTCCTTGTTTCTAGGGACAAAGAAGGAAAGTGAGGGGATTTCTCCTTGTGCTATAGTGTGCCAAAGCATTCCTCATCAACCATCTTTGAAATCCTTGTTTTTTGGACAGTCAGGGAAATTGTCGTTGTGCTATTCTGTGCAAAAGCAATAATCCTCAACCATATTTAGAAATCCTTAAGTAAAGGGACAGAGAAGGACACCTGAAGGTAGCCCTTATTGCTTTTTTCCCATCTCCCTGCAGGCCATCTATTAGAATGTCTGGAAGGCAAACAAGGAGAGGCAGACAGTCAGGAGGCAATAAAAGAGGGCAAGCAGGCTCTGTGTCTGGGGGCAACAGTGCTGGTCGTGGACGCGGTGCATTGTCATCAGCACATGGCCATGGGACACGCTTGTCCTTCTTTTCGGCAGCTGGACATGTTGAGCCACATCATGCCGAAGACTTGGTAGAGTGGATGACCAAGCCCTCCTCCTCCTCCTCATCCTCTCTCACCCAGGCTCAGGGTACTGGCAAAGCAGCTGCCAAAGCGTCCTCTTCCCTGGTATCAATGTCAGACTCATCATCAGTCACTCCTTCCCTAGACCCACCATGTCCTCCTCCTGAGGAGTCCCCCGAACTGTTTGAGCACAGTGTTGGGTACATGCTCCAGGAGGATGCCCAGCGTTTCGAAGGGTCTGATGATGAAACCCAGCTACAGGAAGGCAGTAGCGTGAGAGCAGACAGAGGGGATGCTCAAGAAGGACACCAATCTGGCAGTCATGTTCCAGCAGCTGCAGCATACTGCCAGATTGGCTCCAGTGATGAGGAGGGAGGGGATGATGAGGTCACTGACTCCACGTGGGTGCCTAATAGGAGAGAGGAGGAGGAGGAGGATGAGGAGGAGGCACATCTCCAACGAGGCAGGATGCCCTTTGGTGGCCAGCGTAAGGGCAGTACACCGACGGAATCACACCGCAGAGCTCCGCCTGTGCAGGGCGCTGCCTCTGCCCGTCATTCAAAAAGTTCCTTGATGTGGGCCTTTTTTGAGGCTAGTGCATCAGATCGCACAGCTGCTGTTTGCAACATATGTCTCAAGCGTATATCGCGTGGCCAAAACATCAGCCGCTTGGGTACCACATGCCTGACCAGACATATGTTGACCTGCCATGCAGCTCGTTGGCAAGCCTACCTCAAAGACCCACACCAAAGAACAAAGCGGACCTCTCCTTGCACCGCATCAGCTGGGATCTCCAACCCCACTATAACTTCAGTCCTCTCTGAAACATGCACTGAGAGGAATGAAGGTGTAGAATTAGGTGTGTCACAGCCAAGTACTTGCGGCCACTCTGCTAGCAGTACACCGGCGTCCGATTCTAGCAGGCAAATTTCCCTGCCCCAGCTGCTGGACCGTCGAAAGAAGTTCACTCCCAGCCATCCACATGCCCAGCGGTTGAATGCTAGCTTGGCTAAATTGCTAGCGCTTCAACTGCTGCCTTTTCAGTTGGTAGACTCGGCCCCCTTCCGTGAGTTTGTGCAATGTGCGGTTCCTCAGTGGCAGGTTCCCAAACGCCACTTTTTCTCACGGAAGGCTATTCCGGCTCTCTACCGGCATGTGGAAGGCAATGTCTTGGCCTCGCTGGACAGGGCGGTCAGCGGTAAGGTGCATATTACCGCTGACTCATGGTCCAGCAGGCATGGACAGGGACGTTACCTTTCTTTCACGGCCCATTGGGTCACTCTTTTGGCAGCTGGGAAGGATGCAGGACAAGGTGCAGTAGTGTTGGAGGTTGTTCCACCGCCACGCCTCCAAAATGCTACTACTGGTTGTGACACACCTCTCTCCTCCACCCCCTCCTCTTCTTCTTCCTCCATGGCCTCTTCCTGTGGTTTGTCCTATGAACCAGCGGTGCTCCGTAGCCGTTCACGGGGCTACGCAAGTACGCAGGCAAAAAGATGCCATGCCGTGCTTGCGCTGGTGTGTTTGGGGGACAGAAGCCACACTGGGGCAGAGGTCCTGTCTGCTCTGCAGGGCCAGGCCGAGAGGTGGTTGACGCCACGCCAGCTTAAGCCAGGAATGGTGGTTTGCGACAATGGCACCAACCTCCTCTCCGCCCTCCGACAGGGACAACTGACCCATGTGCCCTGTGTGGCTCACGTCCTTAACCTGGTGGTGCAGCGGTTCTTGGCCAGGTACCCGGGCTTACAGGATGTCCTGAGGCAGGCCAGGAAAGTCTGTGTGCATTTCCACAGATCTTATAATGCCAGTGCTCGCCTGGCTGAGCTGCAAAAGGAGTTGAACCTGCCCAAGAACCGCCTTATATGTGACATGCCCACCAGGTGGAACTCAACGTTGGCCATGCTGCAGCGGCTGCACACGCAGCAGAGGGCCATCAATGAGTACCTGTGCGACTACGGCACCAGGACAGGGTCAGGGGAGCTTGGTTTTTTTTCTCCACGCCAGTGGGGCATGATCAGGGATGCATGCACTGTCCTGGCACCATTTGAGGAGGCCACGAGGATGGTGAGCAGTGACAGTGCATGCATCAGTGACACTGTACCTCTTGTCCACCTGTTGGAGCACACGCTGCGTGGAATAATGGACAGGGCACTTGAGGCAGAACAGAGGCAGGAAGAGGAGGACTTCCTTGCCTCTCAAGGCCCCCTTTACCCAGACAGTGTTCCTTCTGTCCCACCCATCGCACAGGAAGAGGAAGAGGAGGAGGAGGAGGAGGAGGAGGAGGAGGATTGTGTCAGCATGGAGGTGGAGGCTGGCACTCAGCATCATCAGCACCAGTCTTTTAGGGATGATTTACAGTCCCAAGAAACCAGTGGACTTGTACGTGGCTGGGAGGAGGTGGCTGCGGATCATGTCGTCCTTAGTGACCCAGAGGACTCCGGAGCGAATGCCTCAGCAAACCTACGCTGCATGGCCTCCCTGATCCTGCAAAGTCTGCGGAAGGATCCTCGTATTCTTCGGATCAAGGAGAGGGACCATTACTGGCTGGCCACTCTCCTTGATCCACGGTACAAGGGTAAGGTTGCGGACCTTATGTTACCTTCGCAGAGGGAGCAGAGGATGAGACAACTCCGGGAGGCCTTGCAGAAAGGTCTGTGCAACGCGTTCCCAGAGACTGGGAGGTTACAAACTCCTGGTCCTGGACAACGAGTTGCTGAGGCTTCGGCCAGTCAAAGAAGGAGCGGTGGGGAAGGTGGCCGTCTGACCGATGCGTTCAGACAATTCTTTAGTCCGCAGCCCCAAAGTATGATCGGTTCCAGCAACCATCGCCAGCGTCTGATAAACATGGTGCAGGAATATCTAGGGGCAAGGTCAGACTTGGACACCTTCCCCACCGAAAATCCTCTGGCTTACTGGGTCTTGAGGATGGATCACTGGCCAGAGCTTGCACAGTATGCAATTGAGCTACTGGCCTGTCCTGCATCCAGCGTTCTTTCGGAACGCACATTCAGTGCTGCTGGAGGATTTGTCACGGATCACAGGGTGCGCCTGTCCACCGACTCGGTTGATCGACTGACTTTCATCAAGATGAACCAGTCTTGGATCACCACCAGCTACCACACACCTGATGCTGATATAACAGACTAATTGATTTTAACATGTCACATCCCTTCAAGACTGATGCTGATGCTGAGTGCCTGTGCTGTTATGTTGACTGGCTATCCTCCTCCTCCGAGTCCTCAATGATACGATTGATGATGATAGCTTGGAAGATCATTTTTGTTTATGGGTGCCGCCACCAGTGGCTAAGGCCCAATTTTTCAGCCCCTGTTTTACAGGGGCGTGTAATTACAATTTTTTTAGCAATAATTTGCCATAGGGCTCATTGCTGTGCTCCAAGTACAGTATCTGTGAGGGGTTGGAGTGTTGTGGCACCAGTGCCTAAGGCCCAATTTTTCAGCCCCTGTTTAACAGGGGCGTGTCATTACAATTTTTGAAGCAATACTTTGCAACAGGGCTCATTGCTGTGCTCCAAGTACAGTATCTGTGAGGGGTTGTAGTGTTGTGCCACCAGTGCCTAAGGCCCAATTTTTCAGCCCCTGTTCAACAGGGGCATGCAATTACAATTCTTCATCTAATAATTCACAGCAGGGCCCATTGCTGCACCCACCAAGAGTAACTCTGAGGGCTTACAGTGTTGTGGCAACGCCACCACCACCACCACCACGAAAGGCCCAATTTTTCAGCCCCTGTTCAAAAGGGGCATGTAATTACAATTCTTGATCTAATAATTCACAGCAGGGCCCATTCCTGCACCCACCAAGAGTAACTCTGAGGGCTTACAGTGTTGTGGCAACACCACCACCACCACCACCACCACGAAAGGCCCAATTTTTCAGCCCCTGTTCAACAGGGGCATGCAATTACAATTCTTGATCTAATAATTCACAGCAGGGCCCATTGCTGCACCCACCAAGAGTAACTGTCAGGGCTTACAGTGTTGTGGCACCAGCACCACCATCAAAGGCCCAATTTTTACTACCACTGTTCAACAATTATATGTAATTAAAATTCCTGATATAATAGTTGACAGCAGGGCGTTCCAGCACCAACCAAGAGTAACTGTGAGTGCTTACAGTGTTGTGCCAACACCAACAACTAAGGGGCCTATTTCTGCAGAGTATATACGGCAGGTCCCTACTTTCAAACATCCAACTTACAAACGACTCCTACTTGCAAACGCAAGAAGACAACAGGAAGTGAGAGGAAATCTACCACTAGGAAGGAAAATTCTCTCCTGTAAGAATAAATATGGGAGAAAGGTGTCTCCTCTGTACTGATGCTTTATCAGCAATCCTTGTTTCAAGAAAAACACCACATTTCAAAAACAGTTGTCATTGGGACGGAAA
The DNA here is from genome assembly GCA_029206835.1 of Rana muscosa. Taxonomy (NCBI): domain Eukaryota; kingdom Metazoa; phylum Chordata; class Amphibia; order Anura; family Ranidae; genus Rana; species Rana muscosa. Next base: position 130,628,817 of record CM055127.1, on the reverse strand, counting down.
GTGAGGTGAAATGTTCTGAACAGGGGCACAGACAGCAAAACAAATGTTACAGGGGTGATAACCCTTACCTATGTTTTCCAAAAAGTTTAAAAATAGATTTTTGGGCTGGAGCTACACTTCAACAATGTACCTGTTCAAAATTACAAACAGATTCTACATAAGAACAAACCTACAGTCCCTGTCTTGTATGCACCGCCTGTATACGGCTGTTCAGAGTATATAGGGCCTTTTTTATTTTATGTGCGGGGTTCCCCTTAATATCCATACAAGACCCAAAGGGGCTGGTAATGGGCTGGGGTAGGGGGGGGGGGTCATGGGGTAGCTATGCCATTTTTCTTAAAGATTTTCATCCATATTACCGGGACCAGACATTACATTAAAGCCGCAAGCAGTTTTAAATGGCTTTTTTTTCCTTTAGAAGTGTCATTTTGTGCAGGGACAGTTCTAAACACGGGAAACACGTGGCACTTCACAGGCATACTTTAGACACCCCCCAGGTACGATATTTAAAGGAATATTTGACTTTTTTTTTTTCACTTTATGCATCATTAAAATGACTGCTCCCGAAAAACAACCGTTTTTAAAACTTCTTTTTGCATTGATACATGTCCCCTGGTGCAGAACCCGGGTTCCCAAACCCTTTTTAGGACAATAACATGCATAATAGTTGTTATAATTAGCACTTTAGAATTCGAACGTTCGCATCCATTGTATTTAATAGGGTTCTAATGTTCGTACGAACTTTCGGTCCGTTCGCGGGTTCTGGTGCGAACCGAACCCGGGGGTGTTCGGCTCATCACTAGCCTACAGTAGTATTGCCAGCGCTGTGGACAGGTGGGGGAGAGAATGGAGGGTTCGGGTGGCCACGTCGCTGGATTGTGGGACAGGTGAGTGTCTTTCTGCACACACATGTGGAATGGCGACAAACTACGGTACCTAAAAATCTCCATAGGCAAAATCTCCATAATGGTTACCAGGTTAGAGTTACAGAGGAGGTCTAGTGTTAGAATTATTTCTCTCGCTCTGACGATCGCGGCGATACCTCACATGTGTGATTTGAACACCGTTTACATATGCGGGCGCGGGCGCGGCATGAGTATGTGTTTTCTTTGCTCCGCAAGCTCGCGGGGACAGGGAGGCTTTAAAAAAACTTTTTTTTTTTTTTTTTTTTACATTGTGTTTAAAAAAAAAAAAAAAAAAAAAGTTTGATCACTTTTATTGCTGTCACAAGGAATGTAAACATCCCTTGTGACAGTAATAGGTGGTGACAGGTACCCTATATGTTGGGATCGGGGGTCTAAAAGACCCCAAATCCCTCCTTTGCACTTCAAAGTATTCAGATCGCCAAAAACGGCGATTCTGAATACTGTCATTTTCTTTTCAAATCTGGTGCCATTGGCAGCTGAGTAAAGCGGAAGTGACGTCGCTTCCGTGTTTACTTACAGACTGGAACGAAGCCGACGCTTCGTTCCAGTCTGTCTCTAGCCACCGGAAGTAGCGGCTCGTGGATCGGGTCTCCCGGTGGGACGGGAGGCCCGGTGAGAGCGGCGGATGGTGGCGGGAGGGGAGGGATGTCTTTTTCTTTTAAAGTTTTATTGGATTTTATCATAGAATACAAAGCAGCGGAAAACAGTATCAGTCGTATTACAGTACATAGTAATTCATTTACAGATAACAGAATCAAAAGAGTAAGCAAAGTTGAACATTAGAAATGCCTTGGAGAAATAAGAGGCGACGTGCATTGTCTTTCCCCCCAGACACCCCAACTGGGAACATAATGTGTCCTGAGGGAAAGACAACACAACCAACCTCCATGTTACAACTGTGTGGGAGGAGCACTAATGCTATAATTCCCCTTTAGAGCTGTGTGGGAGGAGCTACAATTCCCCTTAGAGCTGTGTGGGAGGAGCTATAATTCCCTCAGCGTTGCCAGGAAACCAATGTTTGTTTATGCAGGTTCTAAGCACAGGTATTTTGCATCTCCTGAATACTTGTCATTCTTCAAACGGGCGTATTTTAAAAACTATAAATCCTACAACAAAGAGCTTTATATTGTGAGAATCACAAGACCCATACCTACATTTTGATATATAGTATGTCTCTGAAATATTAAAAGGCACAGTCGCAGTTTAGAAATTGCCCTTCAAATTTGAAGTGTCTAGAGGGGAGATTCAATGAATGTCAATGGACGGCATGAGTTGCAAACAAATAGTCATATTGTAAAAACTATCAGGGCTATGCCTTAGCCGTGTACACGTGTAGTGGCAGCAGGGATAGCCGAACGTTTTGATATAAAATTTGTGTAGGTAGGCTTGAAAATGAGGTAGTGGTGGCAGTTTAGAAATCATGTCCTGATTTTTCAGATTTTGTCAGCTCACACTCTATTTTCGCCATTCATTCCTATGGGACCAATTTTGCCGCAAAAACAACGATATTTCGTGAACCATTTGGCGAAACGTTCCACAAAATAATAGCACACCAATCGGGAACAATCCGCACGTTTCGGTATATTACTTGTCTATGTAGTGTAAAAGCTGTGGGAGGAGTTAGGGTGGTAATTTTGGCTATAATAAGCTATAAAAGAAGACTTAATAACCGAAGCAGCCCTATATCTTCTGGGGAAGGTATAGCTCCATTAGTAGAGCGCTTGCCTGGCATACATGTCATCGCGGGCTCAATCCTAGGGAGCTCCCTCAATGCGATTGTCCCTGTGTAACATGTGCTTGGGCGGCAGCTCCATGGCAACTTCTCCTTTTGCCAAAATTACCCAAAATCACAACTTTTGCCCAAATCTACCCAAAATCGCATCAATTAAACAGTGTCTATTGGGCTGCTTAGATGATGTCACAGCTAGAGCACAGAGCCTTAAAAAAAGAAGTTCCTTCTCGATAAATTACTCTCACGCCCACAACATCTACTTGTCATACACAATTCATACATCAAAACGTAGGTATTTTTGTCTTGTTTCAGGCAATGTGCTCAGTTTTTGGATACGCCTTTTACTTTTGGCTGGCTGAGCTTACAAATGACAAGAGTTCTACACTTTCTTCCATGCGCCGTGCGTCTCCTCCCTCCTCCTCCCTGGCGGCCAATAGGATCGCTTCTTCTCTCGGTCAATTGTGTGCGTCACGCATGCCTCTCTATTACTTGTAGTAGCTCATGCCTCTATACTACATGACCTTCACAGATTTTCTATTACCTGCATTGGACTTACCCCTCTTTAGTACATGCACTGACAACATATGCCTATTACATGTAGTGGATCACGCCTCTCTATTGCACATCCTTCATAGATTTCTGTTGGGCCTCATGTACACTGCAGCTGCAAAACTCCAGTTTAGGAGCAGTTGAGCGCTTTTTTTCAGCAGCCCCTGAACTTGGGTTGTCACCTCATCCCTTTAAAACCGAACATATATTAAATTACACAGGTTCTGTGGCTGATTAAGATGGTAATTAAACTCACTCGGTGCCTTATTTGCAATAAATTAGCTTCAGAACCGGTTTAAAGGGATGAGGTGGCAACCCTAAAACTCTCCTCTATGTTATCTTATGTGTACATGTACACTCAGTTGTTTATAGTAGTTTAGAGGCAGTTAAGGTTAGAGGCAATTTTTTGAAAGCAGAAAAATCGCGTTCAAGACTGTAGTTTTCTGGCATTTCAAACGGTAAGCCGTGTTTGCATTTATAAGCGTTTTTAAAGTGGAACATGTAAAATGTGTAAGAAAATAGGATTTTTATACTCACCGTAAAATCCTTTTCTCTGAGTTCATGGACAGACACAGCCTTAATCTTGACAAAGTGGGTATTGGCCTTCCTTCAGGAGTGACTAGGCAGAAAGTGTTAACAACTTCAAAGCTGAACAGCCCCGCCCAGGGGGCGGTCCTACTGGCTATATCCCCTCCGCCTGCGCTAAGCAGATCAGTTCATCAAAAGCAGTACAAACTTAAAAAAAGAGGGGTGGGTGCTGTGTCCGTCCATGAACTCAGAGAAAAGGATTTTACGGTGAGTATAAAAATCCTATTTTCTCTTTCGTTCATGGACAGACACAGCCTTAATCTTGACAAAGTGGGACGTCCCAAAGCAGTGTCAAAAACGAGGGGTGGGAACAGCATTAAAACAACTTCACCCCAAAACAGAACAGAGCTCCTCACTGAGGAGTTTTAACTCTAAACGGCCGCCTGCAATACCTTGCGGCCGAAAGAAGCATCCGAAGATGCACACACATCAACTTGTAAAGTTTAGTGAAAGTGTGAACGGACGACCAGGTCGCCGCCTTACACACCTGGGAAACAGACGCTTGATGCTCTCAGAGCTCGGACAGCATCCAAGAAATACAACGTTGTCTCCTTAGGATTCGACGGATGAGGACACAAGGATGGCAGTACAATGTCTTCCTTGAGATGGAAGGTCGAAACGACCTTAGGAAGAAAAGAAGGCTGAGGACGCAGCACCACCGATCCTTGTGGAAGATCAGATAGGGAGCCTTGCATGACAAGGCTGCCAGCTCAGAAACCCATCTTAACTGACGTAACAGCCACCAAAAGGACCACTTTCTGAGAAAGTGTCAACAAGGGAATCTCCCTGATGTTCTCAAACGGTGGTTTCTGAGGCACCTAGAGGCCATGCCGTTAAAGCCCTTAACTGTAAAGCAGAATGGCATATGGGACCTTGTGACAGCAGGTCCTCTCTTAGCGGTAGACGCCAAGAGACGTCTGCTATACAAGCCCCACGGAGGTAATGGAGGGCGGACTGGAGGGGCCGCATGCCGAACCCCCTTGTACAAACGTTCTCACTAAAGAGTGAGCCACCAGGGGTCGTTGAAAAGACAGTCAGGGCCGATATCTGCCCCTTAATTGTACTTAAAGTAACATTTTTGGTCCGCCCTACGCTGTAAGAACAACAGGACTCTGGAACCAAATAAGAACGCGGATGCCACCTCATTTCCTCCAAATGGATATGTAGGTCTTCCAAGTGCGATGATAAATCTTCCGGAGGACGATTTCTGAGCACTCCTCATGGTAGAGATCACCGAGTCTGACAGGCCCCGGTCTCTTAGCACCTGGCTCTCAATAGCAATTCCGTTAAAGCCAGTGACTGTAAAACAGGGTGGCATATGGGACCTTGCGACAGCAGGTCCTTTCTTAGCGGTAGGTGCCAAGAGGCATCTGCTACCAGATGCACTAGATCGGCGTACCTAGGACGGCGAGGCCAATCCAGAGCAATTGGGATCATTAGAATCCTCCAGTCTGCGAAGCAGATGAGGAAAGAGCTTCAGAGGAGGGAAGGCATAGATTAGCCGGTACTAACTCCACAGTGCCACCAACGCATATGTCGCGTCTGCCCATGGGTCTCTTGACCTGGCCACAAACCTCAATAAGGCTGGCGTCCGTCGTGATTACCATCCAGTGAAAGGGAAGGAACGACTTCCCGGACAGATGTGCCGGTGATGCCAGCCACCAACTAGGGAGGTCCTTACTAGGTGGCTCATCCGGATTCGGCAATCCAGGGATGATGGGCACTTGTCCCATCTGGACAGAATTTCCTTCTGTAACACTCGCGTGTGAAATTGTGCATATGGTATCACCTCGAAGGAGGCCACCATGAGGCCCAGGACTTGCATGCAAAAGCGGAGTGACGACCATCTTTGGGATGTCAACTGCCGCACCGCAGCCCGATGGGTCTGCAACCTTCCCCTAGGGAGAAAAAACGTTTGCCTCTGAGGAGTCCAGAATCAACCCCAGATACACTAGGAGTTATGTCGGTACCAATATTGGCTTCTGAGTGTTTCAGCACCCAACCAAGTATTGGAGGGTCTGACAGGTTATAGACATGCTCACCTCTATACTGAGCTTGAGGTGGCCCTCAGAAGAATATCGCCACGCTGTCCTGGTAGGGCCAGAATCAGGGCGAGCACCTTGGTGAACACCTTCGGTGCTGATGCCAGGCCAAGGGGGCGCCACCACTTGGCATTGGTCTTCCCCGGCCGCAAAGTGCAGACATGTCTGATGCCTGGTGCCTATGGGGACCTACAAGTATGCATTCTTCAACAGAGCGAACCAACTCCCTCTGGAATCTTTGTACCTCACAAGCAATTGAGGGCCTTGAGATCCAAGATTGAACGAACCCCCTCCTTCTCAGTACTACGAACAGATTTGAGTAAAACCCCTGAAACCGTTCCTGTACTGCAACAGGAATTATCACCCCGCGTATCAGCAGGTCTTGAACCGCCCCATATAGAGCTTCCCGACAAGTCGGCAGAAGCTGGTGGTTGGAGGGAAAAGGAAAAAATAACAATCTGTTTGGAGGGCAAGAGAGAAACTCTATCTTGTACCCTGAGGAAACTACTTCTCAAACCCACCTGTCGGGGATCTGAGATGTCCACCAGGTCGCGAATTCACGAACACATCCCCCTACCCGAGAGATGGGTGGGGACAGACCTTTTTGCGGACGTAGATTTGTTCGCAGGCTTGTTGGTCTTGCGAAACCAGGGATGCTTCTGTCCCTAAGCAGGCGCTTTGTCGGCCTGGGATCGTTTACTTGCTGCACTAGACGGACGGAAAAAACGCTTGTTTGCGGTGAAGGAGGGCCCTAGCCAATGGCGTGGCTTCTTACCTCTTTTAAATTGTGGGAGCAGCCTGCTCTTACCTCCTGTGGCATATTTAATAATGTCATCCAGGGATTCTCCAAAAAAGTCTGTCGCCCTTAAAGGGCAATCCATCAGGGCCCTCTGGAAAGATTGGTCCGCCGACCAACCTTTTAGCCAGAGCAGACAGTGTAACACCACTGCATAGCTTGAGGCTCCGGACAGCAGAGAAATAGTGTCCAAGACTGATTCGCAGACAATTTTAAGGCCCAGTTCGGACTGTCCGACCGGCCACGGTCCGCACCTTCTGATGTGTCAGAACCAGGGCCATGAGCCGTAGCTGGGCCCGGCTCTGCATCAGAGTTATCCCCAGAAGATGGCGGGGGGAGGGGGCACCTCGCCGCTTCCACCTTGGCAACAACCAGGACGCCGACCTAGCGTCTACTGACACAGCAGGTGCAGAAGCACCAGATGCCAATTCAGGTGTATCAGGGTGACAAGCATCTGCTTCTGATGTCATGCTGACCCACGCACCTGACACAAGGACTCCAGTTCAAGGTACCAACAGCCCAGTCTTCTCCTTAGCTAGGCAGAAAAAACTGATCTGCTTAGTGCAGGCTGAGGGGATATAGCCAGTAGGACCGCCCCCTGGGCGGGGGCTGTTCAGCTTTGAAGTTGTTAATACTTTCTGCCTAGTCACTCCTGAAGGAAGGCTAATACCCACTTTGTCAAGATTAAGGCTGTGTTCGTCCATGAATGAAAGAGAAAAGAGGGAAAAGAGAGAAAAGAGAGAGAGAGGAATGGATAGATGGAGAGGGATGGATGGATAGATGGAGAGGGATGGATGGATAGAGAGAGAGGGATGGATAGGGATGGATGGATAGAGAGAGAGAGGGATGGATAGGGATGGATGGATAGAGAGAGAGGGATGGATAGAGAGAGGGATGGATAGGGATGGATGGATAGAGAGAGAGAGAGTTAAAACACAAAATAAATCTATCTACAAGCACACTGGTCTCTCACAGAATGGCTGAAATAGATAATATTTGTTTTTCATACTTTGTGGGCGTTTGGGAGGGTGTCCTGAGGTTATCCGTAAAAAAAAATGCTCATAAACGCGGCATGTAAAAGTGGCAAAATTGACGTTTTAACCATCGGTTACAAGCTGTCAGGGTTCAGAAGTGATTTTCAAACGTCCCGTGTACATGAAGCCTTACACACAGTTCCTCATCCATCTCTTACCTGCAGTGACTTATCCCTCTTTATTATATGGAGAGACACATACCTCTCTATTACATGCCCCTTATAGATTTCTATGTCTTTTTTATATGGAGAGACACATACCTCTCTATTACATGCCCCTTATAGATTTCTATGTCTTTATTATATGGAGAGACACATACCTCTCTCTATTACATGCCCCTTATAGATTTCTATGTCTTTAATATATGGAGAGACACATACCTCTCTATTACACATAGTGCCAACGCTGTATCCTGACCTAGGCCAACAAGGCCCAGGCCTAGGGCAGCACTTTGCAGGGGGGCAGCACAGAAAGAGTCCCCGCCGGTTTGCGCTACACTGTTAAGCCCTGTACACACGGTCGGACTTCCATCGGACTTTTCCGTGTTTTTTTGTCCGAACGGAGTTGGTCGGGAACACCTATAGCATACACACGCTCGGACTTTTCTGACAACTTTCTTAAAACTTCTTACAACATCACTTGTTTTTTCTGCTCTTTTCTGATCTTTACTGCCACCCTTTGGTCAACTTCTGCTATTGTTGGTTGCTTTTAACATTGGTTGTTTTGTCCATCGGACAAAAGTCCTATGGTTTTCTGTACACACGGCAGGACTTTGCTCCATAGGACTTTTTTTGGGCAAAAGTTTGTCCGTTCGCAGACCCAACTTTTGTCCGATGAAAACAAAACCAAACTCAAAAAAGTTTGTCCGATGGAGCGTACACACGGTCGGATTGTTGGTCCAACTTGCTTAAAACTAAGTTTGTTGGGCAAAAGTCCGACCGTGTGTACGGGCCTTTAGTGTAGCGCCAGTCATATGGGGTGGACTGGGCTGAGAGGCAAATTAGTCTAGCGCCCCCATAAAGCGGCCGCACTGCTTCTAGTATGCGGGCGGCCAGCATTCCGCAACTGTGGGGGGCGCTGCTTATAATTTTGACTGTCCTATCATCCTGGATCACAAACCTTCCTCACTGTGCTATATATTTTCTGCTGCACCATTGGCATGGTTATATCTTCTTGGTCCTCTCCATAAAATTATCAGAAATTTGTGCTTAAAAACATAACTATACGCAACACTTTTCTTTCCATTTTGGATAGAGTAAGGGAGGATTATAGCCCCTGTCAGTTTATTTTTTACCATCCCTGTCCCATTGCAGAGATTTCCCTTCACTTCCTGCCCCATAGCCAAACAGGAAGTGAGAGAGGAAATCTATGCAAATTAAGGGAATCCATTGCCCCCCCACCAGGCCCTCAGAACTAGTGTCCCCACTGGAAAATTTCAGGGCGGGTCTTAAACAGAAAGGGGTGTGGCCTTGACAGGAAGGGGTGGGTCATATTTAAATTAGGGGTGCACGATTTTAGTCAGGCCTAGGGCAGCACAAAACCTAAATACACTTCTGATATACAGAGAGAACACATGTCACACCTCTATATCTGGGTATATATGGGGATATAGTATATAGAGATATACTGTATATAGGACAGTGTGTATATATAGTATATACCAGGGGTGCGCATCTTCACTGGTCTCACGATTCGATTCAATTACGATTATCTGGTAAGCGATTCGATTCCGAGATGCATCACGATTACCGACGAGCTCCCACTTCCGCTTGAGCCACCTAGGCGTCCCTTCCTCCCTGCGATCTTCTGGGGCACATCACAGGTCCCAGAAGATTGCCCGGCTATGCAGGACAGCGCAGTGAGACATGCGCACCCGGCTGTGAAGCTGCAAGCTGTCACAGCCAGATGCCTACAGTAGGGATGAGCTTCGTGTTCGAGTCGAACATACGTTTGACTCGAACATCGGCTGTTCGATCGTTCGACGAAGATCGAACGATTTGGGCCGTTCGCGCCAAATTCGAGTGACGCGAACGGCCCACAATGCACTACGCCATCGCAGTGTCATCCAGGCGCTGTGATTGGCCAAGCATGCACTGTGACCCCGCATGCTTGGCCAATCACAGCGCCGGCAGCGAGGAGAGCAATGATTGGCCACAGGCAGGATGCCTGTGGCCAATTATTGCTGAGGGTGTTTAGTACACGCCCCACACTATAAAAGGCCGCCAGCACGGCGGCCTAGTGTAGTGTGTTCCGGAGCAGGGAAAGACAAGCATAGGCAGGGACAGTGACATTTATTTCTTTCTTGCTTAACCTGGATTCCTTTAGTTTAGGGAAAGAGAAGGATAGGTAGGGAGAGTGTCAGTGTGTTTTACTGTGCGAGTCCTTGTTTCTAGGGACAAAGAAGGAAAGTGAGGGGATTTCTCCTTGTGCTATAGTGTGCTTTAAAAAAACATTTTTTCTAGGGACAGAAAACTGTAGGTAGGGAGAGTGTCAGTTTCTTTCACTGTGCCAGTCCTTGTTTCTAGGGACAAAGAAGGAAAGTGAGGGGATTTCTCCTTGTGCTATAGTGTGCTTTAAAAAAACATTTTTTCTAGGGACAGAAAACTGTAGGTAGGGAGAGTGTCAGTTTCTTTCACTGTGCCAGTCCTTGTTTCTAGGGACAAAGAAGGAAAGTGAGGGGAATTCTCCTTGTGCTATAGTGTGCTTTAAAAAAACATTTTTTCTAGGGACAGAAAACTGTAGGTAGGGAGAGTGTCAGTTTCTTTCACTGTGCCAGTCCTTGTTTCTAGGGACAAAGAAGGAAAGTGAGGGGATTTCTCCTTGTGCTATAGTGTGCTTTAAAAAAACATTTTTTCTAGGGACAGAAAACTGTAGGTAGGGAGAGTGTCAGTTTCTTTCACTGTGCCAGTCCTTGTTTCTAGGGACAAAGAAGGAAAGTGAGGGGAATTCTCCTTGTGCTATAGTGTGCTTTAAAAAAACATTTTTTCTAGGGACAGAAAACTGTAGGTAGGGAGAGTGTCAGTTTCTTTCACTGTGCCAGTCCTTGTTTCTAGGGACAAAGAAGGAAAGTGAGGGGATTTCTCCTTGTGCTATAGTGTGCTTTAAAAAAACATTTTTTCTAGGGACAGAAAACTGTAGGTAGGGAGAGTGTCAGTTTCTTTCACTGTGCCAGTCCTTGTTTCTAGGGACAAAGAAGGAAAGTGAGGGGAATTCTCCTTGTGCTATAGTGTGCTTTAAAAAAACATTTTTTCTAGGGACAGAAAACTGTAGGTAGGGAGAGTGTCAGTTTCTTTCACTGTGCCAGTCCTTGTTTCTAGGGACAAAGAAGGAAAGTGAGGGGATTTCTCCTTGTGCTATAGTGTGCTTTAAAAAAACATTTTTTCTAGGGACAGAAAACTGTAGGTAGGGAGAGTGTCAGTTTCTTTCACTGTGCCAGTCCTTGTTTCTAGGGACAAAGAAGGAAAGTGAGGGGAATTCTCCTTGTGATATAGTGTGCTTTAAAAAAACATTTTTTCTAGGGACAGAAAACTGTAGGTAGGGAGAGTGTCAGTTTCTTTCACTGTGCCAGTCCTTGTTTCTAGGGACAAAGAAGGAAAGTGAGGGGATTTCTCCTTGTGCTATAGTGTGCTTTAAAAAAACATTTTTTCTAGGGACAGAAAACTGTAGGTAGGGAGAGTGTCAGTTTCTTTCACTGTGCCAGTCCTTGTTTCTAGGGACAAAGAAGGAAAGTGAGGGGAATTCTCCTTGTGCTATAGTGTGCTTTAAAAAAACATTTTTTCTAGGGACAGAAAACTGTAGGTAGGGAGAGTGTCAGTTTCTTTCACTGTGCCAGTCCTTGTTTCTAGGGACAAAGAAGGAAAGTGAGGGGATTTCTCCTTGTGCTATAGTGTGCTTTAAAAAAACATTTTTTCTAGGGACAGAAAACTGTAGGTAGGGAGAGTGTCAGTTTCTTTCACTGTGCCAGTCCTTGTTTCTAGGGACAAAGAAGGAAAGTGAGGGGAATTCTCCTTGTGCTATAGTGTGCTTTAAAAAAACATTTTTTCTAGGGACAGAAAACTGTAGGTAGGGAGAGTGTCAGTTTCTTTCACTGTGCCAGTCCTTGTTTCTAGGGACAAAGAAGGAAAGTGAGGGGATTTCTCCTTGTGCTATAGTGTGCTTTAAAAAAACATTTTTTCTAGGGACAGAAAACTGTAGGTAGGGAGAGTGTCAGTTTCTTTCACTGTGCCAGTCCTTGTTTCTAGGGACAAAGAAGGAAAGTGAGGGGAATTCTCCTTGTGCTATAGTGTGCCAAAGCATTCCTCATCAACCATCTTTGAAATCCTTGTTTTTTGGACAGTCAGGGAAATTGTCGTTGTGCTATTCTGTGCAAAAGCAATAATCCTCAACCATATTTAGAAATCCTTAAGTAAAGGGACAGAGAAGGACACCTGAAGGTAGCCCTTATTGCTTTTTTCCCATCTCCCTGCAGGCCATCTATTAGAATGTCTGGAAGGCAAACAAGGAGAGGCAGACAGTCAGGAGGCAATAAAAGAGGGCAAGCAGGCTCTGTGTCTGGGGGCAACAGTGCTGGTCGTGGACGCGGTGCATTGTCATCAGCACATGGCCATGGGACACGCTTGTCCTTCTTTTCGGCAGCTGGACATGTTGAGCCACATCATGCCGAAGACTTGGTAGAGTGGATGACCAAGCCCTCCTCCTCCTCCTCATCCTCTCTCACCCAGGCTCAGGGTACTGGCAAAGCAGCTGCCAAAGCGTCCTCTTCCCTGGTATCAATGTCAGACTCATCATCAGTCACTCCTTCCCTAGACCCACCATGTCCTCCTCCTGAGGAGTCCCCCGAACTGTTTGAGCACAGTGTTGGGTACATGCTCCAGGAGGATGCCCAGCGTTTCGAAGGGTCTGATGATGAAACCCAGCTACAGGAAGGCAGTAGCGTGAGAGCAGACAGAGGGGATGCTCAAGAAGGACACCAATCTGGCAGTCATGTTCCAGCAGCTGCAGCATACTGCCAGATTGGCTCCAGTGATGAGGAGGGAGGGGATGATGAGGTCACTGACTCCACGTGGGTGCCTAATAGGAGAGAGGAGGAGGAGGAGGATGAGGAGGAGGCACATCTCCAACGAGGCAGGATGCCCTTTGGTGGCCAGCGTAAGGGCAGTACACCGACGGAATCACACCGCAGAGCTCCGCCTGTGCAGGGCGCTGCCTCTGCCCGTCATTCAAAAAGTTCCTTGATGTGGGCCTTTTTTGAGGCTAGTGCATCAGATCGCACAGCTGCTGTTTGCAACATATGTCTCAAGCGTATATCGCGTGGCCAAAACATCAGCCGCTTGGGTACCACATGCCTGACCAGACATATGTTGACCTGCCATGCAGCTCGTTGGCAAGCCTACCTCAAAGACCCACACCAAAGAACAAAGCGGACCTCTCCTTGCACCGCATCAGCTGGGATCTCCAACCCCACTATAACTTCAGTCCTCTCTGAAACATGCACTGAGAGGAATGAAGGTGTAGAATTAGGTGTGTCACAGCCAAGTACTTGCGGCCACTCTGCTAGCAGTACACCGGCGTCCGATTCTAGCAGGCAAATTTCCCTGCCCCAGCTGCTGGACCGTCGAAAGAAGTTCACTCCCAGCCATCCACATGCCCAGCGGTTGAATGCTAGCTTGGCTAAATTGCTAGCGCTTCAACTGCTGCCTTTTCAGTTGGTAGACTCGGCCCCCTTCCGTGAGTTTGTGCAATGTGCGGTTCCTCAGTGGCAGGTTCCCAAACGCCACTTTTTCTCACGGAAGGCTATTCCGGCTCTCTACCGGCATGTGGAAGGCAATGTCTTGGCCTCGCTGGACAGGGCGGTCAGCGGTAAGGTGCATATTACCGCTGACTCATGGTCCAGCAGGCATGGACAGGGACGTTACCTTTCTTTCACGGCCCATTGGGTCACTCTTTTGGCAGCTGGGAAGGATGCAGGACAAGGTGCAGTAGTGTTGGAGGTTGTTCCACCGCCACGCCTCCAAAATGCTACTACTGGTTGTGACACACCTCTCTCCTCCACCCCCTCCTCTTCTTCTTCCTCCATGGCCTCTTCCTGTGGTTTGTCCTATGAACCAGCGGTGCTCCGTAGCCGTTCACGGGGCTACGCAAGTACGCAGGCAAAAAGATGCCATGCCGTGCTTGCGCTGGTGTGTTTGGGGGACAGAAGCCACACTGGGGCAGAGGTCCTGTCTGCTCTGCAGGGCCAGGCCGAGAGGTGGTTGACGCCACGCCAGCTTAAGCCAGGAATGGTGGTTTGCGACAATGGCACCAACCTCCTCTCCGCCCTCCGACAGGGACAACTGACCCATGTGCCCTGTGTGGCTCACGTCCTTAAACTGGTGGTGCAGCGGTTCTTGGCCAGGTACCCGGGCTTACAGGATGTCCTGAGGCAGGCCAGGAAAGTCTGTGTGCATTTCCACAGATCTTATAATGCCAGTGCTCGCCTGGCTGAGCTGCAAAAGGAGTTGAACCTGCCCAAGAACCGCCTTATATGTGACATGCCCACCAGGTGGAACTCAACGTTGGCCATGCTGCAGCGGCTGCACACGCAGCAGAGGGCTATCAATGAGTACCTGTGCGACTACGGCACCAGGACAGGGTCAGGGGAGCTTGGTTTTTTTTCTCCACGCCAGTGGGGCATGATCAGGGATGCATGCACTGTCCTGGCACCATTTGAGGAGGCCACGAGGATGGTGAGCAGTGACAGTGCATGCATCAGTGACACTGTACCTCTTGTCCACCTGTTGGAGCACACGCTGCGTGGAATAATGGACAGGGCACTTGAGGCAGAACAGAGGCAGGAAGAGGAGGACTTCCTTGCCTCTCAAGGCCCCCTTTACCCAGACAGTGTTCCTTCTGTCCCACCCATCGCACAGGAAGAGGAAGAGGAGGAGGAGGAGGAGGAGGAGGAGGATTGTGTCAGCATGGAGGTGGAGGCTGGCACTCAGCATCATCAGCACCAGTCTTTTAGGGATGATTTACAGTCCCAAGAAACCAGTGGACTTGTACGTGGCTGGGAGGAGGTGGCTGCGGATCATGTCGTCCTTAGTGACCCAGAGGACTCCGGAGCGAATGCCTCAGCAAACCTACGCTGCATGGCCTCCCTGATCCTGCAAAGTCTGCGGAAGGATCCTCGTATTCTTCGGATCAAGGAGAGGGACCATTACTGGCTGGCCACTCTCCTTGATCCACGGTACAAGGGTAAGGTTGCGGACCTTATGTTACCTTCGCAGAGGGAGCAGAGGATGAGACAACTCCGGGAGGCCTTGCAGAAAGGTCTGTGCAACGCGTTCCCAGAGACTGGGAGGTTACAAACTCCTGGTCCTGGACAACGAGTTGCTGAGGCTTCGGCCAGTCAAAGAAGGAGCGGTGGGGAAGGTGGCCGTCTGACCGATGCGTTCAGACAATTCTTTAGTCCGCAGCCCCAAAGTATGATCGGTTCCAGCAACCATCGCCAGCGTCTGATAAACATGGTGCAGGAATATCTAGGGGCAAGGTCAGACTTGGACACCTTCCCCACCGAAAATCCTCTGGCTTACTGGGTCTTGAGGATGGATCACTGGCCAGAGCTTGCACAGTATGCAATTGAGCTACTGGCCTGTCCTGCATCCAGCGTTCTTTCGGAACGCACATTCAGTGCTGCTGGAGGATTTGTCACGGATCACAGGGTGCGCCTGTCCACCGACTCGGTTGATCGACTGACTTTCATCAAGATGAACCAGTCTTGGATCACCACCAGCTACCACACACCTGATGCTGATATAACAGACTAATTGATTTTAACATGTCACATCCCTTCAAGACTGATGCTGATGCTGAGTGCCTGTGCTGTTATGTTGACTGGCTATCCTCCTCCTCCGAGTCCTCAATGATACGATTGATGATGATAGCTTGGAAGATCATTTTTGTTTATGGGTGCCGCCACCAGTGGCTAAGGCCCAATTTTTCAGCCCCTGTTTTACAGGGGCGTGTAATTACAATTTTTTTAGCAATAATTTGCCATAGGGCTCATTGCTGTGCTCCAAGTACAGTATCTGTGAGGGGTTGGAGTGTTGTGGCACCAGTGCCTAAGGCCCAATTTTTCAGCCCCTGTTTAACAGGGGCGTGTCATTACAATTTTTGAAGCAATACTTTGCAACAGGGCTCATTGCTGTGCTCCAAGTACAGTATCTGTGAGGGGTTGTAGTGTTGTGCCACCAGTGCCTAAGGCCCAATTTTTCAGCCCCTGTTCAACAGGGGCATGCAATTACAATTCTTGATCTAATAATTCACAGCAGGGCCCATTGCTGCACCCACCAAGAGTAACTCTGAGGGCTTACAGTGTTGTGGCAACGCCACCACCACCACCACCACGAAAGGCCCAATTTTTCAGCCCCTGTTCAAAAGGGGCATGTAATTACAATTCTTGATCTAATAATTCACAGCAGGGCCCATTCCTGCACCCACCAAGAGTAACTCTGAGGGCTTACAGTGTTGTGGCAACACCACCACCACCACCACCACCACGAAAGGCCCAATTTTTCAGCCCCTGTTCAACAGGGGCATGCAATTACAATTCTTGATCTAATAATTCACAGCAGGGCCCATTGCTGCACCCACCAAGAGTAACTGTCAGAGCTTACAGTGTTGTGGCACCAGCACCACCATCAAAGGCCCAATTTTTACTACCACTGTTCAACAATTATATGTAATTAAAATTCCTGATATAATAGTTGACAGCAGGGCGTTCCAGCACCAACCAAGAGTAACTGTGAGTGCTTACAGTGTTGTGCCAACACCAACAACTAAGGGGCCTATTTCTGCAGAGTATATACGGCAGGTCCCTACTTTCAAACATCCAACTTACAAACGACTCCTACTTGCAAACGCAAGAAGACAACAGGAAGTGAGAGGAAATCTACCACTAGGAAGGAAAATTCTCTCCTGTAAGAATAAATATGGGAGAAAGGTGTCTCCTCTGTACTGATGCTTTATCAGCAATCCTTGTTTCAAGAAAAACACCACATTTCAAAAACAGTTGTCATTGGGACGGAAAGTGAGGTGAAATGTTTTGAACAGGGGCACAGACAGCAAAACAAATGTTACAGGGGTGATAACCCTTACCTATGTTTTCCAAAAAGTTTAAAAATAGATTTTTGGGCTGGAGCTACACTTCAACAATGTACCTGTTCAAAATTACAAACAGATTCTACATAAGAACAAACCTACAGTCCCTGTCTTGTATGCACCGCCTGTATACGGCTGTTCAGAGTATATAGGGCCTTTTTTATTTTATGTGCGGGGTTCCCCTTAATATCCATACAAGACCCAAAGGGGCTGGTAATGGGCTGGGGTAGGGGGGGGGGGGGTCATGGGGTAGCTATGCCATTTTTCTTAAAGATTTTCATCCATATTACCGGGACCAGACATTACATTAAAGCCGCAAGCAGTTTTAAATGGCTTTTTTTTCCTTTAGAAGTGTCATTTTGTGCAGGGACAGTTCTAAACACGGGAAACACGTGGCACTTCACAGGCATACTTTAGACACCCCCCAGGTACGATATTTAAAGGAATATTTGACTTTTTTTTTTTCACTTTATGCATCATTAAAATGACTGCTCCCGAAAAACGACCGTTTTTAAAACTTCTTTTTGCATTGATACATGTCCCCTGGTGCAGAACCCGGGTTCCCAAACCCTTTTTAGGACAATAACATGCATAATAGTTGTTATAATTAGCACTTTAGAATTCGAACGTTCGCATCCATTGTATTTAATAGGGTTCTAATGTTCGTACGAACTTTCGGTCCGTTCGCGGGTTCTGGTGCGAACCGAACCCGGGGGTGTTCGGCTCATCATTAGCCTACAGTAGTATTGCCAGCGCTGTGGACAGGTGGGGGAGAGAATGGAGGGTTCGGGTGGCCACGTCGCTGGATTGTGGGACAGGTGAGTGTCTTTCTGCACACACATGTGGAATGGCGACAAACTACGGTACCTAAAAATCTCCATAGGCAAAATCTCCATAATGGTTACCAGGTTAGAGTTACAGAGGAGGTCTAGTGTTAGAATTATTTCTCTCGCTCTGACGATCACGGCGATACCTCACATGTGTGATTTGAACACCGTTTACATATGCGGGCGCGGGCGCAGCATGAGTATGTGTTTTCTTTGCTCCGCAAGCTCGCGGGGACAGGGAGGCTTTAAAAAAACTTTTTTTTTTTTTTTTTTACATTGTGTTTAAAAAAAAAAAAAGTTTGATCACTTTTATTGCTGTCACAAGGAATGTAAACATCCCTTGTGACAGTAATAGGTGGTGACAGGTACCCTATATGTTGGGATCGGGGGTCTAAAAGACCCCAAATCCCTCCTTTGCACTTCAAAGTATTCAGATCGCCAAAAACGGCGATTCTGAATACTGTCATTTTCTTTTCAAATCTGGTGCCATTGGCAGCTGAGTAAAGCGGAAGTGACGTCGCTTCCGTGTTTACTTACAGACTGGAACGAAGCCGACGCTTCGTTCCAGTCTGTCTCTAGCCACCGGAAGTAGCGGCTCGTGGATCGGGTCTCCCGGTGGGACGGGAGGCCCGGTGAGAGCGGCGGATGGTGGCGGGAGGGGAGGGATGTCTTTTTCTTTTAAAGTTTTATTGGATTTTATCA
Organism: Rana muscosa; assembly: GCA_029206835.1. Lineage (NCBI taxonomy): Eukaryota > Metazoa > Chordata > Amphibia > Anura > Ranidae > Rana > Rana muscosa. The sequence continues at coordinate 130,610,483 of CM055127.1, read as the reverse complement.
TAGAATACAAAGCAGCGGAAAACAGTATCAGTCGTATTACAGTACATAGTAATTCATTTACAGATAACAGAATCAAAAGAGTAAGCAAAGTTGAACATTAGAAATGCCTTGGAGAAATAAGAGGCGACGTGCATTGTCTTTCCCCCCAGACACCCCAACTGGGAACATAATGTGTCCTGAGGGAAAGACAACACAACCAACCTCCATGTTACAACTGTGTGGGAGGAGCACTAATGCTATAATTCCCCTTTAGAGCTGTGTGGGAGGAGCTACAATTCCCCTTAGAGCTGTGTGGGAGGAGCTATAATTCCCTCAGCGTTGCCAGGAAACCAATGTTTGTTTATGCAGGTTCTAAGCACAGGTATTTTGCATCTCCTGAATACTTGTCATTCTTCAAACGGGCGTATTTTAAAAACTATAAATCCTACAACAAAGAGCTTTATATTGTGAGAATCACAAGACCCATACCTACATTTTGATATATAGTATGTCTCTGAAATATTAAAATTGAAGGCACAGTCGCAGTTTAGAAATTGCCCTTCAAATTTGAAGTGTCTAGAGGGGAGATTCAATGAATGTCAATGGACGGCATGAGTTGCAAACAAATAGTCATATTGTAAAAACTATCAGGGCTATGCCTTAGCCGTGTACACGTGTAGTGGCAGCAGGGATAGCCGAACGTTTTGATATAAAATTTGTGTAGGTAGGCTTGAAAATGAGGTAGAGGTGGCAGTTTAGAAATCATGTCCTGATTTTTCAGATTTTGTCAGCTCACACTCTATTTTCGCCATTCATTCCTATGGGACCAATTTTGCCGCAAAAACAACGATATTTCGTGAACCATTCGGCGAAACGTTCCACAAAATAATAGCACACCAATCGGGAACAATCCGCACGTTTCGGTATATTACTTGTCTATGTAGTGTAAAAGCTGTGGGAGGAGTTAGGGTGGTAAATTTGGCTATAATAAGCTATAAAAGAAGACTTAATAACCGAAGCAGCCCTATATCTTCTGGGGAAGGTATAGCTCCATTAGTAGAGCGCTTGCCTGGCATACATGTCATCGCAGGTTCAATCCTAGGGAGCTCCCTCAATGCGATTGTCCCTGTGTAACATGTGCTTGGGCGGCAGCTCCATGGCAACTTCTCCTTTTGCCAAAATTACCCAAAATCACAACTTTTGCCCAAATCTACCCAAAATCGCATCAATTAAACAGTGTCTATTGGGCTGCTTAGATGATGTCACAGCTAGAGCACAGAGCCTTAAAAAAAGAAGTTCCTTCTCGATAAATTGCTCTCACGCCCACAACATCTACTTGTCATACACAATTCATACATCAAAACGTAGGTATTTTTGTCTTGTTTCAGGCAATGTGCTCAGTTTTTGGATACGCCTTTTACTTTTGGCTGGCTGAGCTTACAAATGACAAGAGTTCTACACTTTCTTCCATGCGCCGTGCGTCTCCTCCCTCCTCCTCCCTGGCGGCCAATAGGATCGCTTCTTCTCTCGGTCAATTGTGTGCGTCACGCATGCCTCTCTATTACTTGTAGTAGCTCATGCCTCTATACTACATGACCTTCACAGATTTTCTATTACCTGCATTGGACTTACCCCTCTTTAGTACATGCACTGACAACATATGCCTATTACATGTAGTGGATCACGCCTCTCTATTGCACATCCTTCATAGATTTCTGTTGGGCCTCATGTACACTGCAGCTGCAAAACTCCAGTTTAGGAGCAGTTGAGCGCTTTTTTTCAGCAGCCCCTGAACTTGGGTTGTCACCTCATCCCTTTAAAACCGAACATATATTAAATTACACAGGTTCTGTGGCTGATTAAGATGGTAATTAAACTCACTCGGTGCCTTATTTGCAATAAATTAGCTTCAGAACCGGTTTAAAGGGATGAGGTGGCAACCCTAAAACTCTCCTCTATGTTATCTTATGTGTACATGTACACTCAGTTGTTTATAGTAGTTTAGAGGCAGTTAAGGTTAGAGGCAATTTTTTGAAAGCAGAAAAATCGCGTTCAAGACTGTAGTTTTCTGGCATTTCAAACGGTAAGCCGTGTTTGCATTTATAAGCGTTTTTAAAGTGGAACATGTAAAATGTGTAAGAAAATAGGATTTTTATACTCACCGTAAAATCCTTTTCTCTGAGTTCATGGACAGACACAGCCTTAATCTTGACAAAGTGGGTATTGGCCTTCCTTCAGGAGTGACTAGGCAGAAAGTGTTAACAACTTCAAAGCTGAACAGCCCCGCCCAGGGGGCGGTCCTACTGGCTATATCCCCTCCGCCTGCGCTAAGCAGATCAGTTCATCAAAAGCAGTACAAACTTAAAAAAAGAGGGGTGGGTGCTGTGTCCGTCCATGAACTCAGAGAAAAGGATTTTACGGTGAGTATAAAAATCCTATTTTCTCTTTCGTTCATGGACAGACACAGCCTTAATCTTGACAAAGTGGGACGTCCCAAAGCAGTGTCAAAAACGAGGGGTGGGAACAGCATTAAAACAACTTCACCCCAAAACAGAACAGAGCTCCTCACTGAGGAGTTTTAACTCTAAACGGCCGCCTGCAATACCTTGCGGCCGAAAGAAGCATCCGAAGATGCACACACATCAACTTGTAAAGTTTAGTGAAAGTGTGAACGGACGACCAGGTCGCCGCCTTACACACCTGGGAAACAGACGCTTGATGCTCTCAGAGCTCGGACAGCATCCAAGAAATACAACGTTGTCTCCTTAGGATTCGACGGATGAGGACACAAGGATGGCAGTACAATGTCTTCCTTGAGATGGAAGGTCGAAACGACCTTAGGAAGAAAAGAAGGCTGAGGACGCAGCACCACCGATCCTTGTGGAAGATCAGATAGGGAGCCTTGCATGACAAGGCTGCCAGCTCAGAAACCCATCTTAACTGACGTAACAGCCACCAAAAGGACCACTTTCTGAGAAAGTGTCAACAAGGGAATCTCCCTGATGTTCTCAAATGGTGGTTTCTGAGGCACCTAGAGGCCATGCCGTTAAAGCCCTTAACTGTAAAGCAGAATGGCATATGGGACCTTGTGACAGCAGGTCCTCTCTTAGCGGTAGACGCCAAGAGACGTCTGCTATACAAGCCCCATGGAGGTAATGGAGGGCGGACTGGAGGGGCCGCATGCCGAACCCCCTTGTACAAACGTTCTCACTAAAGAGTAAGCCACCAGGGGTCGTTGAAAAGACAGTCAGGGCCGATATCTGCCCCTTAATTGTACTTAAAGTAAAATTTTTGGTCCGCCCTACGCTGTAAGAACAACAGGACTCTGGAACCAAATAAGAACGCGGATGCCACCTCATTTCCTCCAAATGGATATGTAGGTCTTCCAAGTGCGATGATAAATCTTCCGGAGGACGATTTCTGAGCACTCCTCATGGTAGAGATCACCGAGTCTGACAGGCCCCGGTCTCTTAGCACCTGGCTCTCAATAGCAATTCCGTTAAAGCCAGTGACTGTAAAACAGGGTGGCGTATGGGACCTTGCGACAGCAGGTCCTTTCTTAGCGGTAGGTGCCAAGAGGCGTCTGCTACCAGATGCACTAGATCGGCGTACCTAGGACGGCGAGGCCAATCCAGAGCAATTGGGATCATTAGAATCCTCCAGTCTGCGAAGCAGATGAGGAAAGAGCTTCAGAGGAGGGAAGGCATAGATTAGCCGGTACTAACTCCACAGTGCCACCAACGCATATGTCGCGTCTGCCCATGGGTCTCTTGACCTGGCCACAAACCTCAATAAGGCTGGCGTCCGTCGTGATTACCATCCAGTGAAAGGGAAGGAACGACTTCCCGGACAGATGTGCCGGTGATGCCAGCCACCAACTAGGGAGGTCCTTACTAGGTGGCTCATCCAGATTCGGCAATCCAGGGATGATGGGCACTTGTCCCATCTGGACAGAATTTCCTTCTGTAACACTCGCGTGTGAAATTGCGCATATGGTATCACCTCGAAGGAGGCCACCATGAGGCCCAGGACTTGCATGCAAAAGCGGAGTGACGACCATCTTTGGGATGTCAACTGCCGCACCGCAGCCCGATGGGTCTGCAACCTTCCCCTAGGGAGAAAAAACGTTTGCCTCTGAGGAGTCCAGAATCAACCCCAGATACACTAGGAGTTATGTCGGTACCAATATTGACTTCTGAGTGTTTCAGCACCCAACCAAGTATTGGAGGGTCTGACAGGTTATAGACATGCTCACCTCTATACTGAGCTTGAGGTGGCCCTCAGAAGAATATCGCCACGCTGTCCTGGTAGGGCCAGAATCAGGGCGAGCACCTTGGTGAACACCTTCGGTGCTGATGCCAGGCCAAGGGGGGCGCCACCACTTGGTATTGGTCTTCCCCGGCCGCAAAGTGCAGACATGTCTGATGCCTGGTGCCTATGGGGACCTACAAGTATGCATTCTTCAACAGAGCGAACCAACTCCCTCTGGAATCTTTGTACCTCACAAGCAATTGAGGGCCTTGAGATCCAAGATTGAACGAACCCCCTCCTTCTCAGTACTACGAACAGATTTGAGTAAAACCCCTGAAACCGTTCCTGTACTGCAACAGGAATTATCACCCCGCGTATCAGCAGGTCTTGAACCGCCCCATATAGAGCTTCCCGACAAGTCGGCAGAAGCTGGTGGTTGGAGGGAAAAGGAAAAAATAACAATCTGTTCGGAGGGCAAGAGAGAAACTCTATCTTGTACCCTGAGGAAACTACTTCTCAAACCCACCTGTCGGGGATCTGAGATGTCCACCAGGTCGCGAATTCACGAACACATCCCCCTACCCGAGAGATGGGTGGGGACAGACCTTTTTGCGGACGTAGATTTGTTCGCAGGCTTGTTGGTCTTGCGAAACCAGGGATGCTTCTGTCCCTAAGCAGGCGCTTTGTCGGCCTGGGATCGTTTACTTGCCGCACTAGACGGACGGAAAAAACGCTTGTTTGCGGTGAAGGAGGGCCTAGCCAATGGCGTGGCTTCTTACCTCTTTAAAATTGTGGGAGCAGCCTGCTCTTACCTCCTGTGGCATATTTAATAATGTCATCCAGGGATGCTCCAAAAAAGTCTGTCGCCCTTAAAGGGCAATCCATCAGGGCCCTCTGGAAAGATTGGTCCGCCGACCAACCTTTTAGCCAGAGCAGACGGCGTAACACCACTGCATAGCTTGAGGCTCCGGACAGCAGAGAAATAGTGTCCAAGGCTGATTCGCAGACAATTTTAAGGCCCAGTTCGGACTGTCCGACCGGCCACGGTCCGCACCTTCTGATGTGTCAGAACCAGGGCCATGAGCCGTAGCTGGGCCCGGCTCTGCATCAGAGTTATCCCCAGAAGATGGCGGGGGGAGGGGGCACCTCGCCGCTTCCACCTTGGCAACAACCAGGACGCCGACCTAGCGTCTACTGACACAGCGGGTGCAGAAGCACCAGATGCCAATTCAGGTGTATCAGGGTGACAAGCATCTGCTTCTGATGTCATGCTGACCCACGCACCTGACACAAGGACTCCAGTTCAAGGTACCAACAGCCCAGTCTTCTCCTTAGCTAGGCAGAAAAAACTGATCTGCTTAGTGCAGGCTGAGGGGATATAGCCAGTAGGACCGCCCCCTGGGCGGGGGCTGTTCAGCTTTGAAGTTGTTAATACTTTCTGCCTAGTCACTCCTGAAGGAAGGCTAATACCCACTTTGTCAAGATTAAGGCTGTGTTCGTCCATGAATGAAAGAGAAAAGAGGGAAAAGAGAGAAAAGAGAGAGAGAGGAATGGATAGATGGAGAGGGATGGATGGATAGATGGAGAGGGATGGATGGATAGAGAGAGAGGGATGGATAGGGATGGATGGATAGAGAGAGAGAGGGATGGATAGGGATGGATGGATAGAGAGAGAGGGATGGATAGAGAGAGGGATGGATAGGGATGGATGGATAGAGAGAGAGAGAGTTAAAACACAAAATAAATCTATCTACAAGCACACTGGTCTCTCACAGAATGGCTGAAATAGATAATATTTGTTTTTCATACTTTGTGGGCGTTTGGGAGGGTGTCCTGAGGTTATCCGTAAAAAAAAATGCTCATAAACGCGGCATGTAAAAGTGGCAAAATTGACGTTTTTAACCATCGGTTACAAGCTGTCAGGGTTCAGAAGTGATTTTCAAACGTCCCGTGTACATGAAGCCTTACACACAGTTCCTCATCCATCTCTTACCTGCAGTGACTTATCCCTCTTTATTATATGGAGAGACACATACCTCTCTATTACATGCCCCTTATAGATTTCTATGTCTTTTTTATATGGAGAGACACATACCTCTCTATTACATGCCCCTTATAGATTTCTATGTCTTTATTATATGGAGAGACACATACCTCTCTATTACATGCCCCTTATAGATTTCTATGTCTTTAATATATGGAGAGACACATACCTCTCTATTACACATAGTGCCAACGCTGTATCCTGACCTAGGCCAACAAGGCCCAGGCCTAGGGCAGCACTTTGCAGGGGGGCAGCACAGAAAGAGTCCCCGCCGGTTTGCGCTACACTGTTAAGCCCTGTACACACGGTCGGACTTCCATCGGACTTTTCCGTGGTTTTTTGTCCGAACGGAGTTGGTCGGGAACACCTATAGCATACACACGCTCGGACTTTTCTGACAACTTTCTTAAAACTTCTTACAACATCACTTGTTTTTTCTGCTCTTTTCTGATCTTTACTGCCACCCTTTGGTCAACTTCTGCTATTGTTGGTTGCTTTTAACATTGGTTGTTTTGTCCATCGGACAAAAGTCCTATGGTTTTCTGTACACACGGCAGGACTTTGCTCCATAGGACTTTTTTTGGGCAAAAGTTTGTCCGTTCGCAGACCCAACTTTTGTCCGATGAAAACAAAACCAAACTCAAAAAAGTTTGTCCGATGGAGCGTACACACGGTCGGATTGTTGGTCCAACTTACTTAAAACTAAGTTTGTTGGGCAAAAGTCCGACCGTGTGTACGGGCCTTTAGTGTAGCGCCAGTCATATGGGGTGGACTGGGCTGAGAGGCAAATTAGTCTAGCGCCCCCATAAAGCGGCCGCACTGCTTCTAGTATGCGGGCGGCCAGCATTCCGCAACTGTGGGGGGCGCTGCTTATAATTTTGACTGTCCTATCATCCTGGATCACAAACCTTCCTCACTGTGCTATATATTTTCTGCTGCACCATTGCCATGGTTATATCTTCTTGGTCCTCTCCATAAAATTATCAGAAATTTGTGCTTAAAAACATAACTATACGCAACACTTTTCTTTCCATTTTGGATAGAGTAAGGGAGGATTATAGCCCCTGTCAGTTTATTTTTTACCATCCCTGTCCCATTGCAGAGATTTCCCTTCACTTCCTGCCCCATAGCCAAACAGGAAGTGAGAGAGGAAATCTATGCAAATTAAGGGAATCCATTGCCCCCCCACCAGGCCCTCAGAACTAGTGTCCCCACTGGAAAATTTCAGGGCGGGTCTTAAACAGAAAGGGGTGTGGCCTTGACAGGAAGGGGTGGGTCATATTTAAATTAGGGGTGCACGATTTTAGTCAGGCCTAGGGCAGCACAAAACCCAAATACACTTCTGATATACAGAGAGAACACATGTCACACCTCTATATCTGGGTATATATGGGGGATATAGTATATAGAGATATACTGTATATAGGACAGTGTGTATATATAGTATATACCAGGGGTGCGCATCTTCACTGGTCTCACGATTCGATTCAATTACGATTATCTGGTAAGCGATTCGATTCCGAGATGCATCACGATTACCGACGAGCTCCCACTTCCGCTTGAGCCACCTAGGCGTCCCTTCCTCCCTGCGATCTTCTGGGGCACATCACAGGTCCCAGAAGATTGCCCGGCTATGCAGGACAGCGCAGTGAGACATGCGCACCCGGCTGTGAAGCTGCAAGCTGTCACAGCCAGATGCCTACAGTAGTATTGCCAGCGCTGTGGACAGGTGGGGGAGAGAATGGAGGGTTCGGGTGGCCACGTCGCTGGATTGTGGGACAGGTGAGTGTCTTTCTGCACACACATGTGGAATGGCGACAAACTACGGTACCTAAAAATCTCCATAGGCAAAATCTCCATAATGGTTACCAGGTTAGAGTTACAGAGGAGGTCTAGTGTTAGAATTATTTCTCTCGCTCTGACGATCGCGGCGATACCTCACATGTGTGATTTGAACACCGTTTACATATGCGGGCGCGGGCGCGGCATGAGTATGTGTTTTCTTTGCTCCGCAAGCTCGCGGGGACAGGGAGGCTTTAAAAAAACTTTTTTTTTTTTTTTTTTACATTGTGTTTAAAAAAAAAAAAAAAAAAAAAAGTTTGATCACTTTTATTGCTGTCACAAGGAATGTAAACATCCCTTGTGACAGTAATAGGTGGTGACAGGTACCCTATATGTTGGGATCGGGGGTCTAAAAGACCCCAAATCCCTCCTTTGCACTTCAAAGTATTCAGATCGCCAAAAACGGCGATTCTGAATACTGTCATTTTCTTTTCAAATCTGGTGCCATTGGCAGCTGAGTAAAGCGGAAGTGACGTCGCTTCCGTGTTTACTTACAGACTGGAACGAAGCCGACGCTTCGTTCCAGTCTGTCTCTAGCCACCGGAAGTAGCGGCTCGTGGATCGGGTCTCCCGGTGGGACGGGAGGCCCGGTGAGAGCGGCGGATGGTGGCGGGAGGGGAGGGATGTCTTTTTCTTTTAAAGTTTTATTGGATTTTATCATAGAATACAAAGCAGCGGAAAACAGTATCAGTCGTATTACAGTACATAGTAATTCATTTACAGATAACAGAATCAAAAGAGTAAGCAAAGTTGAACATTAGAAATGCCTTGGAGAAATAAGAGGCGACGTGCATTGTCTTTCCCCCCAGACACCCCAACTGGGAACATAATGTGTCCTGAGGGAAAGACAACACAACCAACCTCCATGTTACAACTGTGTGGGAGGAGCACTAATGCTATAATTCCCCTTTAGAGCTGTGTGGGAGGAGCTACAATTCCCCTTAGAGCTGTGTGGGAGGAGCTATAATTCCCTCAGCGTTGCCAGGAAACCAATGTTTGTTTATGCAGGTTCTAAGCACAGGTATTTTGCATCTCCTGAATACTTGTCATTCTTCAAACGGGCGTATTTTAAAAACTATAAATCCTACAACAAAGAGCTTTATATTGTGAGAATCACAAGACCCATACCTACATTTTGATATATAGTATGTCTCTGAAATATTAAAATTGAAGGCACAGTCGCAGTTTAGAAATTGCCCTTCAAATTTGAAGTGTCTAGAGGGGAGATTCAATGAATGTCAATGGACGGCATGAGTTGCAAACAAATAGTCATATTGTAAAAACTATCAGGGCTATGCCTTAGCCGTGTACACGTGTAGTGGCAGCAGGGATAGCCGAACGTTTTGATATAAAATTTGTGTAGGTAGGCTTGAAAATGAGGTAGAGGTGGCAGTTTAGAAATCATGTCCTGATTTTTCAGATTTTGTCAGCTCACACTCTATTTTCGCCATTCATTCCTATGGGACCAATTTTGCCGCAAAAACAACGATATTTCGTGAACCATTCGGCGAAACGTTCCACAAAATAATAGCACACCAATCGGGAACAATCCGCACGTTTCGGTATATTACTTGTCTATGTAGTGTAAAAGCTGTGGGAGGAGTTAGGGTGGTAAATTTGGCTATAATAAGCTATAAAAGAAGACTTAATAACCGAAGCAGCCCTATATCTTCTGGGGAAGGTATAGCTCCATTAGTAGAGCGCTTGCCTGGCATACATGTCATCGCAGGTTCAATCCTAGGGAGCTCCCTCAATGCGATTGTCCCTGTGTAACATGTGCTTGGGCGGCAGCTCCATGGCAACTTCTCCTTTTGCCAAAATTACCCAAAATCACAACTTTTGCCCAAATCTACCCAAAATCGCATCAATTAAACAGTGTCTATTGGGCTGCTTAGATGATGTCACAGCTAGAGCACAGAGCCTTAAAAAAAGAAGTTCCTTCTCGATAAATTGCTCTCACGCCCACAACATCTACTTGTCATACACAATTCATACATCAAAACGTAGGTATTTTTGTCTTGTTTCAGGCAATGTGCTCAGTTTTTGGATACGCCTTTTACTTTTGGCTGGCTGAGCTTACAAATGACAAGAGTTCTACACTTTCTTCCATGCGCCGTGCGTCTCCTCCCTCCTCCTCCCTGGCGGCCAATAGGATCGCTTCTTCTCTCGGTCAATTGTGTGCGTCACGCATGCCTCTCTATTACTTGTAGTAGCTCATGCCTCTATACTACATGACCTTCACAGATTTTCTATTACCTGCATTGGACTTACCCCTCTTTAGTACATGCACTGACAACATATGCCTATTACATGTAGTGGATCACGCCTCTCTATTGCACATCCTTCATAGATTTCTGTTGGGCCTCATGTACACTGCAGCTGCAAAACTCCAGTTTAGGAGCAGTTGAGCGCTTTTTTTCAGCAGCCCCTGAACTTGGGTTGTCACCTCATCCCTTTAAAACCGAACATATATTAAATTACACAGGTTCTGTGGCTGATTAAGATGGTAATTAAACTCACTCGGTGCCTTATTTGCAATAAATTAGCTTCAGAACCGGTTTAAAGGGATGAGGTGGCAACCCTAAAACTCTCCTCTATGTTATCTTATGTGTACATGTACACTCAGTTGTTTATAGTAGTTTAGAGGCAGTTAAGGTTACAGGCAATTTTTTGAAAGCAGAAAAATCGCGTTCAAGACCGTAGTTTTCTGGCATTTCAAACGGTAAGCCGTGTTTGCATTTATAAGCGTTTTTAAAGTGGAACATGTAAAATGTGTAAGAAAATAGGATTTTTATACTCACCGTAAAATCCTTTTCTCTGAGTTCATGGACAGACACAGCCTTAATCTTGACAAAGTGGGTATTGGCCTTCCTTCAGGAGTGACTAGGCAGAAAGTGTTAACAACTTCAAAGCTGAACAGCCCCGCCCAGGGGGCGGTCCTACTGGCTATATCCCCTCCGCCTGCGCTAAGCAGATCAGTTCATCAAAAGCAGTACAAACTTAAAAAAAGAGGGGTGGGTGCTGTGTCCGTCCATGAACTCAGAGAAAAGGATTTTACGGTGAGTATAAAAATCCTATTTTCTCTTTCGTTCATGGACAGACACAGCCTTAATCTTGACAAAGTGGGACGTCCCAAAGCAGTGTCAAAAACGAGGGGTGGGAACAGCATTAAAACAACTTCACCCCAAAACAGAACAGAGCTCCTCGCTGAGGAGTTTTAACTCTAAACGGCCGCCTGCAATACCTTGCGGCCGAAAGAAGCATCCGAAGATGCACACACATCAACTTGTAAAGTTTAGTGAAAGTGTGAACGGACGACCAGGTCGCCGCCTTACACACCTGGGAAACAGACGCTTGATGCTCTCAGAGCTCGGACAGCATCCAAGAAATACAACGTTGTCTCCTTAGGATTCGACGGATGAGGACACAAGGATGGCAGTACAATGTCTTCCTTGAGATGGAAGGTCGAAACGACCTTAGGAAGAAAAGAAGGCTGAGGACGCAGCACCACCGATCCTTGTGGAAGATCAGATAGGGAGCCTTGCATGACAAGGCTGCCAGCTCAGAAACCCATCTTAACTGACGTAACAGCCACCAAAAGGACCACTTTCTGAGAAAGTGTCAACAAGGGAATCTCCCTGATGTTCTCAAACGGTGGTTTCTGAGGCACCTAGAGGCCATGCCGTTAAAGCCCTTAACTGTAAAGCAGAATGGCATATGGGACCTTGTGACAGCAGGTCCTCTCTTAGCGGTAGACGCCAAGAGACGTCTGCTATACAAGCCCCACGGAGGTAATGGAGGGCGGACTGGAGGGGCCGCATGCCGAACCCCCTTGTACAAACGTTCTCACTAAAGAGTGAGCCACCAGGGGTCGTTGAAAAGACAGTCAGGGCCGATATCTGCCCCTTAATTGTACTTAAAGTAACATTTTTGGTCCGCCCTACGCTGTAAGAACAACAGGACTCTGGAACCAAATAAGAACGCGGATGCCACCTCATTTCCTCCAAATGGATATGTAGGTCTTCCAAGTGCGATGATAAATCTTCCGGAGGACGATTTCTGAGCACTCCTCATGGTAGAGATCACCGAGTCTGACAGGCCCCGGTCTCTTAGCACCTGGCTCTCAATAGCAATTCCGTTAAAGCCAGTGACTGTAAAACAGGGTGGCATATGGGACCTTGCGACAGCAGGTCCTTTCTTAGCGGTAGGTGCCAAGAGGCGTCTGCTACCAGATGCACTAGATCGGCGTACCTAGGACGGCGAGGCCAATCCAGAGCAATTGGGATCATTAGAATCCTCCAGTCTGCGAAGCAGATGAGGAAAGAGCTTCAGAGGAGGGAAGGCATAGATTAGCCGGTACTAACTCCACAGTGCCACCAACGCATATGTCGCGTCTGCCCATGGGTCTCTTGACCTGGCCACAAACCTCAATAAGGCTGGCGTCCGTCGTGATTACCATCCAGTGAAAGGGAAGGAACGACTTCCCGGACAGATGTGCCGGTGATGCCAGCCACCAACTAGGGAGGTCCTTACTAGGTGGCTCATCCGGATTCGGCAATCCAGGGATGATGGGCACTTGTCCCACCTGGACAGAATTTCCTTCTGTAACACTCGCGTGTGAAATTGCGCATATGGTATCACCTCGAAGGAGGCCACCATGAGGCCCAGGACTTGCATGCAAAAGCGGAGTGACGACCATCTTTGGGATGTCAACTGCCGCACCGCAGCCCGATGGGTCTGCAACCTTCCCCTAGGGAGAAAAAACGTTTGCCTCTGAGGAGTCCAGAATCAACCCCAGATACACTAGGAGTTATGTCGGTACCAATATTGGCTTCTGAGTGTTTCAGCACCCAACCAAGTATTGGAGGGTCTGACAGGTTATAGACATGCTCACCTCTATACTGAGCTTGAGGTGGCCCTCAGAAGAATATCGCCACGCTGTCCTGGTAGGGCCAGAATCAGGGCGAGCACCTTGGTGAACACCTTCGGTGCTGATGCCAGGCCAAGGGGGCGCCACCACTTGGCATTGGTCTTCCCCGGCCGCAAAGTGCAGACATGTCTGATGCCTGGTGCCTATGGGGACCTACAAGTATGCATTCTTCAACAGAGCGAACCAACTCCCTCTGGAATCTTTGTACCTCACAAGCAATTGAGGGCCTTGAGATCCAAGATTGAACGAACCCCCTCCTTCTCAGTACTACGAACAGATTTGAGTAAAACCCCTGAAACCGTTCCTGTACTGCAACAGGAATTATCACCCCGCGTATCAGCAGGTCTTGAACCGCCCCATATAGAGCTTCCCGACAAGTCGGCAGAAGCTGGTGGTTGGAGGGAAAAGGAAAAAATAACAATCTGTTTGGAGGGCAAGAGAGAAACTCTATCTTGTACCCTGAGGAAACTACTTCTCAAACCCACCTGTCGGGGATCTGAGATGTCCACCAGGTCGCGAATTCACGAACACATCCCCCTACCCGAGAGATGGGTGGGGACAGACCTTTTTGCGGACGTAGATTTGTTCGCAGGCTTGTTGGTCTTGCGAAACCAGGGATGCTTCTGTCCCTAAGCAGGCGCTTTGTCGGCCTGGGATCGTTTACTTGCCGCACTAGACGGACGGAAAAAACGCTTGTTTGCGGTGAAGGAGGGCCCTAGCCAATGGCGTGGCTTCTTACCTCTTTTAAATTGTGGGAGCAGCCTGCTCTTACCTCCTGTGGCATATTTAATAATGTCATCCAGGGATGCTCCAAAAAAGTCTGTCGCCCTTAAAGGGCAATCCATCAGGGCCCTCTGGAAAGATTGGTCCGCCGACCAACCTTTTAGCCAGAGCAGACAGCGTAACACCACTGCATAGCTTGAGGCTCCGGACAGCAGAGAAATAGTGTCCAAGGCTGATTCGCAGACAATTTTAAGGCCCAGTTCGGACTGTCCGACCGGCCACGGTCCGCACCTTCTGATGTGTCAGAACCAGGGCCATGAGCCGTAGCTGGGCCCGGCTCTGCATCAGAGTTATCCCCAGAAGATGGCGGGGGGAGGGGGCACCTCGCCGCTTCCACCTTGGCAACAACCAGGACGCCGACCTAGCGTCTACTGACACAGCGGGTGCAGAAGCACCAGATGCCAATTCAGGTGTATCAGGGTGACAAGCATCTGCTTCTGATGTCATGCTGACCCACGCACCTGACACAAGGACTCCAGTTCAAGGTACCAACAGCCCAGTCTTCTCCTTAGCTAGGCAGAAAAAACTGATCTGCTTAGTGCAGGCTGAGGGGATATAGCCAGTAGGACCGCCCCCTGGGCGGGGGCTGTTCAGCTTTGAAGTTGTTAATACTTTCTGCCTAGTCACTCCTGAAGGAAGGCTAATACCCACTTTGTCAAGATTAAGGCTGTGTTCGTCCATGAATGAAAGAGAAAAGAGGGAAAAGAGAGAAAAGAGAGAGAGAGGAATGGATAGATGGAGAGGGATGGATGGATAGATGGAGAGGGATGGATGGATAGAGAGAGAGGGATGGATAGGGATGGATGGATAGAGAGAGAGAGGGATGGATAGGGATGGATGGATAGAGAGAGAGAGGGATGGATAGAGAGAGGGATGGATAGGGATGGATGGATAGAGAGAGAGAGAGTTAAAACACAAAATAAATCTATCTACAAGCACACTGGTCTCTCACAGAATGGCTGAAATAGATAATATTTGTTTTTCATACTTTGTGGGCGTTTGGGAGGGTGTCCTGAGGTTATCCGTAAAAAAAAATGCTCATAAACGCGGCATGTAAAAGTGGCAAAATTGACGTTTTTAACCATCGGTTACAAGCTGTCAGGGTTCAGAAGTGATTTTCAAACGTCCCGTGTACATGAAGCCTTACACACAGTTCCTCATCCATCTCTTACCTGCAGTGACTTATCCCTCTTTATTATATGGAGAGACACATACCTCTCTATTACATGCCCCTTATAGATTTCTATGTCTTTTTTATATGGAGAGACACATACCTCTCTATTACATGCCCCTTATAGATTTCTATGTCTTTATTATATGGAGAGACACATACCTCTCTATTACATGCCCCTTATAGATTTCTATGTCTTTAATATATGGAGAGACACATACCTCTCTATTACACATAGTGCCAACGCTGTATCCTGACCTAGGCCAACAAGGCCCAGGCCTAGGGCAGCACTTTGCAGGGGGGCAGCACAGAAAGAGTCCCCGCCGGTTTGCGCTACACTGTTAAGCCCTGTACACACGGTCGGACTTCCATCGGACTTTTCCGTGGTTTTTTGTCCGAACGGAGTTGGTCGGGAACACCTATAGCATACACACGCTCGGACTTTTCTGACAACTTTCTTAAAACTTCTTACAACATCACTTGTTTTTTCTGCTCTTTTCTGATCTTTACTGCCACCCTTTGGTCAACTTCTGCTATTGTTGGTTGCTTTTAACATTGGTTGTTTTGTCCATCGGACAAAAGTCCTATGGTTTTCTGTACACACGGCAGGACTTTGCTCCATAGGACTTTTTTTGGGCAAAAGTTTGTCCGTTCGCAGACCCAACTTTTGTCCGATGAAAACAAAACCAAACTCAAAAAAGTTTGTCCGATGGAGCGTACACACGGTCGGATTGTTGGTCCAACTTGCTTAAAACTAAGTTTGTTGGGCAAAAGTCCGACCGTGTGTACGGGCCTTTAGTGTAGCGCCAGTCATATGGGGTGGACTGGGCTGAGAGGCAAATTAGTCTAGCGCCCCCATAAAGCGGCCGCACTGCTTCTAGTATGCGGGCGGCCAGCATTCCGCAACTGTGGGGGGCGCTGCTTATAATTTTGACTGTCCTATTATCCTGGATCACAAACCTTCCTCACTGTGCTATATATTTTCTGCTGCACCATTGGCATGGTTATATCTTCTTGGTCCTCTCCATAAAATTATCAGAAATTTGTGCTTAAAAACATAACTATACGCAACACTTTTCTTTCCATTTTGGATAGAGTAAGGGAGGATTATAGCCCCTGTCAGTTTATTTTTTACCATCCCTGTCCCATTGCAGAGATTTCCCTTCACTTCCTGCCCCATAGCCAAACAGGAAGTGAGAGAGGAAATCTATGCAAATTAAGGGAATCCATTGCCCCCCCACCAGGCCCTCAGAACTAGTGTCCCCACTGGAAAATTTCAGGGCGGGTCTTAAACAGAAAGGGGTGTGGCCTTGACAGGAAGGGGTGGGTCATATTTAAAGTAGGGGTGCACGATTTTAGTCAGGCCTAGGGCAGCACAAAACCTAAATACACTTCTGATATACAGAGAGAACACATGTCACACCTCTATATCTGGGTATATATGGGGGATATAGTATATAGAGATATACTGTATATAGGACAGTGTGTATATATAGTATATACCAGGGGTGCGCATCTTCACTGGTCTCACGATTCGATTCAATTACGATTATCTGGTAAGCGATTCGATTCCGAGATGCATCACGATTACCGACGAGCTCCCACTTCCGCTTGAGCCACCTAGGCGTCCCTTCCTCCCTGCGATCTTCTGGGGCACATCACAGGTCCCAGAAGATTGCCCGGCTATGCAGGACAGCGCAGTGAGACATGCGCACCCGGCTGTGAAGCTGCAAGCTGTCACAGCCAGATGCCTACAGTAGGGATGAGCTTCGTGTTCGAGTCGAACATACGTTCGACTCGAACATCGGCTGTTCGATCGTTCGACGAAGATCGAACGATTTGGGCCGTTCGCGCCAAATTCGAGTGACGCGAACGGCCCACAATGCACTACGCCATCGCAGTGTCATCCAGGCGCTGTGATTGGCCAAGCATGCACTGTGACCCCGCATGCTTGGCCAATCACAGCGCCGGCAGCGAGGAGAGCAATGATTGGCCACAGGCAGGATGCCTGTGGCCAATTATTGCTGAGGGTGTTTAGTACACGCCCCACACTATAAAAGGCCGCCAGCACGGCGGCCTAGTGTAGTGTGTTCCGGAGCAGGGAAAGACAAGCATAGGCAGGGACAGTGACATTTATTTCTTTCTTGCTTAACCTGGATTCCTTTAGTTTAGGGAAAGAGAAGGATAGGTAGGGAGAGTGTCAGTGTGTTTTACTGTGCGAGTCCTTGTTTCTAGGGACAAAGAAGGAAAGTGAGGGGATTTCTCCTTGTGCTATAGTGTGCTTTAAAAAAACATTTTTTCTAGGGACAGAAAACTGTAGGTAGGGAGAGTGTCAGTGTGTTTTACTGTGCGAGTCCTTGTTTCTAGGGACAAAGAAGGAAAGTGAGGGGATTTCTCCTTGTGCTATAGTGTGCTTTAAAAAAACATTTTTTCTAGGGACAGAAAACTGTAGGTAGGGAGAGTGTCAGTGTGTTTTACTGTGCCAGTCCTTGTTTCTAGGGACAAAGAAGGAAAGTGAGGGGATTTCTCCTTGTGCTATAGTGTGCTTTAAAAAAACATTTTTTCTAGGGACAGAAAACTGTAGGTAGGGAGAGTGTCAGTTTCTTTCACTGTGCCAGTCCTTGTTTCTAGGGACAAAGAAGGAAAGTGAGGGGAATTCTCCTTGTGCTATAGTGTGCTTTAAAAAAACATTTTTTCTAGGGACAGAAAACTGTAGGTAGGGAGAGTGTCAGTTTCTTTCACTGTGCCAGTCCTTGTTTCTAGGGACAAAGAAGGAAAGTGAGGGGATTTCTCCTTGTGCTATAGTGTGCTTTAAAAAAACATTTTTTCTAGGGACAGAAAACTGTAGGTAGGGAGAGTGTCAGTTTCTTTCACTGTGCCAGTCCTTGTTTCTAGGGACAAAGAAGGAAAGTGAGGGGATTTCTCCTTGTGCTATAGTGTGCCAAAGCATTCCTCATCAACCATCTTTGAAATCCTTGTTTTTTGGACAGTCAGGGAAATTGTCGTTGTGCTATTCTGTGCAAAAGCAATAATCCTCAACCATATTTAGAAATCCTTAAGTAAAGGGACAGAGAAGGACACCTGAAGGTAGCCCTTATTGCTTTTTTCCCATCTCCCTGCAGGCCATCTATTAGAATGTCTGGAAGGCAAACAAGGAGAGGCAGACAGTCAGGAGGCAATAAAAGAGGGCAAGCAGGCTCTGTGTCTGGGGGCAACAGTGCTGGTCGTGGACGCGGTGCATTGTCATCAGCACATGGCCATGGGACACGCTTGTCCTTCTTTTCGGCAGCTGGACATGTTGAGCCACATCATGCCGAAGACTTGGTAGAGTGGATGACCAAGCCCTCCTCCTCCTCCTCATCCTCTCTCACCCAGGCTCAGGGTACTGGCAAAGCAGCTGCCAAAGCGTCCTCTTCCCTGGTATCAATGTCAGACTCATCATCAGTCACTCCTTCCCTAGACCCACCATGTCCTCCTCCTGAGGAGTCCCCCGAACTGTTTGAGCACAGTGTTGGGTACATGCTCCAGGAGGATGCCCAGCGTTTCGAAGGGTCTGATGATGAAACCCAGCTACAGGAAGGCAGTAGCGTGAGAGCAGACAGAGGGGATGCTCAAGAAGGACACCAATCTGGCAGTCATGTTCCAGCAGCTGCAGCATACTGCCAGATTGGCTCCAGTGATGAGGAGGGAGGGGATGATGAGGTCACTGACTCCACGTGGGTGCCTAATAGGAGAGAGGAGGAGGAGGAGGATGAGGAGGAGGCACATCTCCAACGAGGCAGGATGCCCTTTGGTGGCCAGCGTAAGGGCAGTACACCGACGGAATCACACCGCAGAGCTCCGCCTGTGCAGGGCGCTGCCTCTGCCCGTCATTCAAAAAGTTCCTTGATGTGGGCCTTTTTTGAGGCCAGTGCATCAGATCGCACAGCTGCTGTTTGCAACATATGTCTCAAGCGTATATCGCGTGGCCAAAACATCAGCCGCTTGGGTACCACATGCCTGACCAGACATATGTTGACCTGCCATGCAGCTCGTTGGCAAGCCTACCTCAAAGACCCACACCAAAGAACAAAGCGGACCTCTCCTTGCACCGCATCAGCTGGGATCTCCAACCCCACTATAACTTCAGTCCTCTCTGAAACATGCACTGAGAGGAATGAAGGTGTAGAATTAGGTGTGTCACAGCCAAGTACTTGCGGCCACTCTGCTAGCAGTACACCGGCGTCCGATTCTAGCAGGCAAATTTCCCTGCCCCAGCTGCTGGACCGTCAAAAGAAGTTCACTCCCAGCCATCCACATGCCCAGCGTTTGAATGCTAGCTTGGCTAAATTGCTAGCGCTTCAACTGCTGCCTTTTCAGTTGGTAGACTCGGCCCCCTTCCGTGAGTTTGTGCAATGTGCGGTTCCTCAGTGGCAGGTTCCCAAACGCCACTTTTTCTCACGGAAGGCTATTCCGGCTCTCTACCGGCATGTGGAAGGCAATGTCTTGGCCTCGCTGGACAGGGCGGTCAGCGGTAAGGTGCATATTACCGCTGACTCATGGTCCAGCAGGCATGGACAGGGACGTTACCTTTCTTTCACGGCCCATTGGGTCACTCTTTTGGCAGCTGGGAAGGATGCAGGACAAGGTGCAGTAGTGTTGGAGGTTGTTCCACCGCCACGCCTCCAAAATGCTACTACTGATTGTGACACACCTCTCTCCTCCACCCCCTCCTCTTCTTCTTCCTCCATGGCCTCTTCCTGTGGTTTGTCCTATGAACCAGCGGTGCTCCGTAGCCGTTCACGGGGCTACGCAAGTACGCAGGCAAAAAGATGCCATGCCGTGCTTGCGCTGGTGTGTTTGGGGGACAGAAGCCACACTGGGGCAGAGGTCCTGTCTGCTCTGCAGGGCCAGGCCGAGAGGTGGTTGACGCCACGCCAGCTTAAGCCAGGAATGGTGGTTTGCGACAATGGCACCAACCTCCTCTCCGCCCTCCGACAGGGACAACTGACCCATGTGCCCTGTGTGGCTCACGTCCTTAACCTGGTGGTGCAGCGGTTCTTGGCCAGGTACCCGGGCTTACAGGATGTCCTGAGGCAGGCCAGGAAAGTCTGTGTGCATTTCCGCAGATCTTATAATGCCAGTGCTCGCCTGGCTGAGCTGCAAAAGGAGTTGAACCTGCCCAAGAACCGCCTTATATGTGACATGCCCACCAGGTGGAACTCAACGTTGGCCATGCTGCAGCGGCTGCACACGCAGCAGAGGGCCATCAATGAGTACCTGTGCGACTACGGCACCAGGACAGGGTCAGGGGAGCTTGGTTTTTTTTCTCCACGCCAGTGGGGCATGATCAGGGATGCATGCACTGTCCTGGCACCATTTGAGGAGGCCACGAGGATGGTGAGCAGTGACAGTGCATGCATCAGTGACACTGTACCTCTTGTCCACCTGTTGGAGCACACGCTGCGTGGAATAATGGACAGGGCACTTGAGGCAGAACAGAGGCAGGAAGAGGAGGACTTCCTTGCCTCTCAAGGCCCCCTTTACCCAGACAGTGTTCCTTCTGTCCCACCCATCGCACAGGAAGAGGAAGAGGAGGAGGAGGAGGAGGAGGATTGTGTCAGCATGGAGGTGGAGGCTGGCACTCAGCATCATCAGCACCAGTCTTTTAGGGATGATTTACAGTCCCAAGAAACCAGTGGACTTGTACGTGGCTGGGAGGAGGTGGCTGCGGATCATGTCGTCCTTAGTGACCCAGAGGACTCCGGAGCGAATGCCTCAGCAAACCTACGCTGCATGGCCTCCCTGATCCTGCAAAGTCTGCGGAAGGATCCTCGTATTCTTCGGATCAAGGAGAGGGACCATTACTGGCTGGCCACTCTCCTTGATCCACGGTACAAGGGTAAGGTTGCGGACCTTATGTTACCTTCGCAGAGGGAGCAGAGGATGAGACAACTCCGGGAGGCCTTGCAGAAAGGTCTGTGCAACGCGTTCCCAGAGACTGGGAGGTTACAAACTCCTGGTCCTGGACAACGAGTTGCTGAGGCTTCGGCCAGTCAAAGAAGGAGCGGTGGGGAAGGTGGCCGTCTGACCGATGCGTTCAGACAATTCTTTAGTCCGCAGCCCCAAAGTATGATCGGTTCCAGCAACCATCGCCAGCGTCTGATAAACATGGTGCAGGAATATCTAGGGGCAAGGTCAGACTTGGACACCTTCCCCACCGAAAATCCTCTGGCTTACTGGGTCTTGAGGATGGATCACTGGCCAGAGCTTGCACAGTATGCAATTGAGCTACTGGCCTGTCCTGCATCCAGCGTTCTTTCGGAACGCACATTCAGTGCTGCTGGAGGATTTGTCACGGATCACAGGGTGCGCCTGTCCACCGACTCGGTTGATCGACTGACTTTCATCAAGATGAACCAGTCTTGGATCACCACCAGCTACCACACACCTGATGCTGATATAACAGACTAATTGATTTTAACATGTCACATCCCTTCAAGACTGATGCTGATGCTGAGTGCCTGTGCTGTTATGTTGACTGGCTATCCTCCTCCTCCGAGTCCTCAATGATACGATTGATGATGATAGCTTGGAAGATCATTTTTGTTTATGGGTGCCGCCACCAGTGGCTAAGGCCCAATTTTTCAGCCCCTGTTTTACAGGGGCGTGTAATTACAATTTTTTTAGCAATAATTTGCCATAGGGCTCATTGCTGTGCTCCAAGTACAGTATCTGTGAGGGGTTGGAGTGTTGTGGCACCAGTGCCTAAGGCCCAATTTTTCAGCCCCTGTTTAACAGGGGCGTGTCATTACAATTTTTGAAGCAATACTTTGCAACAGGGCTCATTGCTGTGCTCCAAGTACAGTATCTGTGAGGGGTTGTAGTGTTGTGCCACCAGTGCCTAAGGCCCAATTTTTCAGCCCCTGTTCAACAGGGGCATGCAATTACAATTCTTGATCTAATAATTCACAGCAGGGCCCATTGCTGCACCCACCAAGAGTAACTCTGAGGGCTTACAGTGTTGTGGCAACGCCACCACCACCACCACCACGAAAGGCCCAATTTTTCAGCCCCTGTTCAAAAGGGGCATGTAATTACAATTCTTGATCTAATAATTCACAGCAGGGCCCATTCCTGCACCCACCAAGAGTAACTCTGAGGGCTTACAGTGTTGTGGCAACACCACCACCACCACCACCACCACGAAAGGCCCAATTTTTCAGCCCCTGTTCAACAGGGGCATGCAATTACAATTCTTGATCTAATAATTCACAGCAGGGCCCATTGCTGCACCCACCAAGAGTAACTGTCAGGGCTTACAGTGTTTTGGCACCAGCACCACCATCAAAGGCCCAATTTTTACTACCACTGTTCAACAATTATATGTAATTAAAATTCCTGATATAATAGTTGACAGCAGGGCGTTCCAGCACCAACCAAGAGTAACTGTGAGTGCTTACAGTGTTGTGCCAACACCAACAACTAAGGGGCCTATTTCTGCAGAGTATATACGGCAGGTCCCTACTTTCAAACATCCAACTTACAAACGACTCCTACTTGCAAACGCAAGAAGACAACAGGAAGTGAGAGGAAATCTACCACTAGGAAGGAAAATTCTCTCCTGTAAGAATAAATATGGGAGAAAGGTGTCTCCTCTGTACTGATGCTTTATCAGCAATCCTTGTTTCAAGAAAAACACCACATTTCAAAAACAGTTGTCATTGGGACGGAAAGTGAGGTGAAATGTTCTGAACAGGGGCACAGACAGCAAAACAAATGTTACAGGGGTGATAACCCTTACCTATGTTTTCCAAAAAGTTTAAAAATAGATTTTTGGGCTGGAGCTACACTTCAACAATGTACCTGTTCAAAATTACAAACAGATTCTACATAAGAACAAACCTACAGTCCCTGTCTTGTATGCACCGCCTGTATACGGCTGTTCAGAGTATATAGGGCCTTTTTTATTTTATGTGCGGGGTTCCCCTTAATATCCATACAAGACCCAAAGGGGCTGGTAATGGGCTGGGGTAGGGGGGGGGGGGTCATGGGGTAGCTATGCCATTTTTCTTAAAGATTTTCATCCATATTACCGGGACCAGACATTACATTAAAGCCGCAAGCAGTTTTAAATGGCTTTTTTTTCCTTTAGAAGTGTCATTTTGTGCAGGGACAGTTCTAAACACGGGAAACACGTGGCACTTCACAGGCATACTTTAGACACCCCCCAGGTACGATATTTAAAGGAATATTTGACTTTTTTTTTTTCACTTTATGCATCATTAAAATGACTGCTCCCGAAAAACGACCGTTTTTAAAACTTCTTTTTGCATTGATACATGTCCCCTGGTGCAGAACCCGGGTTCCCAAACCCTTTTTAGGACAATAACATGCATAATAGTTGTTATAATTAGCACTTTAGAATTCGAACGTTCGCATCCATTGTATTTAATAGGGTTCTAATGTTCGTACGAACTTTCGGTCCGTTCGCGGGTTCTGGTGCGAACCGAACCCGGGGGTGTTCGGCTCATCACTAGCCTACAGTAGTATTGCCAGCGCTGTGGACAGGTGGGGGAGAGAATGGAGGGTTCGGGTGGCCACGTCGCTGGATTGTGGGACAGGTGAGTGTCTTTCTGCACACACATGTGGAATGGCGACAAACTACGGTACCTAAAAATCTCCATAGGCAAAATCTCCATAATGGTTACCAGGTTAGAGTTACAGAGGAGGTCTAGTGTTAGAATTATTTCTCTCGCTCTGACGATCGCGGCGATACCTCACATGTGTGATTTGAACACCGTTTACATATGCGGGCGCGGCATGAGTATGTGTTTTCTTTGCTCCGCAAGCTCGCGGGGACAGGGAGGCTTTAAAAAAACTTTTTTTTTTTTTTTTTACATTGTGTTTAAAAAAAAAAAAAGTTTGATCACTTTTATTGCTGTCACAAGGAATGTAAACATCCCTTGTGACAGTAATAGGTGGTGACAGGTACCCTATATGTTGGGATCGGGGGTCTAAAAGACCCCAAATCCCTCCTTTGCACTTCAAAGTATTCAGATCGCCAAAAACGGCGATTCTGAATACTGTCATTTTCTTTTCAAATCTGGTGCCATTGGCAGCTGAGTAAAGCGGAAGTGACGTCGCTTCCGTGTTTACTTACAGACTGGAACGAAGCCGACGCTTCGTTCCAGTCTGTCTCTAGCCACCGGAAGTAGCAGCTCGTGGATCGGGTCTCCCAGTGGGACGGGAGGCCCGGTGAGAGCGGCGGATGGTGGCGGGAGGGGAGGGATGTCTTTTTCTTTTAAAGTTTTATTGGATTTTATCATAGAATACAAAGCAGCGGAAAACAGTATCAGTCGTATTACAGTACATAGTAATTCATTTACAGATAACAGAATCAAAAGAGTAAGCAAAGTTGAACATTAGAAATGCCTTGGAGAAATAAGAGGCGACGTGCATTGTCTTTCCCCCCAGACACCCCAACTGGGAACATAATGTGTCCTGAGGGAAAGACAACACAACCAACCTCCATGTTACAACTGTGTGGGAGGAGCACTAATGCTATAATTCCCCTTTAGAGCTGTGTGGGAGGAGCTACAATTCCCCTTAGAGCTGTGTGGGAGGAGCTATAATTCCCTCAGCGTTGCCAGGAAACCAATGTTTGTTTATGCAGGTTCTAAGCACAGGTATTTTGCATCTCCTGAATACTTGTCATTCTTCAAACGGGCGTATTTTAAAAACTATAAATCCTACAACAAAGAGCTTTATATTGTGAGAATCACAAGACCCATACCTACATTTTGATATATAGTATGTCTCTGAAATATTAAAATTGAAGGCACAGT
Source organism: Rana muscosa (assembly GCA_029206835.1). Classification (NCBI taxonomy): domain Eukaryota; kingdom Metazoa; phylum Chordata; class Amphibia; order Anura; family Ranidae; genus Rana; species Rana muscosa. Next base: position 130,585,656 of record CM055127.1, on the reverse strand, counting down.
CGCAGTTTAGAAATTGCCCTTCAAATTTGAAGTGTCTAGAGGGGAGATTCAATGAATGTCAATGGACGGCATGAGTTGCAAACAAATAGTCATATTGTAAAAACTATCAGGGCTATGCCTTAGCCGTGTACACGTGTAGTGGCAGCAGGGATAGCCGAACGTTTTGATATAAAATTTGTGTAGGTAGGCTTGAAAATGAGGTAGTGGTGGCAGTTTAGAAATCATGTCCTGATTTTTCAGATTTTGTCAGCTCACACTCTATTTTCGCCATTCATTCCTATGGGACCAATTTTGCCGCAAAAACAACGATATTTCGTGAACCATTCGGCGAAACGTTCCACAAAGTAATAGCACACCAATCGGGAACAATCTGCACGTTTCGGTATATTACTTGTCTATGTAGTGTAAAAGCTGTGGGAGGAGTTAGGGTGGTAAATTTGGCTATAATAAGCTATAAAAGAAGACTTAATAACCGAAGCAGCCCTATATCTTCTGGGGAAGGTATAGCTCCATTAGTAGAGCGCTTGCCTGGCATACATGTCATCGCGGGTTCAATCCTAGGGAGCTCCCTCAATGCGATTGTCCCTGTGTAACATGTGCTTGGGCGGCAGCTCCATGGCAACTTCTCCTTTTGCCAAAATGGCATTTTTTGCCCAAAATCACAACTTTTGCCCAAATCTACCCAAAATCGCATCAATTAAACAGTGTCTATTGGGCTGCTTAGATGATGTCACAGCTAGAGCACAGAGCCTTAAAAAAAGAAGTTCCTTCTCGATAAATTACTCTCACGCCCACAACATCTACTTGTCATACACAATTCATACATCAAAACGTAGGTATTTTTGTCTTGTTTCAGGCAATGTGCTCAGTTTTTGGATACGCCTTTTACTTTTGGCTGGCTGAGCTTACAAATGACAAGAGTTCTACACTTTCTTCCATGCGCCGTGCGTCTCCTCCCTCCTCCTCCCTGGCGGCCAATAGGATCGCTTCTTCTCTCGGTCAATTGTGTGCGTCACGCATGCCTCTCTATTACTTGTAGTAGCTCATGCCTCTATACTACATGACCTTCACAGATTTTCTATTACCTGCATTGGACTTACCCCTCTTTAGTACATGCACTGACAACATATGCCTATTACATGTAGTGGATCACGCCTCTCTATTGCACATCCTTCATAGATTTCTGTTGGGCCTCATGTACACTGCAGCTGCAAAACTCCAGTTTAGGAGCAGTTGAGCGCTTTTTTTCAGCAGCCCCTGAACTTGGGTTGTCACCTCATCCCTTTAAAACCGAACATATATTAAATTACACAGGTTCTGTGGCTGATTAAGATGGTAATTAAACTCACTCGGTGCCTTATTTGCAATAAATTAGCTTCAGAACCGGTTTAAAGGGATGAGGTGGCAACCCTAAAACTCTCCTCTATGTTATCTTATGTGTACATGTACACTCAGTTGTTTATAGTAGTTTAGAGGCAGTTAAGGTTACAGGCAATTTTTTGAAAGCAGAAAAATCGCGTTCAAGACTGTAGTTTTCTGGCATTTCAAACGGTAAGCCGTGTTTGCATTTATAAGCGTTTTTAAAGTGGAACATGTAAAATGTGTAAGAAAATAGGATTTTTATACTCACCGTAAAATCCTTTTCTCTGAGTTCATGGACAGACACAGCCTTAATCTTGACAAAGTGGGTATTGGCCTTCCCTTAGGAGTGACTAGGCAGAAAGTGTTAACAACTTCAAAGCTGAACAGCCCCGCCCAGGGGGCGGTCCTACTGGCTATATCCCCTCCGCCTGCGCTAAGCAGATCAGTTCATCAAAAGCAGTACAAACTTAAAAAAAGAGGGGTGGGTGCTGTGTCCGTCCATGAACTCAGAGAAAAGGATTTTACGGTGAGTATAAAAATCCTATTTTCTCTTTCGTTCATGGACAGACACAGCCTTAATCTTGACAAAGTGGGACGTCCCAAAGCAGTGTCAAAAACGAGGGGTGGGAACAGCATTAAAACAACTTCACCCCAAAACAGAACAGAGCTCCTCACTGAGGAGTTTTAACTCTAAACGGCCGCCTGCAATACCTTGCGGCCGAAAGAAGCATCCGAAGATGCACACACATCAACTTGTAAAGTTTAGTGAAAGTGTGAACGGACGACCAGGTCGCCGCCTTACACACCTGGGAAACAGACGCTTGATGCTCTCAGAGCTCGGACAGCATCCAAGAAATACAACGTTGTCTCCTTAGGATTCGACGGATGAGGACACAAGGATGGCAGTACAATGTCTTCCTTGAGATGGAAGGTCGAAACGACCTTAGGAAGAAAAGAAGGCTGAGGACGCAGCACCACCGATCCTTGTGGAAGATCAGATAGGGAGCCTTGCATGACAAGGCTGCCAGCTCAGAAACCCATCTTAACTGACGTAACAGCCACCAAAAGGACCACTTTCTGAGAAAGTGTCAACAAGGGAATCTCCCTGATGTTCTCAAATGGTGGTTTCTGAGGCACCTAGAGGCCATGCCGTTAAAGCCCTTAACTGTAAAGCAGAATGGCATATGGGACCTTGTGACAGCAGGTCCTCTCTTAGCGGTAGACGCCAAGAGACGTCTGCTATACAAGCCCCACGGAGGTAATGGAGGGCGGACTGGAGGGGCCGCATGCCGAACCCCCTTGTACAAACGTTCTCACTAAAGAGTAAGCCACCAGGGGTCGTTGAAAAGACAGTCAGGGCCGATATCTGCCCCTTAATTGTACTTAAAGTAAAATTTTTGGTCCGCCCTACGCTGTAAGAACAACAGGACTCTGGAACCAAATAAGAACGCGGATGCCACCTCATTTCCTCCAAATGGATATGTAGGTCTTCCAAGTGCGATGATAAATCTTCCGGAGGACGATTTCTGAGCACTCCTCATGGTAGAGATCACCGAGTCTGACAGGCCCCGGTCTCTTAGCACCTGGCTCTCAATAGCAATTCCGTTAAAGCCAGTGACTGTAAAACAGGGTGGCGTATGGGACCTTGCGACAGCAGGTCCTTTCTTAGCGGTAGGTGCCAAGAGGCGTCTGCTACCAGATGCACTAGATCGGCGTACCTAGGACGGCGAGGCCAATCCAGAGCAATTGGGATCATTAGAATCCTCCAGTCTGCGAAGCAGATGAGGAAAGAGCTTCAGAGGAGGGAAGGCATAGATTAGCCGGTACTAACTCCACAGTGCCACCAACGCATATGTCGCGTCTGCCCATGGGTCTCTTGACCTGGCCACAAACCTCAATAAGGCTGGCGTCCGTCGTGATTACCATCCAGTGAAAGGGAAGGAACGACTTCCCGGACAGATGTGCCGGTGATGCCAGCCACCAACTAGGGAGGTCCTTACTAGGTGGCTCATCCAGATTCGGCAATCCAGGGATGATGGGCACTTGTCCCATCTGGACAGAATTTCCTTCTGTAACACTCGCGTGTGAAATTGCGCATATGGTATCACCTCGAAGGAGGCCACCATGAGGCCCAGGACTTGCATGCAAAAGCGGAGTGACGACCATCTTTGGGATGTCAACTGCCGCACCGCAGCCCGATGGGTCTGCAACCTTCCCCTAGGGAGAAAAAACGTTTGCCTCTGAGGAGTCCAGAATCAACCCCAGATACACTAGGAGTTATGTCGGTACCAATATTGACTTCTGAGTGTTTCAGCACCCAACCAAGTATTGGAGGGTCTGACAGGTTATAGACATGCTCACCTCTATACTGAGCTTGAGGTGGCCCTCAGAAGAATATCGCCACGCTGTCCTGGTAGGGCCAGAATCAGGGCGAGCACCTTGGTGAACACCTTCGGTGCTGATGCCAGGCCAAGGGGGGCGCCACCACTTGGTATTGGTCTTCCCCGGCCGCAAAGTGCAGACATGTCTGATGCCTGGTGCCTATGGGGACCTACAAGTATGCATTCTTCAACAGAGCGAACCAACTCCCTCTGGAATCTTTGTACCTCACAAGCAATTGAGGGCCTTGAGATCCAAGATTGAACGAACCCCCTCCTTCTCAGTACTACGAACAGATTTGAGTAAAACCCCTGAAACCGTTCCTGTACTGCAACAGGAATTATCACCCCGCGTATCAGCAGGTCTTGAACCGCCCCATATAGAGCTTCCCGACAAGTCGGCAGAAGCTGGTGGTTGGAGGGAAAAGGAAAAAATAACAATCTGTTCGGAGGGCAAGAGAGAAACTCTATCTTGTACCCTGAGGAAACTACTTCTCAAACCCACCTGTCGGGGATCTGAGATGTCCACCAGGTCACGAATTCACGAACACATCCCCCTACCCGAGAGATGGGTGGGGACAGACCTTTTTGCGGACGTAGATTTGTTCGCAGGCTTGTTGGTCTTGCGAAACCAGGGATGCTTCTGTCCCTAAGCAGGCGCTTTGTCGGCCTGGGATCGTTTACTTGCCGCACTAGATGGACGGAAAAAACGCTTGTTTGCGGTGAAGGAGGGCCCTAGCCAATGGCGTGGCTTCTTACCTCTTTAAAATTGTGGGAGCAGCCTGCTCTTACCTCCTGTGGCATATTTAATAATGTCATCCAGGGATGCTCCAAAAAAGTCTGTCGCCCTTAAAGGGCAATCCATCAGGGCCCTCTGGAAAGATTGGTCCGCCGACCAACCTTTTAGCCAGAGCAGACGGCGTAACACCACTGCATAGCTTGAGGCTCCGGACAGCAGAGAAATAGTGTCCAAGGCTGATTCGCAGACAATTTTAAGGCCCAGTTCGGACTGTCCGACCGGCCACGGTCCGCACCTTCTGATGTGTCAGAACCAGGGCCATGAGCCGTAGCTGGGCCCGGCTCTGCATCAGAGTTATCCCCAGAAGATGGCGGGGGGAGGGGGCACCTCGCCGCTTCCACCTTGGCAACAACCAGGACGCCGACCTAGCGTCTACTGACTAGGGTGACCACATCTCAAAACTGCCATTCAGGGACACCCCCCCCCCAAATATGATTTTTGACATTTTCTTTGCCGATTTTTGGGGCAGGGGCGTATGAAATCAGCGGACCCGTGTGCAAGATCAAAAGTGGGCCCTAGGCAACAACAGGAACAACAATATGGCGCGCAAAGCGCGTCGCGGTGAACGGTGGACATGTCTTAAATTGCGCTAAATATTGGCTTAAATGGGGTGCTGTTAAAGAGAGTCTGAGATGACTTGTATAGTGCAGAATGTGGTAATGTTAAATAGGGAATGCAGAGTGTAATGGCGGGGGGTAATATGTACAGGAGAGGAGTGCGGGGGGTAATATGTACAGGAGAGGAGTGCGGAGTGTATGGCGGGGGTAATATGTACAGGAGAGGAGTGCGGAGTGTATAGCGGGGGGGAGTAATATGTACAGGAGAGGAGTGCGGAGTGTATGGCGGGGGTAATATGTACAGGAGAGGAGTGCGGAGTGTATGGCGGGGGGTAATATGTACAGGAGAGGAGTGTGGAGTGTATGGCGGGGGTAATATGTACAGGAGAGGAGTGCGGAGTGTATGGCGGGGGGTAATATGTACAGGAGAGGAGTGTGGAGTGTATGGCGGGGGGTAGTTAGTGGAGAGAGGAGGAAGAGGAGTGCAATACCACCTCCTGATAGTCTGTCAGCCACTGCTATACCACTTTGGTGGTGGGGCACTCCGAAGGATGTAAGGGGGCACTCTGGAGAAAGTAAAGGGGCACTCTGGAGGCACTAAGGGGGCACCCTAGAGGTTGTAAGGGGGATGTAAGGGGGCAGTCTGGCGGTACTAACTTAGTCAGAGCCCCCTTACATCCTCCAGGGTGCCCCCTTAGTGCCTCCTTAACATCCTCTGGAGTGCACCTTACATTCTCCTCCAGAGTGCCCCCTTACACCCCCCTTCACAGTGCCCCCTTACATCCCCCTCCAGAGTGCCCCCTTACATCCCCCTCCAGAGTGCCCCCTTAGTACTACTGTACTGTCCTTAGTACTACTGTCCTTAGTACTACTGTACTAAGGGGCACTCTGGAGAAAGTAAAGGGGCACTCTGGAGAAAGTAAGGGGAGGAAGTAAGGGAGCACTCTGGAGGCACACAGATAGTACCTCCAGAGTGCCCCACTGCAGAGAGTCCTGAGGAGTGATGGCCATTAATCCATGCCAGGTGAATGTTAGGAAAAGCAGAGCACACCACCCACCTCATGGCTGCCCTATTCCACTACTGCTTGCTCACTCCCTGCCACAGCCCTGTAGAGCCTGCAGAGTGGTCAGAGGGGCCGCAGAGTAGTCAGAGGGGCAGTGGGATGGACAGGGGGACCGTGGGATGGATAGGGGGATCGTGGGATGGACAGGGGGACCGTGGGATAGACAGGGGGACCGTGGGATAGACAGGGGGACCGTGGGATAGACAGGGGGACCGTGGGAAGAACGGAGGGGGACAATAGAAAGGAGGGGGACATGGAGGAAGAATGAAGGGGGACAGCAGAACAGAGGGGGACACGGAGGAAGAATAAAGGGGGACAGCAGAACAGAGGGGGACACGGAGGAAGAACGGAGGGGGACAGCAGAACGGAGGGGGACAGCAGAACGGAGGGGGACAGCAGAACGGAGGGGGACAGCAGAACGGAGGGGGACAGCAGCAGCAGAACAGAGGGGGACACGGAGGAAGAACGGAGGGGGACAGCAGCAGCAGAACAGAGGGGGACACGGAGGAAGAACGGAGGGGGACAGCAGCAGCAGAACAGAGGGGGACACGGAGGAAGAACGGAGGGGGACAGCAGCAGCAGAACAGAGGGGGACAGCAGAACGGAGGGGGACACGGAGGAAGAACGGAGGGGGGACAGCAGCAGCAGAACAGAGGGGGACACGGAGGAAGAACAGAGGGGGACAGCAGCAGCAGAACGGAGGGGGACACGGAGAAAGAACGGAGGGGGACACAGAGGAAGAACGGAGGGGGACACAGAGGAAGAACGGAGGGGGACACAGAGGAAGAACGGAGGGGGACACAGAGGAAGAACGGAGGGGGACACAGAGGAAGAACGGAGGGGGACACAGAGGAAGAACGGAGGGGGACACAGAGGAAGAACGGAGGGGGACACAGAGGAAGAACGGAGGGGGACAGCAGCAGCAGAAAGGAGGGGGACACGGAGGAAGAACGGAGGGGGACAGCAGCAGCAGAACAGAGGTGGACACGGAGGAAGAACAGAGGGGGACAGCAGGAGCAGAACAGAGGGGGACACGGAGGAAGAACGGAGGGGGACAGCAGCAGAACAGAGGGGGACACGGAGGAAGAACAGAGGGGGACACGGAGGAAAACCGGAGGAGGACAGCAGCAGAATGGAGGGGGACAGCAGCAGAACGGAGGGCGGGGACAGCAGCAGCAGAACGGAGGGGGGACAGCAGCAGCAGAACGGAGGGGGGGGGCAGCAGCAGAACGGAGGGGGACAAAGTGTGAGTGTAACAAAGACAGTACAGTGAGTACACTAACCTGTCCTGGTCCTGGAAGTCAGACTGGCTGCTGGCACTGACTGCAAACTTGTGGACCTCGACGTGGGCGGGAGGAGCAGGAGCCTGGCTGGAGGCTGCACAGGAGAGTGGCTCTGCCTGGTCACTGGCGTCAGGTCAGCCGCATCACTCACTCTCTGTGCTAGCTCTGGTCGGTCGTCACTGGAGGAGGTGGACTAGTCTGGACGACGAGGCTCTCTCAGGCTGGCCTGGCTGGCTAACGCTGTGCACAGGTGAGTGCGTGAGTGGCTCCGCGTCACGGTCACTCACTCTGTGCTGGCTCTGGACTGGCTGGTGGATGCGGAGGGGAGGGAGGCGCGCACGCTGGCTGCTCTGACTCAGCGTAGTGTGCGCCGGGCGGGTGCACACTGCACTCACTGCCCACACTGACAGGTCCCCAGCTCAGCTGACGTCACTGGTTGCTAGATGCGGAGCGGCCCCTAGCCTAGCAACCAGACTGGCAGTGGCAGCCGCAGCCTATGTGTTTATGTTATTGATCAGTGTGATAACATTTATAAGGTGGTGGCGGGCTGCGGACAGGCGGAGCGGACTGGTCACTGTTTTCTTTTCATTCCGGGACGTCTGTATTGTCCCGGAATGAGCTGCTCGGGACACGGGACAAAAATATTCAATCAGGGACGATCCCGGGCAAACCGGGACACGTGGGCACCCTACTACTGACACAGCGGGTGCAGAAGCACCAGATGCCAATTCAGGTGTATCAGGGTGACAAGCATCTGCTTCTGATGTCATGCTGACCCACGCACCTGACACAAGGACTCCAGTTCAAGGTACCAACAGCCCAGTCTTCTCCTTAGCTAGGCAGAAAAAACTGATCTGCTTAGTGCAGGCTGAGGGGATATAGCCAGTAGGACCGCCCCCTGGGCGGGGGCTGTTCAGCTTTGAAGTTGTTAATACTTTCTGCCTAGTCACTCCTGAAGGAAGGCTAATACCCACTTTGTCAAGATTAAGGCTGTGTTCGTCCATGAATGAAAGAGAAAAGAGGGAAAAGAGAGAAAACAGAGAGAGAGGAATGGATAGATGGAGAGGGATGGATGGATAGATGGAGAGGGATGGATGGATAGAGAGAGAGGGATGGATAGGGATGGATGGATAGAGAGAGAGAGGGATGGATAGGGATGGATGGATAGAGAGAGAGGGATGGATAGAGAGAGGGATGGATAGGGATGGATGGATAGAGAGAGAGAGTTAAAACACAAAATAAATCTATCTACAAGCACACTGGTCTCTCACAGAATGGCTGAAATAGATAATATTTGTTTTTCATACTTTGTGGGCGTTTGGGAGGGTGTCCTGAGGTTATCCGTAAAAAAAAATGCTCATAAACGCGGCATGTAAAAGTGGCAAAATTGACGTTTTTAACCATCGGTTACAAGCTGTCAGGGTTAAGAAGTGATTTTCAAACGTCCCGTGTACATGAAGCCTTACACACAGTTCCTCATCCATCTCTTACCTGCAGTGACTTATCCCTCTTTATTATATGGAGAGACACATACCTCTCTATTACATGCCCCTTATAGATTTCTATGTCTTTTTTATATGGAGAGACACATACCTCTCTATTACATGCCCCTTATAGATTTCTATGTCTTTATTATATGGAGAGACACATACCTCTCTATTACATGCCCCTTATAGATTTCTATGTCTTTAATATATGGAGAGACACATACCTCTCTATTACACATAGTGCCAACGCTGTATCCTGACCTAGGCCAACAAGGCCCAGGCCTAGGGCAGCACTTTGCAGGGGGGCAGCACAGAAAGAGTCCCCGCCGGTTTGCGCTACACTGTTAAGCCCTGTACACACGGTCGGACTTCCATCGGACTTTTCCGTGGTTTTTTGTCCGAACGGAGTTGGTCGGGAACACCTATAGCATACACACGCTCGGACTTTTCTGACAACTTTCTTAAAACTTCTTACAACATCACTTGTTTTTTCTGCTCTTTTCTGATCTTTACTGCCACCCTTTGGTCAACTTCTGCTATTGTTGGTTGCTTTTAACATTGGTTGTTTTGTCCATCGGACAAAAGTCCTATGGTTTTCTGTACACACGGCAGGACTTTGCTCCATAGGACTTTTTTTGGGCAAAAGTTTGTCCGTTCGCAGACCCAACTTTTGTCCGATGAAAACAAAACCAAACTCAAAAAAGTTTGTCCGATGGAGCGTACACACGGTCGGATTGTTGGTCCAACTTGCTTAAAACTAAGTTTGTTGGGCAAAAGTCCGACCGTGTGTACGGGCCTTTAGTGTAGCGCCAGTCATATGGGGTGGACTGGGCTGAGAGGCAAATTAGTCTAGCGCCCCCATAAAGCGGCCGCACTGCTTCTAGTATGCGGGCGGCCAGCATTCCGCAACTGTGGGGGGCGCTGCTTATAATTTTGACTGTCCTATCATCCTGGATCACAAACCTTCCTCACTGTGCTATATATTTTCTGCTGCACCATTGGCATGGTTATATCTTCTTGGTCCTCTCCATAAAATTATCAGAAATTTGTGCTTAAAAACATAACTATACGCAACACTTTTCTTTCCATTTTGGATAGAGTAAGGGAGGGTTATAGCCCCTGTCAGTTTATTTTTTACCATCCCTGTCCCATTGCAGAGATTTCCCTTCACTTCCTGCCCCATAGCCAAACAGGAAGTGAGAGAGGAAATCTATGCAAATTAAGGGAATCCATTGCCCCCCCACCAGGCCCTCAGAACTAGTGTCCCCACTGGAAAATTTCAGGGCGGGTCTTAAACAGAAAGGGGTGTGGCCTTGACAGGAAGGGGTGGGTCATATTTAAAGTAGGGGTGCACGATTTTAGTCAGGCCTAGGGCAGCACAAAACCTAAATACACTTCTGATATACAGAGAGAACACATGTCACACCTCTATATCTGGGTATATATGGGGGATATAGTATATAGAGATATACTGTATATAGGACAGTGTGTATATATAGTATATACCAGGGGTGCGCATCTTCACTGGTCTCACGATTCGATTCAATTACGATTATCTGGTAAGCGATTCGATTCCGAGATGCATCACGATTACCGACGAGCTCCCACTTCCGCTTGAGCCACCTAGGCGTCCCTTCCTCCCTGCGATCTTCTGGGGCACATCACAGGTCCCAGAAGATTGCCCGGCTATGCAGGACAGCGCAGTGAGACATGCGCACCCGGCTGTGAAGCTGCAAGCTGTCACAGCCAGATGCCTACAGTAGGGATGAGCTTCGTGTTCGAGTCGAACATACGTTCGACTCGAACATCGGCTGTTCGATCGTTCGACGAAGATCGAACGATTTGGGCCGTTCGCGCCAAATTCGAGTGACGCGAACGGCCCACAATGCACTACGCCATCGCAGTGTCATCCAGGCGCTGTGATTGGCCAAGCATGCACTGTGACCCCGCATGCTTGGCCAATCACAGCGCCGGCAGCGAGGAGAGCAATGATTGGCCACAGGCAGGATGCCTGTGGCCAATTATTGCTGAGGGTGTTTAGTACACGCCCCACACTATAAAAGGCCGCCAGCACGGCGGCCTAGTGTAGTGTGTTCCGGAGCAGGGAAAGACAAGCATAGGCAGGGACAGTGACATTTATTTCTTTCTTGCTTAACCTGGATTCCTTTAGTTTAGGGAAAGAGAAGGATAGGTAGGGAGAGTGTCAGTGTGTTTTACTGTGCGAGTCCTTGTTTCTAGGGACAAAGAAGGAAAGTGAGGGGATTTCTCCTTGTGCTATAGTGTGCTTTAAAAAAACATTTTTTCTAGGGACAGAAAACTGTAGGTAGGGAGAGTGTCAGTGTGTTTTACTGTGCGAGTCCTTGTTTCTAGGGACAAAGAAGGAAAGTGAGGGGATTTCTCCTTGTGCTATAGTGTGCTTTAAAAAAACATTTTTTCTAGGGACAGAAAACTGTAGGTAGGGAGAGTGTCAGTTTCTTTCACTGTGCCTGTCCTTGTTTCTAGGGACAAAGAAGGAAAGTGAGGGGAATTCTCCTTGTGCTATAGTGTGCTTTAAAAAAACATTTTTTCTAGGGACAGAAAACTGTAGGTAGGGAGAGTGTCAGTTTCTTTCACTGTGCCAGTCCTTGTTTCTAGGGACAAAGAAGGAAAGTGAGGGGATTTCTCCTTGTGCTGTAGTGTGCTTTAAAAAAACATTTTTTCTAGGGACAGAAAACTGTAGGCAGTGGCGTCACTAGGGTTGGTGTCACCCGGTGCGAAAAAAAATGGTGTCACCCCCCAACAACTATAGTCCCCCCTCAGTACAGACCCCCCTCCACTAACTACAGACCCCACTCCCACAGTATAGATCCCTTCCCTCAGTACAAACCCGCTCCACTAAGTACAGACTCTCCGCCATCAATATAGACCCGCCTCCCTCAGTATGAACCCCCACCTCAGTGCAGACCGCTCCATCAGTACAGACACCCCCACCTCAGTGCAGACCCCCTCAGTTACAGACACCCCCCTCAGTTACAGACACCCCTCGTACAGACACCCCCCTCAGTACAGACACCCCCCTCAGTACAGACACCCCCCTCAGTACAGACACCCCCCTCAGTAACAGACACCCCCTCGTACAGACTCCCCCTCGTACAGACCACCCCTCAGTTACAGACACCCCCTCAGTTACACACCCCCCTCAGTACAGACACCCCCCTCAGTACAGACACCCCCCTCAGTACAGACACCCCCTCGTACAGACTCCCCCTCGTACAGACCACCCCTCAGTTACAGACCACCCCCTCAGTTACAGACACACCCTCAGTTAAAGACCCCCCCTCAGTTACAGACACCCCCCTCAGTTACAGACACCCCCCTCAGTACATACACCCCCCTCAGTACAGACACCCCCTCAGTACAGACACCCCCACCTCAGTACAGACCGCTCCATCAGTACAGACACCCCCACCTCAGTGCAGACCTCCTCAGTTACAGACACCCTGCTCAGTTACAGACACCCCCCACAGTACCAGACACCCCTCGTACAGACACCCCCCTCAGTTACAGACACCCCCCTCAGTACAGACACCCCCCTCAGTACAGACACCCCCTTGGTACCAGACCCCCCTCAGTACAGACACCCCCTCAGTTACAGCCCCCCTGGTGCAAACTCCCCCTAGTGCAGACCCCAGCAGTACAGACACCCCCTCCCCCCATCAGTAAAGATGCCCCCCTTACCTTACAGACCTCAGAACAGAGCGGCAGATACACACAGCGGTGTGTCTCTCTAGCGCGGGCTCCTCCTCCTCCTCTGTGGATGTAAACAGAGAGGAGGCAGAGGGGGCGGCGGCTTCCTTCCGCTCCGCTGAGGGACACAGCCGCAGCGTGAGCCTAAGGCACAGGGCAGCGGGCAATGTCAGTGTGGTGCCGCTGCGCTACCCACGGGTGTCACCCCTCTGGTAGGTGTCACCCGGGTGCGGCCCGCCCCCCCCGCACCTGGCTAGCAACGCTAGTGCGTGTCGTCACATCATCACAGTGCAGTGTGATGATGTGACAGGCTGAGTCGCTCGCTGGCTCTGTAGGGTAGGGAGGAGGATTGGAATTTAGGAATAGGAAGAATAAGGAGCCGGAGGACACACACCAGGCGCGGCCGCGGCGCTGGAGGTGTTGTTCCAGGCTTCCAGCCCAGCGGGGTGAAATTAATCAATGAATGGGTCAGCTGTAAAAAAAAAAAAAAAAAAAAAAATTAAAAAAAAATAAAAAAAAAAAAAAAAAAAAAAAAAAAAAATAAAAAAAAAAAAAAAAAAGGGAGGGTGTCACCCCTCTAGCGGGTGTCACCCGGGGGCGGACCGCACCCCCCGCACCCCCCTAGCAACGCCTCTGACTGTAGGTAGGGAGAGTGTCAGTTTCTTTCACTGTGCCAGTCCTTGTTTCTAGGGACAAAGAAGGAAAGTGAGGGGAATTCTCCTTGTGCTATAGTGTGCTTTAAAAAAACATTTTTTCTAGGGACAGAAAACTGTAGGTAGGGAGAGTGTCAGTTTCTTTCACTGTGCCAGTCCTTGTTTCTAGGGACAAAGAAGGAAAGTGAGGGGATTTCTCCTTGTGCTATAGTGTGCTTTAAAAAAAATTTTTTCTAGGGACAGAAAACTGTAGGTAGGGAGAGTGTCAGTTTCTTTCACTGTGCCAGTCCTTGTTTCTAGGGACAAAGAAGGAAAGTGAGGGGAATTCTCCTTGTGCTATAGTGTGCTTTAAAAAAACATTTTTTCTAGGGACAGAAAACTGTAGGTAGGGAGAGTGTCAGTTTCTTTCACTGTGCCAGTCCTTGTTTCTAGGGACAAAGAAGGAAAGTGAGGGGAATTCTCCTTGTGATATAGTGTGCTTTAAAAAAACATTTTTTCTAGGGACAGAAAACTGTAGGTAGGGAGAGTGTCAGTTTCTTTCACTGTGCCAGTCCTTGTTTCTAGGGACAAAGAAGGAAAGTGAGGGGATTTCTCCTTGTGCTATAGTGTGCTTTAAAAAAACATTTTTTCTAGGGACAGAAAACTGTAGGTAGGGAGAGTGTCAGTTTCTTTCACTGTGCCAGTCCTTGTTTCTAGGGACAAAGAAGGAAAGTGAGGGGAATTCTCCTTGTGCTATAGTGTGCTTTAAAAAAACATTTTTTCTAGGGACAGAAAACTGTAGGTAGGGAGAGTGTCAGTTTCTTTCACTGTGCCAGTCCTTGTTTCTAGGGACAAAGAAGGAAAGTGAGGGGATTTCTCCTTGTGCTATAGTGTGCTTTAAAAAAACATTTTTTCTAGGGACAGAAAACTGTAGGTAGGGAGAGTGTCAGTTTCTTTCACTGTGCCAGTCCTTGTTTCTAGGGACAAAGAAGGAAAGTGAGGGGAATTCTCCTTGTGCTACAGTGTGCTTTAAAAAAACATTTTTTCTAGGGACAGAAAACTGTAGGTAGGGAGAGTGTCAGTTTCTTTCACTGTGCCAGTCCTTGTTTCTAGGGACAAAGAAGGAAAGTGAGGGGATTTCTCCTTGTGCTATAGTGTGCTTTAAAAAAACATTTTTTCTAGGGACAGAAAACTGTAGGTAGGGAGAGTGTCAGTTTCTTTCACTGTGCCAGTCCTTGTTTCTAGGGACAAAGAAGGAAAGTGAGGGGAATTCTCCTTGTGCTATAGTGTGCTTTAAAAAAACATTTTTTCTAGGGACAGAAAACTGTAGGTAGGGAGAGTGTCAGTTTCTTTCACTGTGCCAGTCCTTGTTTCTAGGGACAAAGAAGGAAAGTGAGGGGATTTCTCCTTGTGCTATAGTGTGCTTTAAAAAAACATTTTTTCTAGGGACAGAAAACTGTAGGTAGGGAGAGTGTCAGTTTCTTTCACTGTGCCAGTCCTTGTTTCTAGGGACAAAGAAGGAAAGTGAGGGGATTTCTCCTTGTGCTATAGTGTGCTTTAAAAAAACATTTTTTCTAGGGACAGAAAACTGTAGGTAGGGAGAGTGTCAGTTTCTTTCACTGTGCCAGTCCTTGTTTCTAGGGACAAAGAAGGAAAGTGAGGGGATTTCTCCTTGTGCTATAGTGTGCTTTAAAAAAACATTTTTTCTAGGGACAGAAAACTGTAGGTAGGGAGAGTGTCAGTTTCTTTCACTGTGCCAGTCCTTGTTTCTAGGGACAAAGAAGGAAAGTGAGGGGAATTCTCCTTGTGCTATAGTGTGCTTTAAAAAAACATTTTTTCTAGGGACAGAAAACTGTAGGTAGGGAGAGTGTCAGTTTCTTTCACTGTGCCAGTCCTTGTTTCTAGGGACAAAGAAGGAAAGTGAGGGGATTTCTCCTTGTGCTATAGTGTGCCAAAGCATTCCTCATCAACCATCTTTGAAATCCTTGTTTTTTGGACAGTCAGGGAAATTGTCGTTGTGCTATTCTGTGCAAAAGCAATAATCCTCAACCATATTTAGAAATCCTTAAGTAAAGGGACAGAGAAGGACACCTGAAGGTAGCCCTTATTGCTTTTTTCCCATCTCCCTGCAGGCCATCTATTAGAATGTCTGGAAGGCAAACAAGGAGAGGCAGACAGTCAGGAGGCAATAAAAGAGGGCAAGCAGGCTCTGTGTCTGGGGGCAACAGTGCTGGTCGTGGACGCGGTGCATTGTCATCAGCACATGGCCATGGGACACGCTTGTCCTTCTTTTCGGCAGCTGGACATGTTGAGCCACATCATGCCGAAGACTTGGTAGAGTGGATGACCAAGCCCTCCTCCTCCTCCTCATCCTCTCTCACCCAGGCTCAGGGTACTGGCAAAGCAGCTGCCAAAGCGTCCTCTTCCCTGGTTTCAATGTCAGACTCATCATCAGTCACTCCTTCCCTAGACCCACCATGTCCTCCTCCTGAGGAGTCCCCCGAACTGTTTGAGCACAGTGTTGGGTACATGCTCCAGGAGGATGGCCAGCGTTTCGAAGGGTCTGATGATGAAACCCAGCTACAGGAAGGCAGTAGCGTGAGAGCAGACAGAGGGGATGCTCAAGAAGGACACCAATCTGGCAGTCATGTTCCAGCAGCTGCAGCATACTGCCAGATTGGCTCCAGTGATGAGGAGGGAGGGGATGATGAGGTCACTGACTCCACGTGGGTGCCTAATAGGAGAGAGGAGGAGGAGGAGGATGAGGAGGAGGCACATCTCCAACGAGGCAGGATGCCCTTTGGTGGCCAGCGTAAGGGCAGTACACCGACGGAATCACACCGCAGAGCTCCGCCTGTGCAGGGCGCTGCCTCTGCCCGTCATTCAAAAAGTTCCTTGATGTGGGCCTTTTTTGAGGCTAGTGCATCAGATCGCACAGCTGCTGTTTGCAACATATGTCTCAAGCGTATATCGCGTGGCCAAAACATCAGCCGCTTGGGTACCACATGCCTGACCAGACATATGTTGACCTGCCATGCAGCTCGTTGGCAAGCCTACCTCAAAGACCCACACCAAAGAACAAAGCGGACCTCTCCTTGCACCGCATCAGCTGGGATCTCCAACCCCACTATAACTTCAGTCCTCTCTGAAACATGCACTGAGAGGAATGAAGGTGTAGAATTAGGTGTGTCACAGCCAAGTACTTGCGGCCACTCTGCTAGCAGTACACCGGCGTCCGATTCTAGCAGGCAAATTTCCCTGCCCCAGCTGCTGGACCGTCGAAAGAAGTTCACTCCCAGCCATCCACATGCCCAGCGGTTGAATGCTAGCTTGGCTAAATTGCTAGCGCTTCAACTGCTGCCTTTTCAGTTGGTAGACTCGGCCCCCTTCCGTGAGTTTGTGCAATGTGCGGTTCCTCAGTGGCAGGTTCCCAAACGCCACTTTTTCTCACGGAAGGCTATTCCGGCTCTCTACCGGCATGTGGAAGGCAATGTCTTGGCCTCGCTGGACAGGGCGGTCAGCGGTAAGGTGCATATTACCGCTGACTCATGGTCCAGCAGGCATGGACAGGGACGTTACCTTTCTTTCACGGCCCATTGGGTCACTCTTTTGGCAGCTGGGAAGGATGCAGGACAAGGTGCAGTAGTGTTGGAGGTTGTTCCACCGCCACGCCTCCAAAATGCTACTACTGGTTGTGGCACACCTCTCTCCTCCACCCCCTCCTCTTCTTCTTCCTCCATGGCCTCTTCCTGTGGTTTGTCCTATGAACCAGCGGTGCTCCGTAGCCGTTCACGGGGCTACGCAAGTACGCAGGCAAAAAGATGCCATGCCGTGCTTGCGCTGGTGTGTTTGGGGGACAGAAGCCACACCGGGGCAGAGGTCCTGTCTGCTCTGCAGGGCCAGGCCGAGAGGTGGTTGACGGCACGCCAGCTTAAGCCAGGAATGGTGGTTTGCGACAATGGCACCAACCTCCTCTCCGCCCTCCGACAGGGACAACTGACCCATGTGCCCTGTGTGGCTCACGTCCTTAACCTGGTGGTGCAGCGGTTCTTGGCCAGGTACCCGGGCTTACAGGATGTCCTGAGGCAGGCCAGGAAAGTCTGTGTGCATTTCCACAGATCTTATAATGCCAGTGCTCGCCTGGCTGAGCTGCAAAAGGAGTTGAACCTGCCCAAGAACCGCCTTATATGTGACATGCCCACCAGGTGGAACTCAACGTTGGCCATGCTGCAGCGGCTGCACACGCAGCAGAGGGCCATCAATGAGTACCTGTGCGACTACGGCACCAGGACAGGGTCAGGGGAGCTTGGTTTTTTTTCTCCACGCCAGTGGGGCATGATCAGGGATGCATGCACTGTCCTGCACTGTCCTGGCACCATTTGAGGAGGCCACGAGGATGGTGAGCAGTGACAGTGCATGCATCAGTGACACTGTACCTCTTGTCCACCTGTTGGAGCACACGCTGCGTGGAATAATGGACAGGGCACTTGAGGCAGAACAGAGGCAGGAAGAGGAGGACTTCCTTGCCTCTCAAGGCCCCCTTTACCCAGACAGTGTTCCTTCTGTCCCACCCATCGCACAGGAAGAGGAAGAGGAGGAGGAGGAGGAGGATTGTGTCAGCATGGAGGTGGAGGCTGGCACTCAGCATCATCAGCACCAGTCTTTTAGGGATGATTTACAGTCCCAAGAAACCAGTGGACTTGTACGTGGCTGGGAGGAGGTGGCTGCGGATCATGTCGTCCTTAGTGACCCAGAGGACTCCGGAGCGAATGCCTCAGCAAACCTACGCTGCATGGCCTCCCTGATCCTGCAAAGTCTGCGGAAGGATCCTCGTATTCTTCGGATCAAGGAGAGGGACCATTACTGGCTGGCCACTCTCCTTGATCCACGGTACAAGGGTAAGGTTGCGGACCTTATGTTACCTTCGCAGAGGGAGCAGAGGATGAGACAACTCCGGGAGGCCTTGCAGAAAGGTCTGTGCAACGCGTTCCCAGAGACTGGGAGGTTACAAACTCCTGGTCCTGGACAACGAGTTGCTGAGGCTTCGGCCAGTCAAAGAAGGAGCGGTGGGGAAGGTGGCCGTCTGACCGATGCGTTCAGACAATTCTTTAGTCCGCAGCCCCAAAGTATTCTCTCCTGTAAGAATAAATATGGGAGAAAGGTGTCTCCTCTGTACTGATGCTTTATCAGCAATCCTTGTTTCAAGAAAAACACCACATTTCAAAAACAGTTGTCATTGGGACGGAAAGTGAGGTGAAATGTTCTGAACAGGGGCACAGACAGCAAAACAAATGTTACAGGGGTGATAACCCTTACCTATGTTTTCCAAAAAGTTTAAAAATAGATTTTTGGGCTGGAGCTACACTTCAACAATGTACCTGTTCAAAATTACAAACAGATTCTACATAAGAACAAACCTACAGTCCCTGTCTTGTATGCACCGCCTGTATACGGCTGTTCAGAGTATATAGGGCCTTTTTTATTTTATGTGCGGGGTTCCCCTTAATATCCATACAAGACCCAAAGGGGCTGGTAATGGGCTGGGGTAGGGGGGGGGGGTCATGGGGTAGCTATGCCATTTTTCTTAAAGATTTTCATCCATATTACCGGGACCAGACATTACATTAAAGCCGCAAGCAGTTTTAAATGGCTTTTTTTTCCTTTAGAAGTGTCATTTTGTGCAGGGACAGTTCTAAACACGGGAAACACGTGGCACTTCACAGGCATACTTTAGACACCCCCCAGGTACGATATTTAAAGGAATATTTGACTTTTTTTTTTTCACTTTATGCATCATTAAAATGACTGCTCCCGAAAAACGACCGTTTTTAAAACTTCTTTTTGCATTGATACATGTCCCCTGGTGCAGAACCCGGGTTCCCAAACCCTTTTTAGGACAATAACATGCATAATAGTTGTTATAATTAGCACTTTAGAATTCGAACGTTCGCATCCATTGTATTTAATAGGGTTCTAATGTTCGTACGAACTTTCGGTCCGTTCGCGGGTTCTGGTGCGAACCGAACCCGGGGGTGTTCGGCTCATCACTAGCCTACAGTAGTATTGCCAGCGCTGTGGACAGGTGGGGGAGAGAATGGAGGGTTCGGGTGGCCACGTCGCTGGATTGTGGGACAGGTGAGTGTCTTTCTGCACACACATGTGGAATGGCGACAAACTACGGTACCTAAAAATCTCCATAGGCAAAATCTCCATAATGGTTACCAGGTTAGAGTTACAGAGGAGCTCTAGTGTTAGAATTATTTCTCTCGCTCTGACGATCGCGGCGATACCTCACATGTGTGATTTGAACACCGTTTACATATGCGGGCGCGGGCGCGGCATGAGTATGTGTTTTCTTTGCTCCGCAAGCTCGTGGGGACAGGGAGGCTTTAAAAAAACTTTTTTTTTTTTTTTTTTACATTGTGTTTAAAAAAAAAAAAAGTTTGATCACTTTTATTGCTGTCACAAGGAATGTAAACATCCCTTGTGACAGTAATAGGTGGTGACAGGTACCCTATATGTTGGGATCGGGGGTCTAAAAGACCCCAAATCCCTCCTTTGCACTTCAAAGTATTCAGATCGCCAAAAACGGCGATTCTGAATACTGTCATTTTCTTTTCAAATCTGGTGCCATTGGCAGCTGAGTAAAGCGGAAGTGACGTCGCTTCCGTGTTTACTTACAGACTGGAACGAAGCCGACGCTTCGTTCCAGTCTGTCTCTAGCCACCGGAAGTAGCGGCTCGTGGATCGGGTCTCCCGGTGGGACGGGAGGCCCGGTGAGAGCGGCGGATGGTGGCGGGAGGGGAGGGATGTCTTTTTCTTTTAAAGTTTTATTGGATTTTATCATAGAATACAAAGCAGCGGAAAACAGTATCAGTCGTATTACAGTACATAGTAATTCATTTACAGATAACAGAATCAAAAGAGTAAGCAAAGTTGAACATTAGAAATGCCTTGGAGAAATAAGAGGCGACGTGCATTGTCTTTCCCCCCAGACACCCCAACTGGGAACATAATGTGTCCTGAGGGAAAGACAACACAACCAACCTCCATGTTACAACTGTGTGGGAGGAGCACTAATGCTATAATTCCCCTTTAGAGCTGTGTGGGAGGAGCTACAATTCCCCTTAGAGCTGTGTGGGAGGAGCTATAATTCCCTCAGCGTTGCCAGGAAACCAATGTTTGTTTATGCAGGTTCTAAGCACAGGTATTTTGCATCTCCTGAATACTTGTCATTCTTCAAACGGGCGTATTTTAAAAACTATAAATCCTACAACAAAGAGCTTTATATTGTGAGAATCACAAGACCCATACCTACATTTTGATATATAGTATGTCTCTGAAATATTAAAAGGCACAGTCGCAGTTTAGAAATTGCCCTTCAAATTTGAAGTGTCTAGAGGGGAGATTCAATGAATGTCAATGGACGGCATGAGTTGCAAACAAATAGTCATATTGTAAAAACTATCAGGGCTATGCCTTAGCCGTGTACACGTGTAGTGGCAGCAGGGATAGCCGAACGTTTTGATATAAAATTTGTGTAGGTAGGCTTGAAAATGAGGTAGTGGTGGCAGTTTAGAAATCATGTCCTGATTTTTCAGATTTTGTCAGCTCACACTCTATTTTCGCCATTCATTCCTATGGGACCAATTTTGCCGCAAAAACAACGATATTTCGTGAACCATTTGGCGAAACGTTCCACAAAATAATAGCACACCAATCGGGAACAATCCGCACGTTTCGGTATATTACTTGTCTATGTAGTGTAAAAGCTGTGGGAGGAGTTAGGGTGGTAAATTTGGCTATAATAAGCTATAAAAGAAGACTTAATAACCGAAGCAGCCCTATATCTTCTGGGGAAGGTATAGCTCTATTAGTAGAGCGCTTGCCTGGCATACATGTCATCGCGGGTTCAATCCTAGGGAGCTCCCTCAATGCGATTGTCCCTGTGTAACATGTGCTTGGGCGGCAGCTCCATGGCAACTTCTCCTTTTGCCAAAATTACCCAAAATCACAACTTTTGCCCAAATCTACCCAAAATCGCATCAATTAAACAGTGTCTATTGGGCTGCTTAGATGATGTCACAGCTAGAGCACAGAGCCTTAAAAAAAGAAGTTCCTTCTCGATAAATTACTCTCACGCCCACAACATCTACTTGTCATACACAATTCATACATCAAAACGTAGGTATTTTTGTCTTGTTTCAGGCAATGTGCTCAGTTTTTGGATACGCCTTTTACTTTTGGCTGGCTGAGCTTACAAATGACAAGAGTTCTACACTTTCTTCCATGCGCCGTGCGTCTCCTCCCTCCTCCTCCCTGGCGGCCAATAGGATCGCTTCTTCTCTCGGTCAATTGTGTGCGTCACGCATGCCTCTCTATTACTTGTAGTAGCTCATGCCTCTATACTACATGACCTTCACAGATTTTCTATTACCTGCATTGGACTTACCCCTCTTTAGTACATGCACTGACAACATATGCCTATTACATGTAGTGGATCACGCCTCTCTATTGCACATCCTTCATAGATTTCTGTTGGGCCTCATGTACACTGCAGCTGCAAAACTCCAGTTTA
Organism: Rana muscosa; assembly: GCA_029206835.1. Lineage (NCBI taxonomy): Eukaryota > Metazoa > Chordata > Amphibia > Anura > Ranidae > Rana > Rana muscosa. The sequence continues at coordinate 130,563,790 of CM055127.1, read as the reverse complement.
GGAGCAGTTGAGCGCTTTTTTTCAGCAGCCCCTGAACTTGGGTTGTCACCTCATCCCTTTAAAACCGAACATATATTAAATTACACAGGTTCTGTGGCTGATTAAGATGGTAATTAAACTCACTCGGTGCCTTATTTGCAATAAATTAGCTTCAGAACCGGTTTAAAGGGATGAGGTGGCAACCCTAAAACTCTCCTCTATGTTATCTTATGTGTACATGTACACTCAGTTGTTTATAGTAGTTTAGAGGCAGTTAAGGTTACAGGCAATTTTTTGAAAGCAGAAAAATCGCGTTCAAGACTGTAGTTTTCTGGCATTTCAAACGGTAAGCCGTGTTTGCATTTATAAGCGTTTTTAAAGTGGAACATGTAAAATGTGTAAGAAAATAGGATTTTTTTACTCACCGTAAAATCCTTTTCTCTGAGTTCATGGACAGACACAGCCTTAATCTTGACAAAGTGGGTATTGGCCTTCCTTCAGGAGTGACTAGGCAGAAAGTGTTAACAACTTCAAAGCTGAACAGCCCCGCCCAGGGGGCGGTCCTACTGGCTATATCCCCTCCGCCTGCGCTAAGCAGATCAGTTCATCAAAAGCAGTACAAACTTAAAAAAAGAGGGGTGGGTGCTGTGTCCGTCCATGAACTCAGAGAAAAGGATTTTACGGTGAGTATAAAAATCCTATTTTCTCTTTCGTTCATGGACAGACACAGCCTTAATCTTGACAAAGTGGGACGTCCCAAAGCAGTGTCAAAAACGAGGGGTGGGAACAGCATTAAAACAACTTCACCCCAAAACAGAACAGAGCTCCTCGCTGAGGAGTTTTAACTCTAAACGGCCGCCTGCAATACCTTGCGGCCGAAAGAAGCATCCGAAGATGCACACACATCAACTTGTAAAGTTTAGTGAAAGTGTGAACGGACGACCAGGTCGCCGCCTTACACACCTGGGAAACAGACGCTTGATGCTCTCAGAGCTCGGACAGCATCCAAGAAATACAACGTTGTCTCCTTAGGATTCGACGGATGAGGACACAAGGATGGCAGTACAATGTCTTCCTTGAGATGGAAGGTCGAAACGACCTTAGGAAGAAAAGAAGGCTGAGGACGCAGCACCACCGATCCTTGTGGAAGATCAGATAGGGAGCCTTGCATGACAAGGCTGCCAGCTCAGAAACCCATCTTAACTGACGTAACAGCCACCAAAAGGACCACTTTCTGAGAAAGTGTCAACAAGGGAATCTCCCTGATGTTCTCAAATGGTGGTTTCTGAGGCACCTAGAGGCCATGCCGTTAAAGCCCTTAACTGTAAAGCAGAATGGCATATGGGACCTTGTGACAGCAGGTCCTCTCTTAGCGGTAGACGCCAAGAGACGTCTGCTATACAAGCCCCACGGAGGTAATGGAGGGCGGACTGGAGGGGCCGCATGCCGAACCCCCTTGTACAAACGTTCTCACTAAAGAGTAAGCCACCAGGGGTCGTTGAAAAGACAGTCAGGGCCGATATCTGCCCCTTAATTGTACTTAAAGTAAAATTTTTGGTCCGCCCTACGCTGTAAGAACAACAGGACTCTGGAACCAAATAAGAACGCGGATGCCACCTCATTTCCTCCAAATGGATATGTAGGTCTTCCAAGTGCGATGATAAATCTTCCGGAGGACGATTTCTGAGCACTCCTCATGGTAGAGATCACCGAGTCTGACAGGCCCCGGTCTCTTAGCACCTGGCTCTCAATAGCAATTCCGTTAAAGCCAGTGACTGTAAAACAGGGTGGCGTATGGGACCTTGCGACAGCAGGTCCTTTCTTAGCGGTAGGTGCCAAGAGGCGTCTGCTACCAGATGCACTAGATCGGCGTACCTAGGACGGCGAGGCCAATCCAGAGCAATTGGGATCATTAGAATCCTCCAGTCTGCGAAGCAGATGAGGAAAGAGCTTCAGAGGAGGGAAGGCATAGATTAGCCGGTACTAACTCCACAGTGCCACCAACGCATATGTCGCGTCTGCCCATGGGTCTCTTGACCTGGCCACAAACCTCAATAAGGCTGGCGTCCGTCGTGATTACCATCCAGTGAAAGGGAAGGAACGACTTCCCGGACAGATGTGCCGGTGATGCCAGCCACCAACTAGGGAGGTCCTTACTAGGTGGCTCATCCGGATTCGGCAATCCAGGGATGATGGGCACTTGTCCCATCTGGACAGAATTTCCTTCTGTAACACTCGCGTGTGAAATTGCGCATATGGTATCACCTCGAAGGAGGCCACCATGAGGCCCAGGACTTGCATGCAAAAGCGGAGTGACGACCATCTTTGGGATGTCAACTGCCGCACCGCAGCCCGATGGGTCTGCAACCTTCCCCTAGGGAGAAAAAACGTTTGCCTCTGAGGAGTCCAGAATCAACCCCAGATACACTAGGAGTTATGTCGGTACCAATATTGACTTCTGAGTGTTTCAGCACCCAACCAAGTATTGGAGGGTCTGACAGGTTATAGACATGCTCACCTCTATACTGAGCTTGAGGTGGCCCTCAGGAGAATATCGCCACGCTGTCCTGGTAGGGCCAGAATCAGGGCGAGCACCTTGGTGAACACCTTCGGTGCTGATGCCAGGCCAAGGGGGGCGCCACCACTTGGTATTGGTCTTCCCCGGCCGCAAAGTGCAGACATGTCTGATGCCTGGTGCCTATGGGGACCTACAAGTATGCATTCTTCAACAGAGCGAACCAACTCCCTCTGGAATCTTTGTACCTCACAAGCAATTGAGGGCCTTGAGATCCAAGATTGAACGAACCCCCTCCTTCTCAGTACTACGAACAGATTTGAGTAAAACCCCTGAAACCGTTCCTGTACTGCAACAGGAATTATCACCCCGCGTATCAGCAGGTCTTGAACCGCCCCATATAGAGCTTCCCGACAAGTCGGCAGAAGCTGGTGGTTGGAGGGAAAAGGAAAAAATAACAATCTGTTCGGAGGGCAAGAGAGAAACTCTATCTTGTACCCTGAGGAAACTACTTCTCAAACCCACCTGTCGGGGATCTGAGATGTCCACCAGGTCGCGAATTCACGAACACATCCCCCTACCCGAGAGATGGGTGGGGACAGACCTTTTTGCGGACGTAGATTTGTTCGCAGGCTTGTTGGTCTTGCGAAACCAGGGATGCTTCTGTCCCTAAGCAGGCGCTTTGTCGGCCTGGGATCGTTTACTTGCCGCACTAGACGGACGGAAAAAACGCTTGTTTGCGGTGAAGGAGGGCCCTAGCCAATGGCGTGGCTTCTTACCTCTTTAAAATTGTGGGAGCAGCCTGCTCTTACCTCCTGTGGCATATTTAATAATGTCATCCAGGGATGCTCCAAAAAAGTCTGTCGCCCTTAAAGGGCAATCCATCAGGGCCCTCTGGAAAGATTGGTCCGCCGACCAACCTTTTAGCCAGAGCAGACGGCGTAACACCACTGCATAGCTTGAGGCTCCGGACAGCAGAGAAATAGTGTCCAAGGCTGATTCGCAGACAATTTTAAGGCCCAGTTCGGACTGTCCGACCGGCCACGGTCCGCACCTTCTGATGTGTCAGAACCAGGGCCATGAGCCGTAGCTGGGCCCGGCTCTGCATCAGAGTTATCCCCAGAAGATTGCGGGGGGAGGGGGCACCTCGCCGCTTCCACCTTGGCAACAACCAGGACGCCGACCTAGCGTCTACTGACACAGCGGGTGCAGAAGCACCAGATGCCAATTCAGGTGTATCAGGGTGACAAGCATCTGCTTCTGATGTCATGCTGACCCATGCACCTGACACAAGGACTCCAGTTCAAGGTACCAACAGCCCAGTCTTCTCCTTAGCTAGGCAGAAAAAACTGATCTGCTTAGTGCAGGCTGAGGGGATATAGCCAGTAGGACCGCCCCCTGGGCGGGGGCTGTTCAGCTTTGAAGTTGTTAATACTTTCTGCCTAGTCACTCCTGAAGGAAGGCTAATACCCACTTTGTCAAGATTAAGGCTGTGTTCGTCCATGAATGAAAGAGAAAAGAGGGAAAAGAGAGAAAACAGAGAGAGAGGAATGGATAGATGGAGAGGGATGGATGGATAGATGGAGAGGGATGGATGGATAGAGAGAGAGGGATGGATAGGGATGGATGGATAGAGAGAGAGAGGGATGGATAGGGATGGATGGATAGAGAGAGAGGGATGGATAGAGAGAGGGATGGATAGGGATGGATGGATAGAGAGAGAGAGTTAAAACACAAAATAAATCTATCTACAAGCACACTGGTCTCTCACAGAATGGCTGAAATAGATAATATTTGTTTTTCATACTTTGTGGGCGTTTGGGAGGGTGTCCTGAGGTTATCCGTAAAAAAAAATGCTCATAAACGCGGCATGTAAAAGTGGCAAAATTGACGTTTTTAACCATCGGTTACAAGCTGTCAGGGTTCAGAAGTGATTTTCAAACGTCCCGTGTACATGAAGCCTTACACACAGTTCCTCATCCATCTCTTACCTGCAGTGACTTATCCCTCTTTATTATATGGAGAGACACATACCTCTCTATTACATGCCCCTTATAGATTTCTATGTCTTTTTTATATGGAGAGACACATACCTCTCTATTACATGCCCCTTATAGATTTCTATGTCTTTATTATATGGAGAGACACATACCTCTCTATTACATGCCCCTTATAGATTTCTATGTCTTTAATATATGGAGAGACACATACCTCTCTATTACACATAGTGCCAACGCTGTATCCTGACCTAGGCCAACAAGGCCCAGGCCTAGGGCAGCACTTTGCAGGGGGGCAGCACAGAAAGAGTCCCCGCCGGTTTGCGCTACACTGTTAAGCCCTGTACACACGGTCGGACTTCCATCGGACTTTTCCGTGGTTTTTTGTCCGAACGGAGTTGGTCGGGAACACCTATAGCATACACACGCTCGGACTTTTCTGACAACTTTCTTAAAACTTCTTACAACATCACTTGTTTTTTCTGCTCTTTTCTGATCTTTACTGCCACCCTTTGGTCAACTTCTGCTATTGTTGGTTGCTTTTAACATTGGTTGTTTTGTCCATCGGACAAAAGTCCTATGGTTTTCTGTACACACGGCAGGACTTTGCTCCATAGGACTTTTTTTGGGCAAAAGTTTGTCCGTTCGCAGACCCAACTTTTGTCCGATGAAAACAAAACCAAACTCAAAAAAGTTTGTCCGATGGAGCGTACACACGGTCGGATTGTTGGTCCAATTTGCTTAAAACTAAGTTTGTTGGGCAAAAGTCCGACCGTGTGTACGGGCCTTTAGTGTAGCGCCAGTCATATGGGGTGGACTGGGCTGAGAGGCAAATTAGTCTAGCGCCCCCATAAAGCGGCCGCACTGCTTCTAGTATGCGGGCGGCCAGCATTCCGCAACTGTGGGGGGCGCTGCTTATAATTTTGACTGTCCTATCATCCTGGATCACAAACCTTCCTCACTGTGCTATATATTTTCTGCTGCACCATTGGCATGGTTATATCTTCTTGGTCCTCTCCATAAAATTATCAGAAATTTGTGCTTAAAAACATAACTATACGCAACACTTTTCTTTCCATTTTGGATAGAGTAAGGGAGGATTATAGCCCCTGTCAGTTTATTTTTTACCATCCCTGTCCCATTGCAGAGATTTCCCTTCACTTCCTGCCCCATAGCCAAACAGGAAGTGAGAGAGGAAATCTATGCAAATTAAGGGAATCCATTGCCCCCCCACCAGGCCCTCAGAACTAGTGTCCCCACTGGAAAATTTCAGGGCGGGTCTTAAACAGAAAGGGGTGTGGCCTTGACAGGAAGGGGTGGGTCATATTTAAAGTAGGGGTGCACGATTTTAGTCAGGCCTAGGGCAGCACAAAACCTAAATACACTTCTGATATACAGAGAGAACACATGTCACACCTCTATATCTGGGTATATATGGGGGATATAGTATATAGAGATATACTGTATATAGGACAGTGTGTATATATAGTATATACCAGGGGTGCGCATCTTCACTGGTCTCACGATTCGATTCAATTACGATTATCTGGTAAGCGATTCGATTCCGAGATGCATCACGATTACCGACGAGCTCCCACTTCCGCTTGAGCCACCTAGGCGTCCCTTCCCCCTGCGATCTTCTGGGGCACATCACAGGTCCCAGAAGATTGCCCGGCTATGCAGGACAGCGCAGTGAGACATGCGCACCCGGCTGTGAAGCTGCAAGCTGTCACAGCCAGATGCCTACAGTAGGGATGAGCTTCGTGTTCGAGTCGAACATACGTTCGACTCGAACATCGGCTGTTCGATCGTTCGACGAAGATCGAACGATTTGGGCCGTTCGCGCCAAATTCGAGTGACGCGAACGGCCCACAATGCACTACGCCATCGCAGTGTCATCCAGGCGCTGTGATTGGCCAAGCATGCACTGTGACCCTGCATGCTTGGCCAATCACAGCGCCGGCAGCGAGGAGAGCAATGATTGGCCACAGGCAGGATGCCTGTGGCCAATTATTGCTGAGGGTGTTTAGTACACGCCCCACACTATAAAAGGCCGCCAGCACGGCGGCCTAGTGTAGTGTGTTCCGGAGCAGGGAAAGACAAGCATAGGCAGGGACAGTGACATTTATTTCTTTCTTGCTTAACCTGGATTCCTTTAGTTTAGGGAAAGAGAAGGATAGGTAGGGAGAGTGTCAGTGTGTTTTACTGTGCGAGTCCTTGTTTCTAGGGACAAAGAAGGAAAGTGAGGGGATTTCTCCTTGTGCTATAGTGTGCTTTAAAAAAACATTTTTTCTAGGGACAGAAAACTGTAGGTAGGGAGAGTGTCAGTTTCTTTCACTGTGCCAGTCCTTGTTTCTAGGGACAAAGAAGGAAAGTGAGGGGATTTCTCCTTGTGCTATAGTGTGCTTTAAAAAAACATTTTTTCTAGGGACAGAAAACTGTAGGTAGGGAAAGTGTCAGTTTCTTTCACTGTGCCAGTCCTTGTTTCTAGGGACAAAGAAGGAAAGTGAGGGGAATTCTCCTTGTGCTATAGTGTGCTTTAAAAAAACATTTTTTCTAGGGACAGAAAACTGTAGGTAGGGAGAGTGTCAGTTTCTTTCACTGTGCCAGTCCTTGTTTCTAGGGACAAAGAAGGAAAGTGAGGGGATTTCTCCTTGTGCTATAGTGTGCTTTAAAAAAACATTTTTTCTAGGGACAGAAAACTGTAGGTAGGGAGAGTGTCAGTTTCTTTCACTGTGCCAGTCCTTGTTTCTAGGGACAAAGAAGGAAAGTGAGGGGATTTCTCCTTGTGCTATAGTGTGCTTTAAAAAAACATTTTTTCTAGGGACAGAAAACTGTAGGTAGGGAGAGTGTCAGTTTCTTTCACTGTGCCAGTCCTTGTTTCTAGGGACAAAGAAGGAAAGTGAGGGGAATTCTCCTTGTGCTATAGTGTGCTTTAAAAAAACATTTTTTCTAGGGACAGAAAACTGTAGGTAGGGAGAGTGTCAGTTTCTTTCACTGTGCCAGTCCTTGTTTCTAGGGACAAAGAAGGAAAGTGAGGGGATTTCTCCTTGTGCTATAGTGTGCTTTAAAAAAACATTTTTTCTAGGGACAGAAAACTGTAGGTAGGGAGAGTGTCAGTTTCTTTCACTGTGCCAGTCCTTGTTTCTAGGGACAAAGAAGGAAAGTGAGGGGATTTCTCCTTGTGCTATAGTGTGCTTTAAAAAAACATTTTTTCTAGGGACAGAAAACTGTAGGTAGGGAGAGTGTCAGTTTCTTTCACTGTGCCAGTCCTTGTTTCTAGGGACAAAGAAGGAAAGTGAGGGGAATTCTCCTTGTGCTATAGTGTGCTTTAAAAAAACATTTTTTCTAGGGACAGAAAACTGTAGGTAGGGAGAGTGTCAGTTTCTTTCACTGTGCCAGTCCTTGTTTCTAGGGACAAAGAAGGAAAGTGAGGGGATTTCTCCTTGTGCTATAGTGTGCTTTAAAAAAACATTTTTTCTAGGGACAGAAAACTGTAGGTAGGGAGAGTGTCAGTTTCTTTCACTGTGCCAGTCCTTGTTTCTAGGGACAAAGAAGGAAAGTGAGGGGAATTCTCCTTGTGCTATAGTGTGCTTTAAAAAAACATTTTTTCTAGGGACAGAAAACTGTAGGTAGGGAGAGTGTCAGTTTCTTTCACTGTGCCAGTCCTTGTTTCTAGGGACAAAGAAGGAAAGTGAGGGGATTTCTCCTTGTGCTATAGTGTGCTTTAAAAAAACATTTTTTCTAGGGACAGAAAACTGTAGGTAGGGAGAGTGTCAGTTTCTTTCACTGTGCCAGTCCTTGTTTCTAGGGACAAAGAAGGAAAGTGAGGGGAATTCTCCTTGTGATATAGTGTGCTTTAAAAAAACTTTTTTTCTAGGGACAGAAAACTGTAGGTAGGGAGAGTGTCAGTTTCTTTCACTGTGCCAGTCCTTGTTTCTAGGGACAAAGAAGGAAAGTGAGGGGAATTCTCCTTGTGCTATAGTGTGCTTTAAAAAAACATTTTTTCTAGGGACAGAAAACTGTAGGTAGGGAGAGTGTCAGTTTCTTTCACTGTGCCAGTCCTTGTTTCTAGGGACAAAGAAGGAAAGTGAGGGGATTTCTCCTTGTGCTATAGTGTGCTTTAAAAAAACATTTTTTCTAGGGACAGAAAACTGTAGGTAGGGAGAGTGTCAGTTTCTTTCACTGTGCCAGTCCTTGTTTCTAGGGACAAAGAAGGAAAGTGAGGGGAATTCTCCTTGTGCTATAGTGTGCTTTAAAAAAACATTTTTTCTAGGGACAGAAAACTGTAGGTAGGGAGAGTGTCAGTTTCTTTCACTGTGCCAGTCCTTGTTTCTAGGGACAAAGAAGGAAAGTGAGGGGATTTCTCCTTGTGCTATAGTGTGCTTTAAAAAAACATTTTTTCTAGGGACAGAAAACTGTAGGTAGGGAGAGTGTCAGTTTCTTTCACTGTGCCAGTCCTTGTTTCTAGGGACAAAGAAGGAAAGTGAGGGGAATTCTCCTTGTGCTATAGTGTGCTTTAAAAAAACATTTTTTCTAGGGACAGAAAACTGTAGGTAGGGAGAGTGTCAGTTTCTTTCACTGTGCCAGTCCTTGTTTCTAGGGACAAAGAAGGAAAGTGAGGGGATTTCTCCTTGTGCTATAGTGTGCTTTAAAAAAACATTTTTTCTAGGGACAGAAAACTGTAGGTAGGGAGAGTGTCAGTTTCTTTCACTGTGCCAGTCCTTGTTTCTAGGGACAAAGAAGGAAAGTGAGGGGAATTCTCCTTGTGCTATAGTGTGCTTTAAAAAAACATTTTTTCTAGGGACAGAAAACTGTAGGTAGGGAGAGTGTCAGTTTCTTTCACTGTGCCAGTCCTTGTTTCTAGGGACAAAGAAGGAAAGTGAGGGGATTTCTCCTTGTGCTATAGTGTGCTTTAAAAAAACATTTTTTCTAGGGACAGAAAACTGTAGGTAGGGAGAGTGTCAGTTTCTTTCACTGTGCCAGTCCTTGTTTCTAGGGACAAAGAAGGAAAGTGAGGGGAATTCTCCTTGTGCTATAGTGTGCTTTAAAAAAACATTTTTTCTAGGGACAGAAAACTGTAGGTAGGGAGAGTGTCAGTTTCTTTCACTGTGCCAGTCCTTGTTTCTAGGGACAAAGAAGGAAAGTGAGGGGATTTCTCCTTGTGCTATAGTGTGCTTTAAAAAAACATTTTTTCTAGGGACAGAAAACTGTAGGTAGGGAGAGTGTCAGTTTCTTTCACTGTGCCAGTCCTTGTTTCTAGGGACAAAGAAGGAAAGTGAGGGGAATTCTCCTTGTGCTATAGTGTGCTTTAAAAAAACATTTTTTCTAGGGACAGAAAACTGTAGGTAGGGAGAGTGTCAGTTTCTTTCACTGTGCCAGTCCTTGTTTCTAGGGACAAAGAAGGAAAGTGAGGGGATTTCTCCTTGTGCTATAGTGTGCTTTAAAAAAACATTTTTTCTAGGGACAGAAAACTGTAGGTAGGGAGAGTGTCAGTTTCTTTCACTGTGCCAGTCCTTGTTTCTAGGGACAAAGAAGGAAAGTGAGGGGATTTCTCCTTGTGCTATAGTGTGCTTTAAAAAAACATTTTTTCTAGGGACAGAAAACTGTAGGTAGGGAGAGTGTCAGTGTGTTTTACTGTGCGAGTCCTTGTTTCTAGGGACAAAGAAGGAAAGTGAGGGGATTTCTCCTTGTGCTATAGTGTGCTTTAAAAAAACATTTTTTCTAGGGACAGAAAACTGTAGGTAGGGAGAGTGTCAGTTTCTTTCACTGTGCCAGTCCTTGTTTCTAGGGACAAAGAAGGAAAGTGAGGGGATTTCTCCTTGTGCTATAGTGTGCTTTAAAAAAACATTTTTTCTAGGGACAGAAAACTGTAGGTAGGGAGAGTGTCAGTTTCTTTCACTGTGCCAGTCCTTGTTTCTAGGGACAAAGAAGGAAAGTGAGGGGAATTCTCCTTGTGCTATAGTGTGCTTTAAAAAAACATTTTTTCTAGGGACAGAAAACTGTAGGTAGGGAGAGTGTCAGTTTCTTTCACTGTGCCAGTCCTTGTTTCTAGGGACAAAGAAGGAAAGTGAGGGGATTTCTCCTTGTGCTATAGTGTGCTTTAAAAAAACATTTTTTCTAGGGACAGAAAACTGTAGGTAGGGAGAGTGTCAGTTTCTTTCACTGTGCCAGTCCTTGTTTCTAGGGACAAAGAAGGAAAGTGAGGGGAATTCTCCTTGTGCTATAGTGTGCTTTAAAAAAACATTTTTTCTAGGGACAGAAAACTGTAGGTAGGGAGAGTGTCAGTTTCTTTCACTGTGCCAGTCCTTGTTTCTAGGGACAAAGAAGGAAAGTGAGGGGATTTCTCCTTGTGCTATAGTGTGCTTTAAAAAAACATTTTTTCTAGGGACAGAAAACTGTAGGTAGGGAGAGTGTCAGTTTCTTTCACTGTGCCAGTCCTTGTTTCTAGGGACAAAGAAGGAAAGTGAGGGGAATTCTCCTTGTGATATAGTGTGCTTTAAAAAAACTTTTTTTCTAGGGACAGAAAACTGTAGGTAGGGAGAGTGTCAGTTTCTTTCACTGTGCCAGTCCTTGTTTCTAGGGACAAAGAAGGAAAGTGAGGGGATTTCTCCTTGTGCTATAGTGTGCTTTAAAAAAACATTTTTTCTAGGGACAGAAAACTGTAGGTAGGGAGAGTGTCAGTTTCTTTCACTGTGCCAGTCCTTGTTTCTAGGGACAAAGAAGGAAAGTGAGGGGAATTCTCCTTGTGCTATAGTGTGCTTTAAAAAAACATTTTTTCTAGGGACAGAAAACTGTAGGTAGGGAGAGTGTCAGTTTCTTTCACTGTGCCAGTCCTTGTTTCTAGGGACAAAGAAGGAAAGTGAGGGGATTTCTCCTTGTGCTATAGTGTGCTTTAAAAAAACATTTTTTCTAGGGACAGAAAACTGTAGGTAGGGAGAGTGTCAGTTTCTTTCACTGTGCCAGTCCTTGTTTCTAGGGACAAAGAAGGAAAGTGAGGGGAATTCTCCTTGTGCTATAGTGTGCTTTAAAAAAACATTTTTTCTAGGGACAGAAAACTGTAGGTAGGGAGAGTGTCAGTTTCTTTCACTGTGCCAGTCCTTGTTTCTAGGGACAAAGAAGGAAAGTGAGGGGATTTCTCCTTGTGCTATAGTGTGCTTTAAAAAAACATTTTTTCTAGGGACAGAAAACTGTAGGTAGGGAGAGTGTCAGTTTCTTTCACTGTGCCAGTCCTTGTTTCTAGGGACAAAGAAGGAAAGTGAGGGGAATTCTCCTTGTGCTATAGTGTGCTTTAAAAAAACATTTTTTCTAGGGACAGAAAACTGTAGGTAGGGAGAGTGTCAGTTTCTTTCACTGTGCCAGTCCTTGTTTCTAGGGACAAAGAAGGAAAGTGAGGGGATTTCTCCTTGTGCTATAGTGTGCCAAAGCATTCCTCATCAACCATCTTTGAAATCCTTGTTTTTTGGACAGTCAGGGAAATTGTCGTTGTGCTATTCTGTGCAAAAGCAATAATCCTCAACCATATTTAGAAATCCTTAAGTAAAGGGACAGAGAAGGACACCTGAAGGTAGCCCTTATTGCTTTTTTCCCATCTCCCTGCAGGCCATCTATTAGAATGTCTGGAAGGCAAACAAGGAGAGGCAGACAGTCAGGAGGCAATAAAAGAGGGCAAGCAGGCTCTGTGTCTGGGGGCAACAGTGCTGGTCGTGGACGCGGTGCATTGTCATCAGCACATGGCCATGGGACACGCTTGTCCTTCTTTTCGGCAGCTGGACATGTTGAGCCACATCATGCCGAAGACTTGGTAGAGTGGATGACCAAGCCCTCCTCCTCCTCCTCATCCTCTCTCACCCAGGCTCAGGGTACTGGCAAAGCAGCTGCCAAAGCGTCCTCTTCCCTGGTATCAATGTCAGACTCATCATCAGTCACTCCTTCCCTAGACCCACCATGTCCTCCTCCTGAGGAGTCCCCCGAACTGTTTGAGCACAGTGTTGGGTACATGCTCCAGGAGGATGCCCAGCGTTTCGAAGGGTCTGATGATGAAACCCAGCTACAGGAAGGCAGTAGCGTGAGAGCAGACAGAGGGGATGCTCAAGAAGGACACCAATCTGGCAGTCATGTTCCAGCAGCTGCAGCATACTGCCAGATTGGCTCCAGTGATGAGGAGGGAGGGGATGATGAGGTCACTGACTCCACGTGGGTGCCTAATAGGAGAGAGGAGGAGGAGGAGGATGAGGAGGAGGCACATCTCCAACGAGGCAGGATGCCCTTTGGTGGCCAGCGTAAGGGCAGTACACCGACGGAATCACACCGCAGAGCTCCGCCTGTGCAGGGCGCTGCCTCTGCCCGTCATTCAAAAAGTTCCTTGATGTGGGCCTTTTTTGAGGCTAGTGCATCAGATCGCACAGCTGCTGTTTGCAACATATGTCTCAAGCGTATATCGCGTGGCCAAAACATCAGCCGCTTGGGTACCACATGCCTGACCAGACATATGTTGACCTGCCATGCAGCTCGTTGGCAAGCCTACCTCAAAGACCCACACCAAAGAACAAAGCGGACCTCTCCTTGCACCGCATCAGCTGGGATCTCCAACCCCACTATAACTTCAGTCCTCTCTGAAACATGCACTGAGAGGAATGAAGGTGTAGAATTAGGTGTGTCACAGCCAAGTACTTGCGGCCACTCTGCTAGCAGTACACCGGCGTCCGATTCTAGCAGGCAAATTTCCCTGCCCCAGCTGCTGGACCGTCGAAAGAAGTTCACTCCCAGCCATCCACATGCCCAGCGGTTGAATGCTAGCTTGGCTAAATTGCTAGCGCTTCAACTGCTGCCTTTTCAGTTGGTAGACTCGGCCCCCTTCCGTGAGTTTGTGCAATGTGCGGTTCCTCAGTGGCAGGTTCCCAAACGCCACTTTTTCTCACGGAAGGCTATTCCGGCTCTCTACCGGCATGTGGAAGGCAATGTCTTGGCCTCGCTGGACAGGGCGGTCAGCGGTAAGGTGCATATTACCGCTGACTCATGGTCCAGCAGGCATGGACAGGGACGTTACCTTTCTTTCACGGCCCATTGGGTCACTCTTTTGGCAGCTGGGAAGGATGCAGGACAAGGTGCAGTAGTGTTGGAGGTTGTTCCACCGCCACGCCTCCAAAATGCTACTACTGGTTGTGACACACCTCTCTCCTCCACCCCCTCCTCTTCTTCTTCCTCCATGGCCTCTTCCTGTGGTTTGTCCTATGAACCAGCGGTGCTCCGTAGCCGTTCACGGGGCTACGCAAGTACGCAGGCAAAAAGATGCCATGCCGTGCTTGCGCTGGTGTGTTTGGGGGACAGAAGCCACACTGGGGCAGAGGTCCTGTCTGCTCTGCAGGGCCAGGCCGAGAGGTGGTTGACGCCACGCCAGCTTAAGCCAGGAATGGTGGTTTGCGACAATGGCACCAACCTCCTCTCCGCCCTCCGACAGGGACAACTGACCCATGTGCCCTGTGTGGCTCACGTCCTTAACCTGGTGGTGCAGCGGTTCTTGGCCAGGTACCCGGGCTTACAGGATGTCCTGAGGCAGGCCAGGAAAGTCTGTGTGCATTTCCGCAGATCTTATAATGCCAGTGCTCGCCTGGCTGAGCTGCAAAAGGAGTTGAACCTGCCCAAGAACCGCCTTATATGTGACATGCCCACCAGGTGGAACTCAACGTTGGCCATGCTGCAGCGGCTGCACACGCAGCAGAGGGCCATCAATGAGTACCTGTGCGACTACGGCACCAGGACAGGGTCAGGGGAGCTTGTTTTTTTTTCTCCACGCCAGTGGGGCATGATCAGGGATGCATGCACTGTCCTGGCACCATTTGAGGAGGCCACGAGGATGGTGAGCAGTGACAGTGCATGCATCAGTGACACTGTACCTCTTGTCCACCTGTTGGAGCACACGCTGCGTGGAATAATGGACAGGGCACTTGAGGCAGAACAGAGGCAGGAAGAGGAGGACTTCCTTGCCTCTCAAGGCCCCCTTTACCCAGACAGTGTTCCTTCTGTCCCACCCATCGCACAGGAAGAGGAAGAGGAGGAGGAGGAGGAGGAGGAGGATTGTGTCAGCATGGAGGTGGAGGCTGGCACTCAGCATCATCAGCACCAGTCTTTTAGGGATGATTTACAGTCCCAAGAAACCAGTGGACTTGTACGTGGCTGGGAGGAGGTGGCTGCGGATCATGTCGTCCTTAGTGACCCAGAGGACTCCGGAGCGAATGCCTCAGCAAACCTACGCTGCATGGCCTCCCTGATCCTGCAAAGTCTGCGGAAGGATCCTCGTATTCTTCGGATCAAGGAGAGGGACCATTACTGGCTGGCCACTCTCCTTGATCCACGGTACAAGGGTAAGGTTGCGGACCTTATGTTACCTTCGCAGAGGGAGCAGAGGATGAGACAACTCCGGGAGGCCTTGCAGAAAGGTCTGTGCAACGCGTTCCCAGAGACTGGGAGGTTACAAACTCCTGGTCCTGGACAACGAGTTGCTGAGGCTTCGGCCAGTCAAAGAAGGAGCGGTGGGGAAGGTGGCCGTCTGACCGATGCGTTCAGACAATTCTTTAGTCCGCAGCCCCAAAGTATGATCGGTTCCAGCAACCATCGCCAGCGTCTGATAAACATGGTGCAGGAATATCTAGGGGCAAGGTCAGACTTGGACACCTTCCCCACCGAAAATCCTCTGGCTTACTGGGTCTTGAGGATGGATCACTGGCCAGAGCTTGCACAGTATGCAATTGAGCTACTGGCCTGTCCTGCATCCAGCGTTCTTTCGGAACGCACATTCAGTGCTGCTGGAGGATTTGTCACGGATCACAGGGTGCGCCTGTCCACCGACTCGGTTGATCGACTGACTTTCATCAAGATGAACCAGTCTTGGATCACCACCAGCTACCACACACCTGATGCTGATATAACAGACTAATTGATTTTAACATGTCACATCCCTTCAAGACTGATGCTGATGCTGAGTGCCTGTGCTGTTATGTTGACTGGCTATCCTCCTCCTCCGAGTCCTCAATGATACGATTGATGATGATAGCTTGGAAGATCATTTTTGTTTATGGGTGCCGCCACCAGTGGCTAAGGCCCAATTTTTCAGCCCCTGTTTTACAGGGGCGTGTAATTACAATTTTTTTAGCAATAATTTGCCATAGGGCTCATTGCTGTGCTCCAAGTACAGTATCTGTGAGGGGTTGGAGTGTTGTGGCACCAGTGCCTAAGGCCCAATTTTTCAGCCCCTGTTTAACAGGGGCGTGTCATTACAATTTTTGAAGCAATACTTTGCAACAGGGCTCATTGCTGTGCTCCAAGTACAGTATCTGTGAGGGGTTGTAGTGTTGTGCCACCAGTGCCTAAGGCCCAATTTTTCAGCCCCTGTTCAACAGGGGCATGCAATTACAATTCTTGATCTAATAATTCACAGCAGGGCCCATTGCTGCACCCACCAAGAGTAACTCTGAGGGCTTACAGTGTTGTGGCAACGCCACCACCACCACCACCACGAAAGGCCCAATTTTTCAGCCCCTGTTCAAAAGGGGCATGTAATTACAATTCTTGATCTAATAATTCACAGCAGGGCCCATTCCTGCACCCACCAAGAGTAACTCTGAGGGCTTACAGTGTTGTGGCAACACCACCACCACCACCACCACCACGAAAGGCCCAATTTTTCAGCCCCTGTTCAACAGGGGCATGCAATTACAATTCTTGATCTAATAATTCACAGCAGGGCCCATTGCTGCACCCACCAAGAGTAACTGTCAGGGCTTACAGTGTTGTGGCACCAGCACCACCATCAAAGGCCCAATTTTTACTACCACTGTTCAACAATTATATGTAATTAAAATTCCTGATATAATAGTTGACAGCAGGGCGTTCCAGCACCAACCAAGAGTAACTGTGAGTGCTTACAGTGTTGTGCCAACACCAACAACTAAGGGGCCTATTTCTGCAGAGTATATACGGCAGGTCCCTACTTTCAAACATCCAACTTACAAACGACTCCTACTTGCAAACGCAAGAAGACAACAGGAAGTGAGAGGAAATCTACCACTAGGAAGGAAAATTCTCTCCTGTAAGAATAAATATGGGAGAAAGGTGTCTCCTCTGTACTGATGCTTTATCAGCAATCCTTGTTTCAAGAAAAACACCACATTTCAAAAACAGTTGTCATTGGGACGGAAAGTGAGGTGAAATGTTCTGAACAGGGGCACAGACAGCAAAACAAATGTTACAGGGGTGATAACCCTTACCTATGTTTTCCAAAAAGTTTAAAAATAGATTTTTGGGCTGGAGCTACACTTCAACAATGTACCTGTTCAAAATTACAAACAGATTCTACATAAGAACAAACCTACAGTCCCTGTCTTGTATGCACCGCCTGTATACGGCTGTTCAGAGTATATAGGGCCTTTTTTATTTTATGTGCGGGGTTCCCCTTAATATCCATACAAGACCCAAAGGGGCTGGTAATGGGCTGGGGTGGGGGGGGGGGGGGTCATGGGGTAGCTATGCCATTTTTCTTAAAGATTTTCATCCATATTACCGGGACCAGACATTACATTAAAGCCGCAAGCAGTTTTAAATGGCTTTTTTTTCCTTTAGAAGTGTCATTTTGTGCAGGGACAGTTCTAAACACGGGAAACACGTGGCACTTCACAGGCATACTTTAGACACCCCCCAGGTACGATATTTAAAGGAATATTTGACTTTTTTTTTTCACTTTATGCATCATTAAAATGACTGCTCCCGAAAAACGACCGTTTTTAAAACTTCTTTTTGCATTGATACATGTCCCCTGGTGCAGAACCCGGGTTCCCAAACCCTTTTTAGGACAATAACATGCATAATAGTTGTTATAATTAGCACTTTAGAATTCGAACGTTCGCATCCATTGTATTTAATAGGGTTCTAATGTTCGTACGAACTTTCGGTCCGTTCGCGGGTTCTGGTGCGAACCGAACCCGGGGGTGTTCGGCTCATCACTAGCCTACAGTAGTATTGCCAGCGCTGTGGACAGGTGGGGGAGAGAATGGAGGGTTCGGGTGGCCACGTCGCTGGATTGTGGGACAGGTGAGTGTCTTTCTGCACACACATGTGGAATGGCGACAAACTACGGTACCTAAAAATCTCCATAGGCAAAATCTCCATAATGGTTACCAGGTTAGAGTTACAGAGGAGGTCTAGTGTTAGAATTATTTCTCTCGCTCTGACGATCGCGGCGATACCTCACATGTGTGATTTGAACACCGTTTACATATGCGGGCGCGGGCGCGGCATGAGTATGTGTTTTCTTTGCTCCGCAAGCTCGCGGGGACAGGGAGGCTTTAAAAAAACTTTTTTTTTTTTTTTTTTACATTGTGTTTAAAAAAAAAAAAAAGTTTGATCACTTTTATTGCTGTCACAAGGAATGTAAACATCCCTTGTGACAGTAATAGGTGGTGACAGGTACCCTATATGTTGGGATCGGGGGTCTAAAAGACCCCAAATCCCTCCTTTGCACTTCAAAGTATTCAGATCGCCAAAAACGGCGATTCTGAATACTGTCATTTTCTTTTCAAATCTGGTGCCATTGGCAGCTGAGTAAAGCGGAAGTGACGTCGCTTCCGTGTTTACTTACAGACTGGAACGAAGCCGACGCTTCGTTCCAGTCTGTCTCTAGCCACCGGAAGTAGCGGCTCGTGGATCGGGTCTCCCGGTGGGACGGGAGGCCCGGTGAGAGCGGCGGATGGTGGCGGGAGGGGAGGGATGTCTTTTTCTTTTAAAGTTTTATTGGATTTTATCATAGAATACAAAGCAGCGGAAAACAGTATCAGTCGTATTACAGTACATAGTAATTCATTTACAGATAACAGAATCAAAAGAGTAAGCAAAGTTGAACATTAGAAATGCCTTGGAGAAATAAGAGGCGACGTGCATTGTCTTTCCCCCCAGACACCCCAACTGGGAACATAATGTGTCCTGAGGGAAAGACAACACAACCAACCTCCATGTTACAACTGTGTGGGAGGAGCACTAATGCTATAATTCCCCTTTAGAGCTGTGTGGGAGGAGCTACAATTCCCCTTAGAGCTGTGTGGGAGGAGCTATAATTCCCTCAGCGTTGCCAGGAAACCAATGTTATATAAATCCTACAACAAAGAGCTTTATATTGTGAGAATCACAAGACCCATACCTACATTTTGATATATAGTATGTCTCTGAAATATTAAAATTGAAGGCACAGTCGCAGTTTAGAAATTGCCCTTCAAATTTGAAGTGTCTAGAGGGGAGATTCAATGAATGTCAATGGACGGCATGAGTTGCAAACAAATATTCATATTGTAAAAACTATCAGGGGTATGCCTTAGCCGTGTACACGTGTAGTGGCAGCAGGGATAGCCAAACGTTTTGATATAAAATTTGTGTAGGTAGGCTTGAAAATGAGGTAGTGGTGGCAGTTTAGAAATCATGTCCTGATTTTTCAGATTTTGTCAGCTCACACTCTATTTTCGTCATTCATTCCTATGGGACCAATTTTGCCGCAAAAACAACGATATTTCGTGAACCATTCGGCGAAACGTTCCACAAAGTAATAGCACACCAATCGGGAACAATCCGCACGTTTCGGTATATTACTTGTCTATGTAGTGTAAAAGCTGTGGGAGGAGTTAGGGTGGTAAATTTGGCTATAATAAGCTATAAAAGAAGACTTAATAACCGAAGCAGCCCTATATCTTCTCGGGAAGGTATAGCTCCATTAGTAGAGCGCTTGCCTGGCATACATGTCATCGCGGGTTCAATCCTAGGGAGCTCCCTCAATGCGATTGTCCCTGTGTAACATGTGCTTGGGTGGCAGCTCCATGGCAACTTCTCCTTTTGCCAAAATGGCATTTTTTGCCCAAAATTACCCAAAATCACAACTTTTGCCCAAATCTACCCAAAATCGCATCAATTAAACAGTGTCTATTGGGCTGCTTAGATGATGTCACAGCTAGAGCACAGAGCCTTAAAAAAAGAAGTTCCTTCTCGATAAATTACTCTCACGCCCACAACATCTACTTGTCATACACAATTCATACATCAAAACGTAGGTATTTTTGTCTTGTTTCAGGCAATGTGCTCAGTTTTTGGATACGCCTTTTACTTTTGGCTGGCTGAGCTTACAAATGACAAGAGTTCTACACTTTCTTCCATGCGCCGTGCGTCTCCTCCCTCCTCCTCCCTGGCGGCCAATAGGATCGCTTCTTCTCTCGGTCAATTGTGTGCGTCACGCATGCCTCTCTATTACTTGTAGTAGCTCATGCCTCTATACTACATGACCTTCACAGATTTTCTATTACCTGCATTGGACTTACCCCTCTTTAGTACATGCACTGACAACATATGCCTATTACATGTAGTGGATCACGCCTCTCTATTGCACATCCTTCATAGATTTCTGTTGGGCCTCATGTACACTGCAGCTGCAAAACTCCAGTTTAGGAGCAGTTGAGCGCTTTTTTTCAGCAGCCCCTGAACTTGGGTTGTCACCTCATCCCTTTAAAACCGAACATATATTAAATTACACAGGTTCTGTGGCTGATTAAGATGGTAATTAAACTCACTCGGTGCCTTATTTGCAATAAATTAGCTTCAGAACCGGTTTAAAGGGATGAGGTGGCAACCCTAAAACTCTCCTCTATGTTATCTTATGTGTACATGTACACTCAGTTGTTTATAGTAGTTTAGAGGCAGTTAAGGTTACAGGCAATTTTTTGAAAGCAGAAAAATCGCGTTCAAGACTGTAGTTTTCTGGCATTTCAAACGGTAAGCCGTGTTTGCATTTATAAGCGTTTTTAAAGTGGAACATGTAAAATGTGTGAGAAAATAGGATTTTTATACTCACCGTAAAATCCTTTTCTCTGAGTTCATGGACAGACACAGCCTTAATCTTGACAAAGTGGGTATTGGCCTTCCTTCAGGAGTGACTAGGCAGAAAGTGTTAACAACTTCAAAGCTGAACAGCCCCGCCCAGGGGGCGGTCCTACTGGCTATATCCCCTCCGCCTGCGCTAAGCAGATCAGTTCATCAAAAGCAGTACAAACTTAAAAAAAGAGGGGTGGGTGCTGTGTCCGTCCATGAACTCAGAGAAAAGGATTTTACGGTGAGTATAAAAATCCTATTTTCTCTTTCGTTCATGGACAGACACAGCCTTAATCTTGACAAAGTGGGACGTCCCAAAGCAGTGTCAAAAACGAGGGGTGGGAACAGCATTAAAACAACTTCACCCCAAAACAGAACAGAGCTCCTCGCTGAGGAGTTTTAACTCTAAACGGCCGCCTGCAATACCTTGCGGCCGAAAGAAGCATCCGAAGATGCACACACATCAACTTGTAAAGTTTAGTGAAAGTGTGAACGGACGACCAGGTCGCCGCCTTACACACCTGGGAAACAGACGCTTGATGCTCTCAGAGCTCGGACAGCATCCAAGAAATACAACGTTGTCTCCTTAGGATTCGACGGATGAGGACACAAGGATGGCAGTACAATGTCTTCCTTGAGATGGAAGGTCGGAACGACCTTAGGAAGAAAAGAAGGCTGAGGACGCAGCACCACCGATCCTTGTGGAAGATCAGATAGGGAGCCTTGCATGACAAGGCTGCCAGCTCAGAAACCCATCTTAACTGACGTAACAGCCACCAAAAGGACCACTTTCTGAGAAAGTGTCAACAAGGGAATCTCCCTGATGTTCTCAAACGGTGGTTTCTGAGGCACCTAGAGGCCATGCCGTTAAAGCCCTTAACTGTAAAGCAGAATGGCATATGGGACCTTGTGACAGCAGGTCCTCTCTTAGCGGTAGACGCCAAGAGACGTCTGCTATACAAGCCCCACGGAGGTAATGGAGGGCGGACTGGAGGGGCCGCATGCCGAACCCCCTTGTACAAACGTTCTCACTAAAGAGTGAGCCACCAGGGGTCGTTGAAAAGACAGTCAGGGCCGATATCTGCCCCTTAATTGTACTTAAAGTAACATTTTTGGTCCGCCCTACGCTGTAAGAACAACAGGACTCTGGAACCAAATAAGAACGCGGATGCCACCTCATTTCCTCCAAATGGATATGTAGGTCTTCCAAGTGCGATGATAAATCTTCCGGAGGACGATTTCTGAGCACTCCTCATGGTAGAGATCACCGAGTCTGACAGGCCCCGGTCTCTTAGCACCTGGCTCTCAATAGCAATTCCGTTAAAGCCAGTGACTGTAAAACAGGGTGGCATATGGGACCTTGCGACAGCAGGTCCTTTCTTAGCGGTAGGTGCCAAGAGGCATCTGCTACCAGATGCACTAGATCGGCGTACCTAGGACGGCGAGGCCAATCCAGAGCAATTGGGATCATTAGAATCCTCCAGTCTGCGAAGCAGATGAGGAAAGAGCTTCAGAGGAGGGAAGGCATAGATTAGCCGGTACTAACTCCACAGTGCCACCAACGCATATGTCGCGTCTGCCCATGGGTCTCTTGACCTGGCCACAAACCTCAATAAGGCTGGCGTCCGTCGTGATTAACATACAGTGAAAGGGAAGGAACGACTTCCCGGACAGATGTGCCGGTGATGCCAGCCACCAACTAGGGAGGTCCTTACTAGGTGGCTCATCCGGATTCGGCAATCCAGGGATGATGGGCACTTGTCCCATCTGGACAGAATTTCCTTCTGTAACACTCGCGTGTGAAATTGTGCATATGGTATCACCTCGAAGGAGGCCACCATGAGGCCCAGGACTTGCATGCAAAAGCGGAGTGACGACCATCTTTGGGATGTCAACTTCCGCACCGCAGCCCGATGGGTCTGCAACCTTCCCCTAGGGAGAAAAAACGTTTGCCTCTGAGGAGTCCAGAATCAACCCCAGATACACTAGGAGTTATGTCGGTACCAATATTGGCTTCTGAGTGTTTCAGCACCCAACCAAGTATTGGAGGGTCTGACAGGTTATAGACATGCTCACCTCTATACTGAGCTTGAGGTGGCCCTCAGAAGAATATCGCCACGCTGTCCTGGTAGGGCCAGAATCAGGGCGAGCACCTTGGTGAACACCTTCGGTGCTGATGCCAGGCCAAGGGGGCGCCACCACTTGGCATTGGTCTTCCCCGGCCGCAAAGTGCAGACATGTCTGATGCCTGGTGCCTATGGGGACCTACAAGTATGCATTCTTCAACAGAGCGAACCAACTCCCTCTGGAATCTTTGTACCTCACAAGCAATTGAGGGCCTTGAGATCCAAGATTGAACGAACCCCCTCCTTCTCAGTACTACGAACAGATTTGAGTAAAACCCCTGAAACCGTTCCTGTACTGCAACAGGAATTATCACCCCACGTATCAGCAGGTCTTGAACCGCCCCATATAGAGCTTCCCGACAAGTCGGCAGAAGCTGGTGGTTGGAGGGAAAAGGAAAAAATAACAATCTGTTTGGAGGGCAAGAGAGAAACTCTATCTTGTACCCTGAGGAAACTACTTCTCAAACCCACCTGTCGGGGATCTGAGATGTCCACCAGGTCGCGAATTCACGAACACATCCCCCTACCCGAGAGATGGGTGGGGACAGACCTTTTTGCGGACGTAGATTTGTTCGCAGGCTTGTTGGTCTTGCGAAACCAGGGATGCTTCTGTCCCTAAGCAGGCGCTTTGTCGGCCTGGGATCGTTTACTTGCTGCACTAGACGGACGGAAAAAACGCTTGTTTGCGGTGAAGGAGGGCCCTAGCCAATGGCGTGGCTTCTTACCTCTTTTAAATTGTGGGAGCAGCCTGCTCTTACCTCCTGTGGCATATTTAATAATGTCATCCAGGGATTCTCCAAAAAAGTCTGTCGCCCTTAAAGGGCAATCCATCAGGGCCCTCTGGAAAGATTGGTCCGCCGACCAACCTTTTAGCCAGAGCAGACAGTGTAACACCACTGCATAGCTTGAGGCTCCGGACAGCAGAGAAATAGTGTCCAAGACTGATTCGCAGACAATTTTAAGGCCCAGTTCGGACTGTCCGACCGGCCACGGTCCGCACCTTCTGATGTGTCAGAACCAGGGCCATGAGCCGTAGCTGGGCCCGGCTCTGCATCAGAGTTATCCCCAGAAGATGGCGGGGGGAGGGGGCACCTCGCCGCTTCCACCTTGGCAACAACCAGGACGCCGACCTAGCGTCTACTGACACAGCGGGTGCAGAAGCACCAGATGCCAATTCAGGTGTATCAGGGTGACAAGCATCTGCTTCTGATGTCATGCTGACCCAGGCACCTGACACAAGGACTCCAGTTCAAGGTACCAACAGCCCAGTCTTCTCCTTAGCTAGGCAGAAAAAACTGATCTGCTTAGTGCAGGCTGAGGGGATATAGCCAGTAGGACCGCCCCCTGGGCGGGGGCTGTTCAGCTTTGAAGTTGTTAATACTTTCTGCCTAGTCACTCCTGAAGGAAGGCTAATACCCACTTTGTCAAGATTAAGGCTGTGTTCGTCCATGAATGAAAGAAAAAAGAGGGAAAAGAGAGAAAAGAGAGAGAGAGGAATGGATAGATGGAGAGGGATGGATGGATAGATGGAGAGGGATGGATGGATAGAGAGAGAGGGATGGATAGGGATGGATGGATAGAGAGAGAGAGGGATGGATAGGGATGGATGGATAGAGAGAGAGGGATGGATAGAGAGAGGGATGGATAGGGATGGATGGATAGAGAGAGAGAGAGTTAAAACACAAAATAAATCTATCTACAAGCACACTGGTCTCTCACAGAATGGCTGAAATAGATAATATTTGTTTTTCATACTTTGTGGGCGTTTGGGAGGGTGTCCTGAGGTTATCCGTAAAAAAAAATGCTCATAAACGCGGCATGTAAAAGTGGCAAAATTGACGTTTTTAACCATCGGTTACAAGCTGTCAGGGTTCAGAAGTGATTTTCAAACGTCCCGTGTACATGAAGCCTTACACACAGTTCCTCATCCATCTCTTACCTGCAGTGACTTATCCCTCTTTATTATATGGAGAGACACATACCTCTCTATTACATGCCCCTTATAGATTTCTATGTCTTTTTTATATGGAGAGACACATACCTCTCTATTACATGCCCCTTATAGATTTCTATGTCTTTATTATATGGAGAGACACATACCTCTCTATTACATGCCCCTTATAGATTTCTATGTCTTTAATATATGGAGAGACACATACCTCTCTATTACACATAGTGCCAACGCGGTATCCTGACCTAGGCCAACAAGGCCCAGGCCTAGGGCAGCACTTTGCAGGGGGGCAGCACAGAAAGAGTCCCCGCCGGTTTGCGCTACACTGTTAAGCCCTGTACACACGGTCGGACTTCCATCGGACTTTTCCGTGGTTTTTTGTCCGAACGGAGTTGGTCGGGAACACCTATAGCATACACACGCTCAGACTTTTCTGACAACTTTCTTAAAACTTCTTACAACATCACTTGTTTTTTCTGCTCTTTTCTGATCTTTACTGCCACCCTTTGGTCAACTTCTGCTTTTGTTGGTTGCTTTTAACATTGGTTGTTTTGTCCATCGGACAAAAGTCCTATGGTTTTCTGTACACACGGCAGGACTTTGCTCCATAGGACTTTTTTTGGGCAAAAGTTTGTCCGTTCGCAGACCCAACTTTTGTCCGATGAAAACAAAACCAAACTCAAAAAAGTTTGTCCGATGGAGCGTACACACGGTCGGATTGTTGGTCCAACTTGCTTAAAACTAAGTTTGTTGGGCAAAAGTCCGACCGTGTGTACGGGCCTTTAGTGTAGCGCCAGTCATATGGGGTGGACTGGGCTGAGAGGCAAATTAGTCTAGCGCCCCCATAAAGCGGCCGCACTGCTTCTAGTATGCGGGCGGCCAGCATTCCGCAACTGTGGGGGGCGCTGCTTATAATTTTGACTGTCCTATCATCCTGGATCACAAACCTTCCTCACTGTGCTATATATTTTCTGCTGCACCATTGGCATGGTTATATCTTCTTGGTCCTCTCCATAAAATTATCAGAAATTTGTGCTTAAAAACATAACTATACGCAACACTTTTCTTTCCATTTTGGATAGAGTAAGGGAGGATTATAGCCCCTGTCAGTTTATTTTTTACCATCCCTGTCCCATTGCAGAGATTTCCCTTCACTTCCTGCCCCATAGCCAAACAGGAAGTGAGAGAGGAAATCTATGCAAATTAAGGGAATCCATTGCCCCCCCACCAGGCCCTCAGAACTAGTGTCCCCACTGGAAAATTTCAGGGCGGGTCTTAAACGGAAAGGGGTGTGGCCTTGACAGGAAGGGGTGGGTCATATTTAAATTAGGGGTGCACGATTTTAGTCAGGCCTAGGGCAGCACAAAACCTAAATACACTTCTGATATACAGAGAGAACACATGTCACACCTCTATATCTGGGTATATATGGGGATATAGTATATAGAGATATACTGTATATAGGACAGTGTGTATATATAGTATATACCAGGGGTGCGCATCTTCACTGGTCTCACGATTCGATTCAATTACGATTATCTGGTAAGCGATTCGATTCCGAGATGCATCACGATTACCGACGAGCTCCCACTTCCGCTTGAGCCACCTAGGCGTCCCTTCCTCCCTGCAATCTTCTGGGGCACATCACAGGTCCCAGAAGATTGCCCGGCTATGCAGGACAGCGCAGTGAGACATGCGCACCCGGCTGTGAAGCTGCAAGCTGTCACAGCCAGATGCCTACAGTAGTATTGCCAGCGCTGTGGACAGGTGGGAGAGAGAATGGAGGGTTCGGGTGGCCACGTCGCTGGATTGTGGGACAGGTGAGTGTCTTTCTGCACACACATGTGGAATGGCGACAAACTACGGTACCTAAAAATCTCCATAGGCAAAATCTCCATAATGGTTACCAGGTTAGAGTTACAGAGGAGGTCTAGTGTTAGAATTATTTCTCTCGCTCTGACGATCGCGGCGATACCTCACATGTGTGATTTGAACACCGTTTACATATGCGGGCGCGGGCGCGGCATGAGTATGTGTTTTCTTTGCTCCGCAAGCTCGCGGGGACAGGGAGGCTTTAAAAAAACTTTTTTTTTTTTTTTTTTTACATTGTGTTTAAAAAAAAAAAAAAAAAAAAAAAGTTTGATCACTTTTATTGCTGTCACAAGGAATGTAAACATCCCTTGTGACAGTAATAGGTGGTGACAGGTACCCTATATGTTGGAATCGGGGGTCTAAAAGACCCCAAATCCCTCCTTTGCACTTCAAAGTATTCAGATCGCCAAAAACGGCGATTCTGAATACTGTCATTTTCTTTTCAAATCTGGTGCCATTGGCAGCTGAGTAAAGCGGAAGTGACGTCGCTTCCGTGTTTACTTACAAACTGGAACGAAGCCGACGCTTCGTTCCAGTCTGTCTCTAGCCACCGGAAGTAGCGGCTCGTGGATCGGGTCTCCCGGTGGGACGGGAGGCCCGGTGAGAGCGGCGGATGGTGGCGGGAGGGGAGGGATGTCTTTTTCTTTTAAAGTTTTATTGGATTTTATCATAGAATACAAAGCAGCGGAAAACAGTATCAGTCGTATTACAGTACATAGTAATTCATTTACAGATAACAGAATCAAAAGAGTAAGCAAAGTTGAACATTAGAAATGCCTTGGAGAAATAAGAGGCGACGTGCATTGTCTTTCCCCCCAGACACCCCAACTGGGAACATAATGTGTCCTGAGGGAAAGACAACACAACCAACCTCCATGTTACAACTGTGTGGGAGGAGCACTAATGCTATAATTCCCCTTTAGAGCTGTGTGGGAGGAGCTACAATTCCCCTTAGAGCTGTGTGGGAGGAGCTATAATTCCCTCAGCGTTGCCAGGAAACCAATGTTTGTTTATGCAGGTTCTAAGCACAGGTATTTTGCATCTCCTGAATACTTGTCATTCTTCAAACGGGCGTATTTTAAAAACTATAAATCCTACAACAAAGAGCTTTATATTGTGAGAATCACAAGACCCATACCTACATTTTGATATATAGTATGTCTCTGAAATATTAAAATTGAAGGCACAGTCGCAGTTTAGAAATTGCCCTTCAAATTTGAAGTGTCTAGAGGGGAGATTCAATGAATGTCAATGGACGGCATGAGTTGCAAACAAATAGTCATATTGTAAAAACTATCAGGGCTATGCCTTAGCCGTGTACACGTGTAGTGGCAGCAGGGATAGCCGAACGTTTTGATATAAAATTTGTGTAGGTAGGCTTGAAAATGAGGTAGTGGTGGCAGTTTAGAAATCATGTCCTGATTTTTCAGATTTTGTCAGCTCACACTCTATTTTCGCCATTCATTCCTATGGGACCAATTTTGCCGCAAAAACAACGATATTTCGTGAACCATTCGGCGAAACGTTCCACAAAGTAATAGCACACCAATCGGGAACAATCCGCACGTTTCGGTATATTACTTGTCTATGTAGTGTAAAAGCTGTGGGAGGAGTTAGGGTGGTAAATTTGGCTATAATACGCTATAAAAGAAGACTTAATAACCGAAGCAGCCCTATATCTTCTGGGGAAGGTATAGCTCCATTAGTAGAGCGCTTGCCTGGCATACATGTCATCGCGGGTTCAATCCTAGGGAGCTCCCTCAATGCGATTGTCCCTGTGTAACATGTGCTTGGGCGGCAGCTCCATGGCAACTTCTCCTTTTGCCAAAATCACAACTTTTGCCCAAATCTACCCAAAATCGCATCAATTAAACAGTGTCTATTGGGCTGCTTAGATGATGTCACAGCTAGAGCACAGAGCCTTAAAAAAAGAAGTTCCTTCTCGATAAATTGCTCTCACGCCCACAACATCTACTTGTCATACACAATTCATACATCAAAACGTAGGTATTTTTGTCTTGTTTCAGGCAATGTGCTCAGTTTTTGGATACGCCTTTTACTTTTGGCTGGCTGAGCTTACAAATGACAAGAGTTCTACACTTTCTTCCATGCGCCGTGCGTCTCCTCCCTCCTCCTCCCTGGCGGCCAATAGGATCGCTTCTTCTCTCGGTCAATTGTGTGCGTCACGCATGCCTCTCTATTACTTGTAGTAGCTCATGCCTCTATACTACATGACCTTCACAGATTTTCTATTACCTGCATTGGACTTATCCCTCTTTAGTGCATGCACTGACAACATATGCCTATTACATGTAGTGGATCACGCCTCTCTATTGCACATCCTTCATAGATTTCTGTTGGGCCTCATGTACACTGCAGCTGCAAAACTCCAGTTTAGGAGCAGTTGAGCGCTTTTTTTCAGCAGCCCCTGAACTTGGGTTGTCACCTCATCCCTTTAAAACCGAACATATATTAAATTACACAGGTTCTGTGGCTGATTAAGATGGTAATTAAACTCACTCGGTGCCTTATTTGCAATAAATTAGCTTCAGAACCGGTTTAAAGGGATGAGGTGGCAACCCTAAAACTCTCCTCTATGTTATCTTATGTGTACATGTACACTCAGTTGTTTATAGTAGTTTAGAGGCAGTTAAGGTTACAGGCAATTTTTTGAAAGCAGAAAAATCGCGTTCAAGACCGTAGTTTTCTGGCATTTCAAACGGTAAGCCGTGTTTGCATTTATAAGCGTTTTTAAAGTGGAACATGTAAAATGTGTAAGAAAATAGGATTTTTATACTCACCGTAAAATCCTTTTCTCTGAGTTCATGGACAGACACAGCCTTAATCTTGACAAAGTGGGTATTGGCCTTCCTTCAGGAGTGACTAGGCAGAAAGTGTTAACAACTTCAAAGCTGAACAGCCCCGCCCAGGGGGCGGTCCTACTGGCTATATCCCCTCCGCCTACGCTAAGCAGATCAGTTCATCAAAAGCAGTACAAACTTAAAAAAAGAGGGGTGGGTGCTGTGTCCGTCCATGAACTCAGAGAAAAGGATTTTACGGTGAGTATAAAAATCCTATTTTCTCTTTCGTTCATGGACAGACACAGCCTTAATCTTGACAAAGTGGGACGTCCCAAAGCAGTGTCAAAAACGAGGGGTGGGAACAGCATTAAAACAACTTCACCCCAAAACAGAACAGAGCTCCTCGCTGAGGAGTTTTAACTCTAAACGGCCGCCTGCAATACCTTGCGGCCGAAAGAAGCATCCGAAGATGCACACACATCAACTTGTAAAGTTTAGTGAAAGTGTGAACGGACGACCAGGTCGCCGCCTTACACACCTGGGAAACAGACGCTTGATGCTCTCAGAGCTCGGACAGCATCCAAGAAATACAACGTTGTCTCCTTAGGATTCGACGGATGAGGACACAAGGATGGCAGTACAATGTCTTCCTTGAGATGGAAGGTCGAAACGACCTTAGGAAGAAAAGAAGGCTGAGGACGCAGCACCACCGATCCTTGTGGAAGATCAGATAGGGAGCCTTGCATGACAAGGCTGCCAGCTCAGAAACCCATCTTAACTGACGTAACAGCCACCAAAAGGACCACTTTCTGAGAAAGTGTCAACAAGGGAATCTCCCTGATGTTCTCAAACGGTGGTTTCTGAGGCACCTAGAGGCCATGCCGTTAAAGCCCTTAACTGTAAAGCAGAATGGCATATGGGACCTTGTGACAGCAGGTCCTCTCTTAGCGGTAGACGCCAAGAGACGTCTGCTATACAAGCCCCACGGAGGTAATGGAGGGCGGACTGGAGGGGCCGCATGCCGAACCCCCTTGTACAAACGTTCTCACTAAAGAGTGAGCCACCAGGGGTCGTTGAAAAGACAGTCAGGGCCGATATCTGCCCCTTAATTGTACTTAAAGTAAAATTTTTGGTCCGCCCTACGCTGTAAGAACAACAGGACTCTGGAACCAAATAAGAACGCGGATGCCACCTCATTTCCTCCAAATGGATATGTAGGTCTTCCAAGTGCGATGATAAATCTTCCGGAGGACGATTTCTGAGCACTCCTCATGGTAGAGATCACCGAGTCTGACAGGCCCCGGTCTCTTAGCACCTGGCTCTCAATAGCAATTCCGTTAAAGCCAGTGACTGTAAAACAGGGTGGCATATGGGACCTTGCGACAGCAGGTCCTTTCTTAGCGGTAGGTGCCAAGAGGCGTCTGCTACCAGATGCACTAGATCGGCGTACCTAGGACGGCGAGGCCAATCCAGAGCAATTGGGATCATTAGAATCCTCCAGTCTGCGAAGCAGATGAGGAAAGAGCTTCAGAGGAGGGAAGGCATAGATTAGCCGGTACTAACTCCACAGTGCCACCAACGCATATGTCGCGTCTGCCCATGGGTCTCTTGACCTGGCCACAAACCTCAATAAGGCTGGCGTCCGTCGTGATTACCATCCAGTGAAAGGGAAGGAACGACTTCCCGGACAGATGTGCCGGTGATGCCAGCCACCAACTAGGGAGGTCCTTACTAGGTGGCTCATCCGGATTCGGCAATCCAGGGATGATGGGCACTTGTCCCATCTGGACAGAATTTCCTTCTGTAACACTCGCGTGTGAAATTGTGCATATGGTATCACCTCGAAGGAGGCCACCATGAGGCCCAGGACTTGCATGCAAAAGCGGAGTGACGACCATCTTTGGGATGTCAACTGCCGCACCGCAGCCCGATGGGTCTGCAACCTTCCCCTAGGGAGAAAAAACGTTTGCCTCTGAGGAGTCCAGAATCAACCCCAGATACACTAGGAGTTATGTCGGTACCAATATTGGCTTCTGAGTGTTTCAGCACCCAACCAAGTATTGGAGGGTCTGACAGGTTATAGACATGCTCACCTCTATACTGAGCTTGAGGTGGCCCTCAGAAGAATATCGCCACGCTGTCCTGGTAGGGCCAGAATCAGGGCGAGCACCTTGGTGAACACCTTCGGTGCTGATGCCAGGCCAAGGGGGCGCCACCACTTGGCATTGGTCTTCCCCGGCCGCAAAGTGCAGACATGTCTGATGCCTGGTGCCTATGGGGACCTACAAGTATGCATTCTTCAACAGAGCGAACCAACTCCCTCTGGAATCTTTGTACCTCACAAGCAATTGAGGGCCTTGAGATCCAAGATTGAACGAACCCCCTCCTTCTCAGTACTACGAACAGATTTGAGTAAAACCCCTGAAACCGTTCCTGTACTGCAACAGGAATTATCACCCCGCGTATCAGCAGGTCTTGAACCGCCCCATATAGAGCTTCCCGACAAGTCGGCAGAAGCTGGTGGTTGGAGGGAAAAGGAAAAAATAACAATCTGTTTGGAGGGCAAGAGAGAAACTCTATCTTGTACCCTGAGGAAACTACTTCTCAAACCCACCTGTCGGGGATCTGAGATGTCCACCAGGTCGCGAATTCACGAACACATCCCCCTACCCGAGAGATGGGTGGGGACAGACCTTTTTGCGGACGTAGATTTGTTCGCAGGCTTGTTGGTCTTGCGAAACCAGGGATGCTTCTGTCCCTAAGCAGGCGCTTTGTCGGCCTGGGATCGTTTACTTGCCGCACTAGACGGACGGAAAAAACGCTTGTTTGCGGTGAAGGAGGGCCCTAGCCAATGGCGTGGCTTCTTACCTCTTTTAAATTGTGGGAGCAGCCTGCTCTTACCTCCTGTGGCATATTTAATAATGTCATCCAGGGATGCTCCAAAAAAGTCTGTCGCCCTTAAAGGGCAATCCATCAGGGCCCTCTGGAAAGATTGGTCCGCCGACCAACCTTTTAGCCAGAGCAGACGGCGTAACACCACTGCATAGCTTGAGGCTCCGGACAGCAGAGAAATAGTGTCCAAGGCTGATTCGCAGACAATTTTAAGGCCCAGTTCGGACTGTCCGACCGGCCACGGTCCGCACCTTCTGATGTGTCAGAACCAGGGCCATGAGCCGTAGCTGGGCCCGGCTCTGCATCAGAGTTATCCCCAGAAGATGGCGGGGGGAGGGGGCACCTCGCCGCTTCCACCTTGGCAACAACCAGGACGCCGACCTAGCGTCTACTGACACAGCGGGTGCAGAAGCACCAGATGCCAATTCAGGTGTATCAGGGTGACAAGCATCTGCTTCTGATGTCATGCTGACCCACGCACCTGACACAAGGACTCCAGTTCAAGGTACCAACAGCCCAGTCTTCTCCTTAGCTAGGCAGAAAAAACTGATCTGCTTAGTGCAGGCTGAGGGGATATAGCCAGTAGGACCGCCCCCTGGGCGGGGGCTGTTCAGCTTTGAAGTTGTTAATACTTTCTGCCTAGTCACTCCTGAAGGAAGGCTAATACCCACTTTGTCAAGATTAAGGCTGTGTTCATCCATGAATGAAAGAGAAAAGAGGGAAAAGAGAGAAAAGAGAGAGAGAGGAATGGATAGATGGAGAGGGATGGATGGATAGATGGAGAGGGATGGATGGATAGAGAGAGAGGGATGGATAGGGATGGATGGATAGAGAGAGAGAGGGATGGATAGGGATGGATGGATAGAGAGAGAGGGATGGATAGAGAGAGGGATGGATAGGGATGGATGGATAGTGAGAGAGAGAGTTAAAACACAAAATAAATCTATCTACAAGCACACTGGTCTCTCACAGAATGGCTGAAATAGATAATATTTGTTTTTCATACTTTGTGGGCGTTTGGGAGGGTGTCCTGAGGTTATCCGTAAAAAAAAATGCTCATAAACGCGGCATGTAAAAGTGGCAAAATTGACGTTTTTAACCATCGGTTACAAGCTGTCAGGGTTCAGAAGTGATTTTCAAACGTCCCGTGTACATGAAGCCTTACACACAGTTCCTCATCCATCTCTTACCTGCAGTGACTTATCCCTCTTTATTATATGGAGAGACACATACCTCTCTATTACATGCCCCTTATAGATTTCTATGTCTTTTTTATATGGAGAGACACATACCTCTCTATTACATGCCCCTTATAGATTTCTATGTCTTTATTATATGGAGAGACACATACCTCTCTATTACATGCCCCTTATAGATTTCTATGTCTTTAATATATGGAGAGACACATACCTCTCTATTACACATAGTGCCAACGCTGTATCCTGACCTAGGCCAACAAGGCCCAGGCCTAGGGCAGCACTTTGCAGGGGGGCAGCACAGAAAGAGTCCCCGCCGGTTTGCGCTACACTGTTAAGCCCTGTACACACGGTCGGACTTCCATCGGACTTTTCCGTGGTTTTTTGTCCGAACGGAGTTGGTCGGGAACACCTATAGCATACACACGCTCGGACTTTTCTGACAACTTTCTTAAAACTTCTTACAACATCACTTGTTTTTTCTGCTCTTTTCTGATCTTTACTGCCACCCTTTGGTCAACTTCTGCTATTGTTGGTTGCTTTTAACATTGGTTGTTTTGTCCATCGGACAAAAGTCCTATGGTTTTCTGTACACACGGCAGGACTTTGCTCCATAGGACTTTTTTTGGGCAAAAGTTTGTCCGTTCGCAGACCCAACTTTTGTCCGATGAAAACAAAACCAAACTCAAAAAAGTTTGTCCGATGGAGCGTACACACGGTCGGATTGTTGGTCCAACTTGCTTAAAACTAAGTTTGTTGGGCAAAAGTCCGACCGTGTGTACGGGCCTTTAGTGTAGCGCCAGTCATATGGGGTGGACTGGGCTGAGAGGCAAATTAGTCTAGCGCCCCCATAAAGCGGCCGCACTGCTTCTAGTATGCGGGCGGCCAGCATTCCGCAACTGTGGGGGGCGCTGCTTATAATTTTGACTGTCCTATCATCCTGGATCACAAACCTTCCTCACTGTGCTATATATTTTCTGCTGCACCATTGGCATGGTTATATCTTCTTGGTCCTCTCCATAAAATTATCAGAAATTTGTGCTTAAAAACATAACTATACGCAACACTTTTCTTTCCATTTTGGATAGAGTAAGGGAGGATTATAGCCCCTGTCAGTTTATTTTTTACCATCCCTGTCCCATTGCAGAGATTTCGCTTCACTTCCTGCCCCATAGCCAAACAGGAAGTGAGAGAGGAAATCTATGCAAATTAAGGGAATCCATTGCCCCCCCACCAGGCCCTCAGAACTAGTGTCCCCACTGGAAAATTTCAGGGCGGGTCTTAAACAGAAAGGGGTGTGGCCTTGACAGGAAGGGGTGGGTCATATTTAAAGTAGGGGTGCACGATTTTAGTCAGGCCTAGGGCAGCACAAAACCTAAATACACTTCTGATATACAGAGAGAACACATGTCACACCTCTATATCTGGGTATATATGGGGGATATAGTATATAGAGATATACTGTATATAGGACAGTGTGTATATATAGTATATACCAGGGGTGCGCATCTTCACTGGTCTCACGATTCGATTCAATTACGATTATCTGGTAAGCGATTCGATTCCGAGATGCATCACGATTACCGACGAGCTCCCACTTCCGCTTGAGCCACCTAGGCGTCCCTTCCTCCCTGCGATCTTCTGGGGCACATCACAGGTCCCAGAAGATTGCCCGGCTATGCAGGACAGCGCAGTGAGACATGCGCACCCGGCTGTGAAGCTGCAAGCTGTCACAGCCAGATGCCTACAGTAGGGATGAGCTTCGTGTTCGAGTCGAACATCGGCTGTTCGATCGTTCGACGAAGATCGAACGATTTGGGCCGTTCGCGCCAAATTCGAGTGACGCGAACGGCCCACAATGCACTACGCCATCGCAGTGTCATCCAGGCGCTGTGATTGGCCAAGCATGCACTGTGACCCCGCATGCTTGGCCAATCACAGTGCCGGCAGCGAGGAGAGCAATGATTGGCCACAGGCAGGATGCCTGTGGCCAATTATTGCTGAGGGTGTTTAGTACACGCCCCACACTATAAAAGGCCGCCAGCACGGCGGCCTAGTGTAGTGTGTTCCGGAGCAGGGAAAGACAAGCATAGGCAGGGACAGTGACATTTATTTCTTTCTTGCTTAACCTGGATTCCTTTAGTTTAGGGAAAGAGAAGGATAGGTAGGGAGAGTGTCAGTGTGTTTTACTGTGCGAGTCCTTGTTTCTAGGGACAAAGAAGGAAAGTGAGGGGAATTCTCCTTGTGCTATAGTGTGCTTTAAAAAAACATTTTTTCTAGGGACAGAAAACTGTAGGTAGGGAGAGTGTCAGTTTCTTTCACTGTGCCAGTCCTTGTTTCTAGGGACAAAGAAGGAAAGTGAGGGGATTTCTCCTTGTGCTATAGTGTGCTTTAAAAAAACATTTTTTCTAGGGACAGAAAACTGTAGGTAGGGAGAGTGTCAGTTTCTTTCACTGTGCCAGTCCTTGTTTCTAGGGACAAAGAAGGAAAGTGAGGGGAATTCTCCTTGTGCTATAGTGTGCTTTAAAAAAACATTTTTTCTAGGGACAGAAAACTGTAGGTAGGGAGAGTGTCAGTTTCTTTCACTGTGCCAGTCCTTGTTTCTAGGGACAAAGAAGGAAAGTGAGGGGATTTCTCCTTGTGCTATAGTGTGCTTTAAAAAAACATTTTTTCTAGGGACAGAAAACTGTAGGTAGGGAGAGTGTCAGTTTCTTTCACTGTGCCAGTCCTTGTTTCTAGGGACAAAGAAGGAAAGTGAGGGGAATTCTCCTTGTGATATAGTGTGCTTTAAAAAAACATTTTTTCTAGGGACAGAAAACTGTAGGTAGGGAGAGTGTCAGTTTCTTTCACTGTGCCAGTCCTTGTTTCTAGGGACAAAGAAGGAAAGTGAGGGGATTTCTCCTTGTGCTATAGTGTGCTTTAAAAAAACATTTTTTCTAGGGACAGAAAACTGTAGGTAGGGAGAGTGTCAGTTTCTTTCACTGTGCCAGTCCTTGTTTCTAGGGACAAAGAAGGAAAGTGAGGGGAATTCTCCTTGTGCTATAGTGTGCTTTAAAAAAACATTTTTTCTAGGGACAGAAAACTGTAGGTAGGGAGAGTGTCAGTTTCTTTCACTGTGCCAGTCCTTGTTTCTAGGGACAAAGAAGGAAAGTGAGGGGATTTCTCCTTGTGCTATAGTGTGCTTTAAAAAAACATTTTTTCTAGGGACAGAAAACTGTAGGTAGGGAGAGTGTCAGTTTCTTTCACTGTGCCAGTCCTTGTTTCTAGGGACAAAGAAGGAAAGTGAGGGGAATTCTCCTTGTGCTATAGTGTGCTTTAAAAAAACATTTTTTCTAGGGACAGAAAACTGTAGGTAGGGAGAGTGTCAGTTTCTTTCACTGTGCCAGTCCTTGTTTCTAGGGACAAAGAAGGAAAGTGAGGGGATTTCTCCTTGTGCTATAGTGTGCTTTAAAAAAACATTTTTTCTAGGGACAGAAAACTGTAGGTAGGGAGAGTGTCAGTTTCTTTCACTGTGCCAGTCCTTGTTTCTAGGGACAAAGAAGGAAAGTGAGGGGAATTCTCCTTGTGCTATAGTGTGCTTTAAAAAAACATTTTTTCTAGGGACAGAAAACTGTAGGTAGGGAGAGTGTCAGTTTCTTTCACTGTGCCAGTCCTTGTTTCTAGGGACAAAGAAGGAAAGTGAGGGGATTTCTCCTTGTGCTATAGTGTGCTTTAAAAAAACATTTTTTCTAGGGACAGAAAACTGTAGGTAGGGAGAGTGTCAGTTTCTTTCACTGTGCCAGTCCTTGTTTCTAGGGACAAAGAAGGAAAGTGAGGGGAATTCTCCTTGTGCTATAGTGTGCTTTAAAAAAACATTTTTTCTAGGGACAGAAAACTGTAGGTAGGGAGAGTGTCAGTTTCTTTCACTGTGCCAGTCCTTGTTTCTAGGGACAAAGAAGGAAAGTGAGGGGATTTCTCCTTGTGCTATAGTGTGCTTTAAAAAAACATTTTTTCTAGGGACAGAAAACTGTAGGTAGGGAGAGTGTCAGTTTCTTTCACTGTGCCAGTCCTTGTTTCTAGGGACAAAGAAGGAAAGTGAGGGGATTTCTCCTTGTGCTATAGTGTGCTTTAAAAAAACATTTTTTCTAGGGACAGAAAACTGTAGGTAGGGAGAGTGTCAGTTTCTTTCACTGTGCCAGTCCTTGTTTCTAGGGACAAAGAAGGAAAGTGAGGGGATTTCTCCTTGTGCTATAGTGTGCTTTAAAAAAACATTTTTTCTAGGGACAGAAAACTGTAGGTAGTGTGACAGCAGGAAGGTAAAGTCACCTGGTTGCATCCAGGGGGGTCGATATATTTCTCCCAGATTCAGGCTTTATGCCGACTTATACAACTAGGGAGTTGATGAAGCCCAGCTGAGGCTAGTGGGCTCATGAATGACTCATACCTCTAGGGAGAGTGCTGGGCGTCGTGAGACAGGGAGTTGATGAGACCAGCTGAAGCTTGTCAGCTCATTTAGGCCTCTATAAGAACTCCCAGCTTCATTAGATGTTAGCTCATGCCTGGAACCAGACCTGTGTGGACTGTCTAGGGAGAGTGAACCCCTGTGCGGTGAGGCAAAGCCTGTGTGGCTATTTGTTTGGACTTTTACTAAACCAGGGACTTAGGGACTAGGACAGCACCAGGCTGATCCCAGTTGTTAGTTTAGGAAACCTGCATGTTTAGTCAGAGGTCAAACTGACCAGGATTTATTTTGTTTGTTTCTTTTTGGCTTTGCTGTGTTTTTGTCACTGTACATAGAGAAATAAACCGCACCTTTTGATTTTGAAAACCACAACCTCCGTCTGCTGGCCCTGTTTTTGTGTGGGGAGCCCAACCAGAGGTCACACACACCCGCTACCGAGTTAACCCCCTCACAGTTGGTGGAGAACCAGTGGCAGTTTTTTTTAAGCCAGCATGGAGGAGATACTGAAACAGCTGGCTCTAGCAAATGCCAATCAACAGCAGACAAATGCAGGTTTGCAAAGGAGCCTTGCAGCCCAGCAGCAAGCTCATCAACAAGCCCAGCAGCAATCTGAGGCCCGCTTCATAGACCTGTTACAGAAGCAAGAGCAGAGACTACAACAAATGGAAGCAGTAATGCAGCAACGTCCGCAGACCAGTGAGGAAAGCCGTCCCACTAATACCGCGTCCTTTGGGGTGAGTCGTTTATTGACAAAAATGACTGGAGAGGATGATCCAGAGGTATTTTTGACCACATTTGAAAGGACTGCTGAAAGAGAAAAGTGGCCTGAGGAGCAGTGGGCTGGACTGGTGGCTCCTCTGTTAACTGGTGAATCGCAGAAGGCTTACTATGACCTAGAGCCTGACCAAGCAAAAGACTATGTGATGCTAAAAGCTGAAATATTGGCAAGGCTGGGTGTCACCCTGGCTGTCCGGGCTCAGCGTGTGCATAACTGGACTTTCCAGCTTGGAAAACCCCCCAGGTCTCAAATGTATGATCTCATTCACCTGAGCAGGAAGTGGCTACAGCCAGAGACTTTGTCCGCACCAGAGATTGTGGAACGTGTTGTAATGGATCGGTTTTTGAGAGCTCTTCCTACTGCCATCCAAAAGTGGGTAAGCCATGGAGACCCAGAGACGGCCGGTGGTCTTGTGGATCGTGTAGAGAAATACTTGGCTACAGAGAACCTGACGGCCTCTTCCAGAGACACTCGGACTTTCCACCCTAAGACCAGACCATCCCCAGGGGCGGATAAGAGGATTCCAAGGGGTGAGGGTGGAGAGAGTGAGAGGGTGGGAGCTCTACCCCAAGTTTGGCGAGAACAGCCTGGGAAATCAGCGGCTCAAGAGGCCGCAAGAAGGATCGTTTGCTACCGCTGCCGGCAAGCGGGACATATTGCAGCCAATTGCCCGGTTGTGGAGGAACCCATGCAGTGTGACTTTCTGACGGGCAGACGTCAGTCGCTGTGTGCGACAGTCGCATGCACTGCCATTCGAGGAACTGAGAAACATTTATGCAAAATGTGTATTAATGGTAGAAATGTTGTGGTATTACTGGATTCAGGTAGCCTTGTGACCCTGATAAAGGCTGAATTAGTTAAAACAGAGGTCTCTGGGAATAGCAAGGTAGCTGTTATTTGTGTGCATGGGGACACCCGAGAGTATCCAGTGACTACAGTGTGTTTCGAGACCCCCAAAGGTACCCTCTCTCATCCAGTGGGCTTAGTATCTCAGTTACCGCATGACGCCATTGTGGGAAGGGATTTTCCAAAGTTCTGGGAACTGTGGGATGATCCTGAGCCCCCCACTGGTGCCCCTATGTACCAGGAATGTGATAGCCAGAACTCCTCTGAGAGTGGTGAGGACTCTCCAGAATTTCCCTTGTCAGTATTTGCAGGGGAGACTCAAGAAACTGGAGAGGAGCCCACCTCCTCAGACGAAAACCTACCGTCTGTGGAGTTTTCTGATCTGGAGGTTCACAGGGAAAATTTTGCCACAGAACAGTTAAAAGACCCCGCCCTAATAAAGGCACGGGAAAACGTAGTGGAAATAGATGGCGAGTTAGTGAACCCAGATAATACCTGCACTTACCCATACTTCAGCGTAGAGAAGGACCTACTGTATCGGGTGGC
This sequence comes from Rana muscosa, assembly GCA_029206835.1. Lineage (NCBI taxonomy): Eukaryota > Metazoa > Chordata > Amphibia > Anura > Ranidae > Rana > Rana muscosa. The sequence continues at coordinate 130,523,953 of CM055127.1, read as the reverse complement.
AAAAAGGGCAGAAGAAACCGTTGAGCAGCTGGTGGTGCCCAAACCTTACAGGAAGTTGGTGTTGGAGTTGGCCCATGGGCACATTCTTGGAGGTCATCTGGGGACAGAGAAAACCCGAGAGAGGGTATTACAGAGATTCTATTGGCCTGGGGTGATGAAGGACATAGAAAATTATTGTTCCTCCTGCCCTGTGTGTCAGAGGTCGGCCCCGATGCCACATTTCCGTAGCCCGCTGGTCCCTCTACCCATCATTGAGGTCCCGTTTGAGAGAATCGCAATGGATTTGGTAGGTCCTATAATCAAGTCCGCTAGGGGGCACCAGTACATATTGGTTATAATGGACTATGCCACCCGTTATCCAGAAGCGATCCCTCTCAGAAATACCTCGGCCAAAACCATAGCCAAAGAGCTATCTCTTGTTTTTAGCCGGGTGGGTATTTGTAAAGAACTGCTTACGGACCAAGGTACACCCTTTATGTCCCGGGTTATGAAAGAGCTGTGTAAATTGCTCAAAGTGACGCAATTGCGTACATCTGTGTATCACCCCCAAACCGATGGGCTGGTTGAAAGATTCAACAAAACCCTAAAACAAATGTTGAAGAAAGTGGTGGATAGAGATGGAAAGGATTGGGACTGTCTACTTCCTTATTTGATGTTTGCTATTAGGGAGGTGCCCCAATCCTCTACGGGATTCTCCCCCTTTGAGTTACTGTATGGGAGACACCCAAGAGGGCTGTTGGATATTGCCAAGGAAACTTGGGAAAGTGAGAGTTCTCCCCACAGGAGTGTGATTGAGCATGTCGCCCTGATGCAAGATCGAATTGCACAGGTAATGCCCATCGTGAAGGAACATTTGGCCCAAGCGCAGTTGGCACAGCAGAGAGTGTACAACCGTGGAGCAAAGACCCGTACCTTTTCCCCGGGGGATAGGATATTGGTACTTGTCCCTACGGTTGAAAGTAAATTCCTTGCCAAATGGCAAGGCCCCTACGAGATAATGGAAAAAGTGAGCGAAGTGAATTACAAGGTCAGACAACCAGGAAGGCGAAAGCCCGAACAGATATATCACGTTAATCTGTTGAAAGCCTGGAGGGATAGAGAGTCCCTAGTCGCAGAAACTTGGTCACCAGCTCAAACTGGTTGCGTGATTCCGGAGGTTGGAATAGCAGCCACCTTGTCACAACCCCAACAACAGGAGGTTAAGGAGTTTGTGCTTCGCAACAAGGAGGTGTTCTCTGAGCTGCCGGGACAAACATCTGGGGTAGAGCATGATATTATTACCCCGCCCGGTGAAAGGGTGAAGTTAAAACCCTATCGGATCCCAGAGGCCCGACGGGAGGCAATACGGGAGGAAGTACAGAAAATGCTGAACTTAGGGGTGATAGAGGAGTCCCAAAGTGATTGGTCTAGTCCCATTGTGTTGGTGCCTAAACCGGATGGGAGCTGGCGATTTTGTAACGATTTTCGTCAGTTGAACAAAGTTACAAAATTTGACACCTACCCCATGCCACGTATAGATGAGTTGATCGACCGGCTGGGAACAGCCCGATACATGACGACTCTTGACCTCACAAAAGGGTATTGGCAAATTCCCCTGGCCAAGTCGGCCAAAGAGAAAACCGCATTTGTAACCCCAGACGGGGCGTTCCAATATAAGAGAATGCCGTTCGGGTTACAGAATGCGCCGGCCACATTCCAGCGGAAAATGGACCAGATACTGAGGCCCCATCGGAAGTATGCTGCGGCTTACCTGGATGACGTAATTGTCCATAGCACAGATTGGGCCTCACATCTGCCAAAAGTGCAAGCAGTCCTAGACTCTATCCGGGAAGCGGGGTTTACGGCTAACCCCAAGAAGTGTACCATTGGGCAGGAGGAGGCCAAATATCTTGGGTACACCATTGGCAGGGGAGTAATAAAACCCCAACTCAACAAAGTCGAGGCCATCCAGAGTTGGCCACGTCCCAACAGCAAGAAGCAGGTACGAGCCTTTCTGGGAATCGCGGGTTATTATCGGCGCTTCATTCCCCACTTTGCTTCTAAGGCTGTGCCCCTAACCAACCTGACGAAAGGGAAAGGGTCGGTCATGATTAAATGGACCCCCGAGGCTGAGGCAGCATTCCAATTCTTGAAACAAGCCTTATGTAGCCAGCCAGTGTTGTACTCACCCGACTTCTCTAAAGACTTTGTCGTACAAAGTGATGCGTCAGATGTGGGGTTAGGAGCAGTATTGTCCCAGGTCTGGAACGGGGAAGAGCACCCAGTCATTTACCTCAGCAGGAAGTTGAAGTCCCATGAGGTAAATTACACCACGGTTGAAAAGGAGTGTTTAGCGGTGAAGTGGGCTCTAGATTCCCTTCGGTACTATCTGCTAGGTAGGCACTTTGACATGGTTACGGATCACGCTCCGTTAAAGTGGATGGCTCAAAACAAGGAGACAAATAGAAGAGTGAATAGGTGGTTCCTGGCCCTACAGGAATTCAACTTCACAGTAAAGCATCGCCCTGGCGTTCAAATGGGGAATGTGGATGCTTTGTCTCGAGTACATGAATGCCTGATTGCTGGTGTTCCAACCCCGAGGTTAAAACAAGAGGGGGGGGTATGTGACAGCAGGAAGGTAAAGTCACCTGGTTGCATCCAGGGGGGTAGATATATTTCTCCCAGATTCAGGCTTTATGCCGACTTATACAACTAGGGAGTTGATGAAGCCCAGCTGAGGCTAGTGGGCTCATGAATGACTCATACCTCTAGGGAGAGTGCTGGGCGTCGTGAGACAGGGAGTTGATGAGACCAGCTGAAGCTTGTCAGCTCATTTAGGCCTCTATAAGAACTCCCAGCTTCATTAGATGTTAGCTCATGCCTGGAACCAGACCTGTGTGGACTGTCTAGGGAGAGTGAACCCCTGTGCGGTGAGGCAAAGCCTGTGTGGCTATTTGTTTGGACTTTTACTAAACCAGGGACTTAGGGACTAGGACAGCACCAGGCTGATCCCAGTTGTTAGTTTAGGAAACCTGCATGTTTAGTCAGAGGTCAAACTGACCAGGATTTATTTTGTTTGTTTCTTTTTGGCTTTGCTGTGTTTTTGTCACTGTACATAGAGAAATAAACCGCACCTTTTGATTTTGAAAACCACAACCTCCGTCTGCTGGCCCTGTTTTTGTGTGGGGAGCCCAACCAGGGGGTCACACACACCCGCTACCGAGTTAACCCCCTCACAGTAGGGAGAGTGTCAGTTTCTTTCACTGTGCCAGTCCTTGTTTCTAGGGACAAAGAAGGAAAGTGAGGGGAATTCTCCTTGTGCTATAGTGTGCTTTAAAAAAACATTTTTTCTAGGGACAGAAAACTGTAGGTAGGGAGAGTGTCAGTTTCTTTCACTGTGCCAGTCCTTGTTTCTAGGGACAAAGAAGGAAAGTGAGGGTATTTCTCCTTGTGCTATAGTGTGCCAAAGCATTCCTCATCAACCATCTTTGAAATCCTTGTTTTTTGGACAGTCAGGGAAATTGTCGTTGTGCTATTCTGTGCAAAAGCAATAATCCTCAACCATATTTAGAAATCCTTAAGTAAAGGGACAGAGAAGGACACCTGAAGGTAGCCCTTATTGCTTTTTTCCCATCTCCCTGCAGGCCATCTATTAGAATGTCTGGAAGGCAAACAAGGAGAGGCAGACAGTCAGGAGGCAATAAAAGAGGGCAAGCAGGCTCTGTGTCTGGGGGCAACAGTGCTGGTCGTGGACGCGGTGCATTGTCATCAGCACATGGCCATGGGACACGCTTGTCCTTCTTTTCGGCAGCTGGACATGTTGAGCCACATCATGCCGAAGACTTGGTAGAGTGGATGACCAAGCCCTCCTCCTCCTCCTCATCCTCTCTCACCCAGGCTCAGGGTACTGGCAAAGCAGCTGCCAAAGCGTCCTCTTCCCTGGTATCAATGTCAGACTCATCATCAGTCACTCCTTCCCTAGACCCACCATGTCCTCCTCCTGAGGAGTCCCCCGAACTGTTTGAGCACAGTGTTGGGTACATGCTCCAGGAGGATGCCCAGCGTTTCGAAGGGTCTGATGATGAAACCCAGCTACAGGAAGGCAGTAGCGTGAGAGCAGACAGAGGGGATGCTCAAGAAGGACACCAATCTGGCAGTCATGTTCCAGCAGCTGCAGCATACTGCCAGATTGGCTCCAGTGATGAGGAGGGAGGGGATGATGAGGTCACTGACTCCACGTGGGTGCCTAATAGGAGAGAGGAGGAGGAGGAGGATGAGGAGGAGGCACATCTCCAACGAGGCAGGATGCCCTTTGGTGGCCAGCGTAAGGGCAGTACACCGACGGAATCACACCGCAGAGCTCCGCCTGTGCAGGGCGCTGCCTCTGCCCGTCATTCAAAAAGTTCCTTGATGTGGGCCTTTTTTGAGGCTAGTGCATCAGATCGCACAGCTGCTGTTTGCAACATATGTCTCAAGCGTATATCGCGTGGCCAAAACATCAGCCGCTTGGGTACCACATGCCTGACCAGACATATGTTGACCTGCCATGCAGCTCGTTGGCAAGCCTACCTCAAAGACCCACACCAAAGAACAAAGCGGACCTCTCCTTGCACCGCATCAGCTGGGATCTCCAACCCCACTATAACTTCAGTCCTCTCTGAAACATGCACTGAGAGGAATGAAGGTGTAGAATTAGGTGTGTCACAGCCAAGTACTTGCGGCCACTCTGCTAGCAGTACACCGGCGTCCGATTCTAGCAGGCAAATTTCCCTGCCCCAGCTGCTGGACCGTCGAAAGAAGTTCACTCCCAGCCATCCACATGCCCAGCGGTTGAATGCTAGCTTGGCTAAATTGCTAGCGCTTCAACTGCTGCCTTTTCAGTTGGTAGACTCGGCCCCCTTCCGTGAGTTTGTGCAATGTGCGGTTCCTCAGTGGCAGGTTCCCAAACGCCACTTTTTCTCACGGAAGGCTATTCCGGCTCTCTACCGGCATGTGGAAGGCAATGTCTTGGCCTCGCTGGACAGGGCGGTCAGCGGTAAGGTGCATATTACCGCTGACTCATGGTCCAGCAGGCATGGACAGGGACGTTACCTTTCTTTCACGGCCCATTGGGTCACTCTTTTGGCAGCTGGGAAGGATGCAGGACAAGGTGCAGTAGTGTTGGAGGTTGTTCCACCGCCACGCCTCCAAAATGCTACTACTGGTTGTGACACACCTCTCTCCTCCACCCCCTCCTCTTCTTCTTCCTCCATGGCCTCTTCCTGTGGTTTGTCCTATGAACCAGCGGTGCTCCGTAGCCGTTCACGGGGCTACGCAAGTACGCAGGCAAAAAGATGCCATGCCGTGCTTGCGCTGGTGTGTTTGGGGGACAGAAGCCACACTGGGGCAGAGGTCCTGTCTGCTCTGCAGGGCCAGGCCGAGAGGTGGTTGACGCCACGCCAGCTTAAGCCAGGAATGGTGGTTTGCGACAATGGCACCAACCTCCTCTCCGCCCTCCGACAGGGACAACTGACCCATGTGCCCTGTGTGGCTCACGTCCTTAACCTGGTGGTGCAGCGGTTCTTGGCCAGGTACCCGGGCTTACAGGATGTCCTGAGGCAGGCCAGGAAAGTCTGTGTGCATTTCCACAGATCTTATAATGCCAGTGCTCGCCTGGCTGAGCTGCAAAAGGAGTTGAACCTGCCCAAGAACCGCCTTATATGTGACATGCCCACCAGGTGGAACTCAACGTTGGCCATGCTGCAGCGGCTGCACACACAGCAGAGGGCCATCAATGAGTACCTGTGCGACTACGGCACCAGGACAGGGTCAGGGGAGCTTGGTTTTTTTTCTCCACGCCAGTGGGGCATGATCAGGGATGCATGCACTGTCCTGGCACCATTTGAGGAGGCCACGAGGATGGTGAGCAGTGACAGTGCATGCATCAGTGACACTGTACCTCTTGTCCACCTGTTGGAGCACACGCTGCGTGGAATAATGGACAGGGCACTTGAGGCAGAACAGAGGCAGGAAGAGGAGGACTTCCTTGCCTCTCAAGGCCCCCTTTACCCAGACAGTGTTCCTTCTGTCCCACCCATCGCACAGGAAGAGGAAGAGGAGGAGGAGGAGGAGGAGGATTGTGTCAGCATGGAGGTGGAGGCTGGCACTCAGCATCATCAGCACCAGTCTTTTAGGGATGATTTACAGTCCCAAGAAACCAGTGGACTTGTACGTGGCTGGGAGGAGGTGGCTGCGGATCATGTCGTCCTTAGTGACCCAGAGGACTCCGGAGCGAATGCCTCAGCAAACCTACGCTGCATGGCCTCCCTGATCCTGCAAAGTCTGCGGAAGGATCCTCGTATTCTTCGGATCAAGGAGAGGGACCATTACTGGCTGGCCACTCTCCTTGATCCACGGTACAAGGGTAAGGTTGCGGACCTTATGTTACCTTCGCAGAGGGAGCAGAGGATGAGACAACTCCGGGAGGCCTTGCAGAAAGGTCTGTGCAACGCGTTCCCAGAGACTGGGAGGTTACAAACTCCTGGTCCTGGACAACGAGTTGCTGAGGCTTCGGGCAGTCAAAGAAGGAGCGGTGGGGAAGGTGGCCGTCTGACCGATGCGTTCAGACAATTCTTTAGTCCGCAGCCCCAAAGTATGATCGGTTCCAGCAACCATCGCCAGCGTCTGATAAACATGGTGCAGGAATATCTAGGGGCAAGGTCAGACTTGGACACCTTCCCCACCGAAAATCCTCTGGCTTACTGGGTCTTGAGGATGGATCACTGGCCAGAGCTTGCACAGTATGCAATTGAGCTACTGGCCTGTCCTGCATCCAGCGTTCTTTCGGAACGCACATTCAGTGCTGCTGGAGGATTTGTCACGGATCACAGGGTGCGCCTGTCCACCGACTCGGTTGATCGACTGACTTTCATCAAGATGAACCAGTCTTGGATCACCACCAGCTACCACACACCTGATGCTGATATAACAGACTAATTGATTTTAACATGTCACATCCCTTCAAGACTGATGCTGATGCTGAGTGCCTGTGCTGTTATGTTGACTGGCTATCCTCCTCCTCCGAGTCCTCAATGATACGATTGATGATGATAGCTTGGAAGATCATTTTTGTTTATGGGTGCCGCCACCAGTGGCTAAGGCCCAATTTTTCAGCCCCTGTTTTACAGGGGCGTGTAATTACAATTTTTTTAGCAATAATTTGCCATAGGGCTCATTGCTGTGCTCCAAGTACAGTATCTGTGAGGGGTTGGAGTGTTGTGGCACCAGTGCCTAAGGCCCAATTTTTCAGCCCCTGTTTAACAGGGGCGTGTCATTACAATTTTTGAAGCAATACTTTGCAACAGGGCTCATTGCTGTGCTCCAAGTACAGTATCTGTGAGGGGTTGTAGTGTTGTGCCACCAGTGCCTAAGGCCCAATTTTTCAGCCCCTGTTCAACAGGGGCATGCAATTACAATTCTTGATCTAATAATTCACAGCAGGGCCCATTGCTGCACCCACCAAGAGTAACTCTGAGGGCTTACAGTGTTGTGGCAACGCCACCACCACCACCACCACGAAAGGCCCAATTTTTCAGCCCCTGTTCAAAAGGGGCATGTAATTACAATTCTTGATCTAATAATTCACAGCAGGGCCCATTCCTGCACCCACCAAGAGTAACTCTGAGGGCTTACAGTGTTGTGGCAACACCACCACCACCACCACCACCACGAAAGGCCCAATTTTTCAGCCCCTGTTCAACAGGGGCATGCAATTACAATTCTTGATCTAATAATTCACAGCAGGGCCCATTGCTGCACCCACCAAGAGTAACTGTCAGGGCTTACAGTGTTGTGGCACCAGCACCACCATCAAAGGCCCAATTTTTACTACCACTGTTCAACAATTATATGTAATTAAAATTCCTGATATAATAGTTGACAGCAGGGCGTTCCAGCACCAACCAAGAGTAACTGTGAGTGCTTACAGTGTTGTGCCAACACCAACAACTAAGGGGCCTATTTCTGCAGAGTATATACGGCAGGTCCCTACTTTCAAACATCCAACTTACAAACGACTCCTACTTGCAAACGCAAGAAGACAACAGGAAGTGAGAGGAAATCTACCACTAGGAAGGAAAATTCTCTCCTGTAAGAATAAATATGGGAGAAAGGTGTCTCCTCTGTACTGATGCTTTATCAGCAATCCTTGTTTCAAGAAAAACACCACATTTCAAAAACAGTTGTCATTGGGACGGAAAGTGAGGTGAAATGTTCTGAACAGGGGCACAGACAGCAAAACAAATGTTACAGGGGTGATAACCCTTACCTATGTTTTCCAAAAAGTTTAAAAATAGATTTTTGGGCTGGAGCTACACTTCAACAATGTACCTGTTCAAAATTACAAACAGATTCTACATAAGAACAAACCTACAGTCCCTGTCTTGTATGCACCGCCTGTATACGGCTGTTCAGAGTATATAGGGCCTTTTTTATTTTATGTGCGGGGTTCCCCTTAATATCCATACAAGACCCAAAGGGGCTGGTAATGGGCTGGGGTAGGGGGGGGGGGGTCATGGGGTAGCTATGCCATTTTTCTTAAAGATTTTCATCCATATTACCGGGACCAGACATTACATTAAAGCCGCAAGCAGTTTTAAATGGCTTTTTTTTCCTTTAGAAGTGTCATTTTGTGCAGGGACAGTTCTAAACACGGGAAACACGTGGCACTTCACAGGCATACTTTAGACACCCCCCAGGTACGATATTTAAAGGAATATTTGACTTTTTTTTTTTCACTTTATGCATCATTAAAATGACTGCTCCCGAAAAACGACCGTTTTTAAAACTTCTTTTTGCATTGATACATGTCCCCTGGTGCAGAACCCGGGTTCCCAAACCCTTTTTAGGACAATAACATGCATAATAGTTCTTATAATTAGCACTTTAGAATTCGAACGTTCGCATCCATTGTATTTAATAGGGTTCTAATGTTCGTACGAACTTTCGGTCCGTTCGCGGGTTCTGGTGCGAACCGAACCCGGGGGTGTTCGGCTCATCACTAGCCTACAGTAGTATTGCCAGCGCTGTGGACAGGTGGGGGAGAGAATGGAGGGTTCGGGTGGCCACGTCGCTGGATTGTGGGACAGGTGAGTGTCTTTCTGCACACACATGTGGAATGGCGACAAACTACGGTACCTAAAAATCTCCATAGGCAAAATCTCCATAATGGTTACCAGGTTAGAGTTACAGAGGAGGTCTAGTGTTAGAATTATTTCTCTCGCTCTGACGATCGCGGCGATACCTCACATGTGTGATTTGAACACCGTTTACATATGCGGGCGCGGGCGCGGCATGAGTATGTGTTTTCTTTGCTCCGCAAGCTCGCGGGGACAGGGAGGCTTTAAAAAAACTTTTTTTTTTTTTTTTTTACATTGTGTTTAAAAAAAAAAAAAGTTTGATCACTTTTATTGCTGTCACAAGGAATGTAAACATCCCTTGTGACAGTAATAGGTGGTGACAGGTACCCTATATGTTGGGATCGGGGGTCTAAAAGACCCCAAATCCCTCCTTTGCACTTCAAAGTATTCAGATCGCCAAAAACGGCGATTCTGAATACTGTCATTTTCTTTTCAAATCTGGTGCCATTGGCAGCTGAGTAAAGCGGAAGTGACGTCGCTTCCGTGTTTACTTACAGACTGGAACGAAGCCGACGCTTCGTTCCAGTCTGTCTCTAGCCACCGGAAGTAGCGGCTCGTGGATCGGGTCTCCCGGTGGGACGGGAGGCCCGGTGAGAGCGGCGGATGGTGGCGGGAGGGGAGGGATGTCTTTTTCTTTTAAAGTTTTATTGGATTTTATCATAGAATACAAAGCAGCGGAAAACAGTATCAGTCGTATTACAGTACATAGTAATTCATTTACAGATAACAGAATCAAAAGAGTAAGCAAAGTTGAACATTAGAAATGCCTTGGAGAAATAAGAGGCGACGTGCATTGTCTTTCCCCCCAGACACCCCAACTGGGAACATAATGTGTCCTGAGGGAAAGACAACACAACCAACCTCCATGTTACAACTGTGTGGGAGGAGCACTAATGCTATAATTCCCCTTTAGAGCTGTGTGGGAGGAGCTACAATTCCCCTTAGAGCTGTGTGGGAGGAGCTATAATTCCCTCAGCGTTGCCAGGAAACCAATGTTTGTTTATGCAGGTTCTAAGCACAGGTATTTTGCATCTCCTGAATACTTGTCATTCTTCAAACGGGCGTATTTTAAAAACTATAAATCCTACAACAAAGAGCTTTATATTGTGAGAATCACAAGACCCATACCTACATTTTGATATATAGTATGTCTCTGAAATATTAAAATTGAAGGCACAGTCGCAGTTTAGAAATTGCCCTTCAAATTTGAAGTGTCTAGAGGGGAGATTCAATGAATGTCAATGGACGGCATGAGTTGCAAACAAATAGTCATATTGTAAAAACTATCAGGGCTATGCCTTAGCCGTGTACACGTGTAGTGGCAGCAGGGATAGCCGAACGTTTTGATATAAAATTTGTGTAGGTAGGCTTGAAAATGAGGTAGTGGTGGCAGTTTAGAAATCATGTCCTGATTTTTCAGATTTTGTCAGCTCACACTATTTTCGCCATTCATTCCTATGGGACCAATTTTGCCGCAAAAACAACGATATTTCGTGAACCATTTGGCGAAACGTTCCACAAAATAATAGCACACCAATCGGGAACAATCCGCACGTTTCGGTATATTACTTGTCTATGTAGTGTAAAAGCTGTGGGAGGAGTTAGGGTGGTAATTTTGGCTATAATAAGCTATAAAAGAAGACTTAATAACCGAAGCAGCCCTATATATTCTGGGGAAGGTATAGCTCCATTAGTAGAGCGCTTGCCTGGCATACATGTCATCGCGGGCTCAATCCTAGGGAGCTCCCTCAATGCGATTGTCCCTGTGTAACATGTGCTTGGGCGGCAGCTCCATGGCAACTTCTCCTTTTGCCAAAATTACCCAAAATCACAACTTTTGCCCAAATCTACCCAAAATCGCATCAATTAAACAGTGTCTATTGGGCTGCTTAGATGATGTCACAGCTAGAGCACAGAGCCTTAAAAAAAGAAGTTCCTTCTCGATAAATTACTCTCACGCCCACAACATCTACTTGTCATACACAATTCATACATCAAAACGTAGGTATTTTTGTCTTGTTTCAGGCAATGTGCTCAGTTTTTGGATACGCCTTTTACTTTTGGCTGGCTGAGCTTACAAATGACAAGAGTTCTACACTTTCTTCCATGCGCCGTGCGTCTCCTCCCTCCTCCTCCCTGGCGGCCAATAGGATCGCTTCTTCTCTCGGTCAATTGTGTGCGTCACGCATGCCTCTCTATTACTTGTAGTAGCTCATGCCTCTATACTACATGACCTTCACAGATTTTCTATTACCTGCATTGGACTTACCCCTCTTTAGTACATGCACTGACAACATATGCCTATTACATGTAGTGGATCACGCCTCTCTATTGCACATCCTTCATAGATTTCTGTTGGGCCTCATGTACACTGCAGCTGCAAAACTCCAGTTTAGGAGCAGTTGAGCGCTTTTTTTCAGCAGCCCCTGAACTTGGGTTGTCACCTCATCCCTTTAAAACCGAACATATATTAAATTACACAGGTTCTGTGGCTGATTAAGATGGTAATTAAACTCACTCGGTGCCTTATTTGCAATAAATTAGCTTCAGAACCGGTTTAAAGGGATGAGGTGGCAACCCTAAAACTCTCCTCTATGTTATCTTATGTGTACATGTACACTCAGTTGTTTATAGTAGTTTAGAGGCAGTTAAGGTTAGAGGCAATTTTTTGAAAGCAGAAAAATCGCGTTCAAGACTGTAGTTTTCTGGCATTTCAAACGGTAAGCCGTGTTTGCATTTATAAGCGTTTTTAAAGTGGAACATGTAAAATGTGTAAGAAAATAGGATTTTTATACTCACCGTAAAATCCTTTTCTCTGAGTTCATGGACAGACACAGCCTTAATCTTGACAAAGTGGGTATTGGCCTTCCTTCAGGAGTGACTAGGCAGAAAGTGTTAACAACTTCAAAGCTGAACAGCCCCGCCCAGGGGGCGGTCCTACTGGCTATATCCCCTCCGCCTGCGCTAAGCAGATCAGTTCATCAAAAGCAGTACAAACTTAAAAAAAGAGGGGTGGGTGCTGTGTCCGTCCATGAACTCAGAGAAAAGGATTTTACGGTGAGTATAAAAATCCTATTTTCTCTTTCGTTCATGGACAGACACAGCCTTAATCTTGACAAAGTGGGACGTCCCAAAGCAGTGTCAAAAACGAGGGGTGGGAACAGCATTAAAACAACTTCACCCCAAAACAGAACAGAGCTCCTCACTGAGGAGTTTTAACTCTAAACGGCCGCCTGCAATACCTTGCGGCCGAAAGAAGCATCCGAAGATGCACACACATCAACTTGTAAAGTTTAGTGAAAGTGTGAACGGACGACCAGGTCGCCGCCTTACACACCTGGGAAACAGACGCTTGATGCTCTCAGAGCTCGGACAGCATCCAAGAAATACAACGTTGTCTCCTTAGGATTCGACGGATGAGGACACAAGGATGGCAGTACAATGTCTTCCTTGAGATGGAAGGTCGAAACGACCTTAGGAAGAAAAGAAGGCTGAGGACGCAGCACCACCGATCCTTGTGGAAGATCAGATAGGGAGCCTTGCATGACAAGGCTGCCAGCTCAGAAACCCATCTTAACTGACGTAACAGCCACCAAAAGGACCACTTTCTGAGAAAGTGTCAACAAGGGAATCTCCCTGATGTTCTCAAATGGTGGTTTCTGAGGCACCTAGAGGCCATGCCGTTAAAGCCCTTAACTGTAAAGCAGAATGGCATATGGGACCTTGTGACAGCAGGTCCTCTCTTAGCGGTAGACGCCAAGAGACGTCTGCTATACAAGCCCCACGGAGGTAATGGAGGGCGGACTGGAGGGGCCGCATGCCGAACCCCCTTGTACAAACGTTCTCACTAAAGAGTAAGCCACCAGGGGTCGTTGAAAAGACAGTCAGGGCCGATATCTGCCCCTTAATTGTACTTAAAGTAAAATTTTTGGTCCGCCCTACGCTGTAAGAACAACAGGACTCTGGAACCAAATAAGAACGCGGATGCCACCTCATTTCCTCCAAATGGATATGTAGGTCTTCCAAGTGCGATGATAAATCTTCCGGAGGACGATTTCTGAGCACTCCTCATGGTAGAGATCACCGAGTCTGACAGGCCCCGGTCTCTTAGCACCTGGCTCTCAATAGCAATTCCGTTAAAGCCAGTGACTGTAAAACAGGGTGGCGTATGGGACCTTGCGACAGCAGGTCCTTTCTTAGCGGTAGGTGCCAAGAGGCGTCTGCTACCAGATGCACTAGATCGGCGTACCTAGGACGGCGAGGCCAATCCAGAGCAATTGGGATCATTAGAATCCTCCAGTCTGCGAAGCAGATGAGGAAAGAGCTTCAGAGGAGGGAAGGCATAGATTAGCCGGTACTAACTCCACAGTGCCACCAACGCATATGTCGCGTCTGCCCATGGGTCTCTTGACCTGGCCACAAACCTCAATAAGGCTGGCGTCCGTCGTGATTACCATCCAGTGAAAGGGAAGGAACGACTTCCCGGACAGATGTGCCGGTGATGCCAGCCACCAACTAGGGAGGTCCTTACTAGGTGGCTCATCCGGATTCGGCAATCCAGGGATGATGGGCACTTGTCCCATCTGGACAGAATTTCCTTCTGTAACACTCGCGTGTGAAATTGCGCATATGGTATCACCTCGAAGGAGGCCACCATGAGGCCCAGGACTTGCATGCAAAAGCGGAGTGACGACCATCTTTGGGATGTCAACTGCCGCACCGCAGCCCGATGGGTCTGCAACCTTCCCCTAGGGAGAAAAAACGTTTGCCTCTGAGGAGTCCAGAATCAACCCCAGATACACTAGGAGTTATGTCGGTACCAATATTGGCTTCTGAGTGTTTCAGCACCCAACCAAGTATTGGAGGGTCTGACAGGTTATAGACATGCTCACCTCTATACTGAGCTTGAGGTGGCCCTCAGAAGAATATTGCCACGCTGTCCTGGTAGGGCCAGAATCAGGGCGAGCACCTTGGTGAACACCTTCGGTGCTGATGCCAGGCCAAGGGGGCGCCACCACTTGGCATTGGTCTTCCCCGGCCGCAAAGTGCAGACATGTCTGATGCCTGGTGCCTATGGGGACCTACAAGTATGCATTCTTCAACAGAGCGAACCAACTCCCTCTGGAATCTTTGTACCTCACAAGCAATTGAGGGCCTTGAGATCCAAGATTGAACGAACCCCCTCCTTCTCAGTACTACGAACAGATTTGAGTAAAACCCCTGAAACCGTTCCTGTACTGCAACAGGAATTATCACCCCGCGTATCAGCAGGTCTTGAACCGCCCCATATAGAGCTTCCCGACAAGTCGGCAGAAGCTGGTGGTTGGAGGGAAAAGGAAAAAATAACAATCTGTTCGGAGGGCAAGAGAGAAACTCTATCTTGTACCCTGAGGAAACTACTTCTCAAACCCACCTGTCGGGGATCTGAGATGTCCACCAGGTCGCGAATTCACGAACACATCCCCCTACCCGAGAGATGGGTGGGGACAGACCTTTTTGCGGACGTAGATTTGTTCGCAGGCTTGTTGGTCTTGCGAAACCAGGGATGCTTCTGTCCCTAAGCAGGCGCTTTGTCGGCCTGGGATCGTTTACTTGCCGCACTAGACGGACGGAAAAAACGCTTGTTTGCGGTGAAGGAGGGCCCTAGCCAATGGCGTGGCTTCTTACCTCTTTAAAATTGTGGGAGCAGCCTGCTCTTACCTCCTGTGGCATATTTAATAATGTCATCCAGGGATGCTCCAAAAAAGTCTGTCGCCCTTAAAGGGCAATCCATCAGGGCCCTCTGGAAAGATTGGTCCGCCGACCAACCTTTTAGCCAGAGCAGACAGCGTAACACCACTGCATAGCTTGAGGCTCCGGACAGCAGAGAAATAGTGTCCAAGGCTGATTCGCAGACAATTTTAAGGCCCAGTTCGGACTGTCCGACCGGCCACGGTCCGCACCTTCTGATGTGTCAGAACCAGGGCCATGAGCCGTAGCTGGGCCCGGCTCTGCATCAGAGTTATCCCCAGAAGATTGCGGGGGGAGGGGGCACCTCGCCGCTTCCACCTTGGCAACAACCAGGACGCCGACCTAGCGTCTACTGACACAGCGGGTGCAGAAGCACCAGATGCCAATTCAGGTGTATCAGGGTGACAAGCATCTGCTTCTGATGTCATGCTGACCCACGCACCTGACACAAGGACTCCAGTTCAAGGTACCAACAGCCCAGTCTTCTCCTTAGCTAGGCAGAAAAAACTGATCTGCTCAGTGCAGGCTGAGGGGATATAGCCAGTAGGACCGCCCCCTGGGCGGGGGCTGTTCAGCTTTGAAGTTGTTAATACTTTCTGCCTAGTCACTCCTGAAGGAAGGCTAATACCCACTTTGTCAAGATTAAGGCTGTGTTCGTCCATGAATGAAAGAGAAAAGAGGGAAAAGAGAGAAAAGAGAGAGAGAGGAATGGATAGATGGAGAGGGATGGATGGATAGATGGAGAGGGATGGATGGATAGAGAGAGAGGGATGGATAGGGATGGATGGATAGAGAGAGAGAGGGATGGATAGAGAGAGGGATGGATAGGGATGGATGGATAGAGAGAGAGAGTTAAAACACAAAATAAATCTATCTACAAGCACACTGGTCTCTCACAGAATGGCTGAAATAGATAATATTTGTTTTTCATACTTTGTGGGCGTTTGGGAGGGTGTCCTGAGGTTATCCGTAAAAAAAAATGCTCATAAACGCGGCATGTAAAAGTGGCAAAATTGACGTTTTTAACCATCGGTTACAAGCTGTCAGGGTTCAGAAGTGATTTTCAAACGTCCCGTGTACATGAAGCCTTACACACAGTTCCTCATCCATCTCTTACCTGCAGTGACTTATCCCTCTTTATTATATGGAGAGACACATACCTCTCTATTACATGCCCCTTATAGATTTCTATGTCTTTTTTATATGGAGAGACACATACCTCTCTATTACATGCCCCTTATAGATTTCTATGTCTTTATTATATGGAGAGACACATACCTCTCTATTACATGCCCCTTATAGATTTCTATGTCTTTAATATATGGAGAGACACATACCTCTCTATTACACATAGTGCCAACGCTGTATCCTGACCTAGGCCAACAAGGCCCAGGCCTAGGGCAGCACTTTGCAGGGGGGCAGCACAGAAAGAGTCCCCGCCGGTTTGCGCTACACTGTTAAGCCCTGTACACACGGTCGGACTTCCATCGGACTTTTCCGTGGTTTTTTGTCCGAACGGAGTTGGTCGGGAACACCTATAGCATACACACGCTCGGACTTTTCTGACAACTTTCTTAAAACTTCTTACAACATCACTTGTTTTTTCTGCTCTTTTCTGATCTTTACTGCCACCCTTTGGTCAACTTCTGCTATTGTTGGTTGCTTTTAACATTGGTTGTTTTGTCCATCGGACAAAAGTCCTATGGTTTTCTGTACACACGGCAGGACTTTGCTCCATAGGACTTTTTTTGGGCAAAAGTTTGTCCGTTCGCAGACCCAACTTTTGTCCGATGAAAACAAAACCAAACTCAAAAAAGTTTGTCCGATGGAGCGTACACACGGTCGGATTGTTGGTCCAACTTGCTTAAAACTAAGTTTGTTGGGCAAAAGTCCGACCGTGTGTACGGGCCTTTAGTGTAGCGCCAGTCATATGGGGTGGACTGGGCTGAGAGGCAAATTAGTCTAGCGCCCCCATAAAGCGGCCGCACTGCTTCTAGTATGCGGGCGGCCAGCATTCCGCAACTGTGGGGGGCGCTGCTTATAATTTTGACTGTCCTATCATCCTGGATCACAAACCTTCCTCACTGTGCTATATATTTTCTGCTGCACCATTGGCATGGTTATATCTTCTTGGTCCTCTCTATAAAATTATCAGAAATTTGTGCTTAAAAACATAACTATACGCAACACTTTTCTTTCCATTTTGGATAGAGTAAGGGAGGATTATAGCCCCTGTCAGTTTATTTTTTACCATCCCTGTCCCATTGCAGAGATTTCCCTTCACTTCCTGCCCCATAGCCAAACAGGAAGTGAGAGAGGAAATCTATGCAAATTAAGGGAATCCATTGCCCCCCCACCAGGCCCTCAGAACTAGTGTCCCCACTGGAAAATTTCAGGGCGGGTCTTAAACAGAAAGGGGTGTGGCCTTGACAGGAAGGGGTGGGTCATATTTAAATTAGGGGAGCACGATTTTAGTCAGGCCTAGGGCAGCACAAAACCTAAATACACTTCTGATATACAGAGAGAACACATGTCACACCTCTATATCTGGGTATATATGGGGGATATAGTATATAGAGATATACTGTATATAGGACAGTGTGTATATATAGTATATACCAGGGGTGCGCATCTTCACTGGTCTCACGATTCGATTCAATTACGATTATCTGGTAAGCGATTCGATTCCGAGATGCATCACGATTACCGACGAGCTCCCACTTCCGCTTGAGCCACCTAGGCGTCCCTTCCTCCCTGCGATCTTCTGGGGCACATCACAGGTCCCAGAAGATTGCCCGGCTATGCAGGACAGCGCAGTGAGACATGCGCACCCGGCTGTGAAGCTGCAAGCTGTCACAGCCAGATGCCTACAGTAGTATTGCCAGCGCTGTGGACAGGTGGGGGAGAGAATGGAGGGTTCAGGTGGCCACGTCGCTGGATTGTGGGACAGGTGAGTGTCTTTCTGCACACACATGTGGAATGGCGACAAACTACGGTACCTAAAAATCTCCATAGGCAAAATCTCCATAATGGTTACCAGGTTAGAGTTACAGAGGAGGTCTAGTGTTAGAATTATTTCTCTCGCTCTGACGATCGCGGCGATACCTCACATGTGTGATTTGAACACCGTTTACATATGCGGGCGCGGGCGCGGCATGAGTATGTGTTTTCTTTGCTCCGCAAGCTCGCGGGGACAGGGAGGCTTTAAAAAAACTTTTTTTTTTTTTTTTTTTTACATTGTGTTTAAAAAAAAAAAAAAAAAAAAGTTTGATCACTTTTATTGCTGTCACAAGGAATGTAAACATCCCTTGTGACAGTAATAGGTGGTGACAGGTACCCTATATGTTGGGATCGGGGGTCTAAAAGACCCCAAATCCCTCCTTTGCACTTCAAAGTATTCAGATCGCCAAAAACGGCGATTCTGAATACTGTCATTTTCTTTTCAAATCTGGTGCCATTGGCAGCTGAGTAAAGCGGAAGTGACGTCGCTTCCGTGTTTACTTACAGACTGGAACGAAGCCGACGCTTCGTTCCAGTCTGTCTCTAGCCACCGGAAGTAGCGGCTCGTGGATCGGGTCTCCCGGTGGGACGGGAGGCCCGGTGAGAGCGGCGGATGGTGGCGGGAGGGGAGGGATGTCTTTTTCTTTTAAAGTTTTATTGGATTTTATCATAGAATACAAAGCAGCGGAAAACAGTATCAGTCGTATTACAGTACATAGTAATTCATTTACAGATAACAGAATCAAAAGAGTAAGCAAAGTTGAACATTAGAAATGCCTTGGAGAAATAAGAGGCGACGTGCATTGTCTTTCCCCCCAGACACCCCAACTGGGAACATAATGTGTCCTGAGGGAAAGACAACACAACCAACCTCCATGTTACAACTGTGTGGGAGGAGCACTAATGCTATAATTCCCCTTTAGAGCTGTGTGGGAGGAGCTACAATTCCCCTTAGAGCTGTGTGGGAGGAGCTATAATTCCCTCAGCGTTGCCAGGAAACCAATGTTTGTTTATGCAGGTTCTAAGCACAGGTATTTTGCATCTCCTGAATACTTGTCATTCTTCAAACGGGCGTATTTTAAAAACTATAAATCCTACAACAAAGAGCTTTATATTGTGAGAATCACAAGACCCATACCTACATTTTGATATATAGTATGTCTCTGAAATATTAAAATTAAAGGCACAGTCGCAGTTTAGAAATTGCCCTTCAAATTTGAAGTGTCTAGAGGGGAGATTCAATGAATGTCAATGGACGGCATGAGTTGCAAACAAATAGTCATATTGTAAAAACTATCAGGGCTATGCCTTAGCCGTGTACACGTGTAGTGGCAGCAGGGATAGCCGAACGTTTTGATATAAAATTTGTGTAGGTAGGCTTGAAAATGAGGTAGTGGTGGCAGTTTAGAAATCATGTCCTGATTTTTCAGATTTTGTCAGCTCACACTCTATTTTCGCCATTCATTCCTATGGGACCAATTTTGCCGCAAAAACAACGATATTTCGTGAACCATTCGGCGAAACGTTCCACAAAGTAATAGCACACCAATCGGGAACAATCCGCACGTTTCGGTATATTACTTGTCTATGTAGTGTAAAAGCTGTGGGAGGAGTTAGGGTGGTAAATTTGGCTATAATAAGCTATAAAAGAAGACTTAATAACCGAAGCAGCCCTATATCTTCTGGGGAAGGTATAGCTCCATTAGTAGAGCGCTTGCCTGGCATACATGTCATCGCGGGTTCAATCCTAGGGAGCTCCCTCAATGCGATTGTCCCTGTGTAACATGTGCTTGGGCGGCAGCTCCATGGCAACTTCTCCTTTTGCCAAAATCACAACTTTTGCCCAAATCTACCCAAAATCGCATCAATTAAACAGTGTCTATTGGGCTGCTTAGATGATGTCACAGCTAGAGCACAGAGCCTTAAAAAAATAAGTTCCTTCTCGATAAATTGCTCTCACGCCCACAACATCTACTTGTCATACACAATTCATACATCAAAACGTAGGTATTTTTGTCTTGTTTCAGGCAATGTGCTCAGTTTTTGGATACGCCTTTTACTTTTGGCTGGCTGAGCTTACAAATGACAAGAGTTCTACACTTTCTTCCATGCGCCGTGCGTCTCCTCCCTCCTCCTCCCTGGCGGCCAATAGGATCGCTTCTTCTCTCGGTCAATTGTGTGCGTCACGCATGCCTCTCTATTACTTGTAGTAGCTCATGCCTCTATACTACATGACCTTCACAGATTTTCTATTACCTGCATTGGACTTACCCCTCTTTAGTACATGCACTGACAACATATGCCTATTACATGTAGTGGATCACGCCTCTCTATTGCACATCCTTCATAGATTTCTGTTGGGCCTCATGTACACTGCAGCTGCAAAACTCCAGTTTAGGAGCAGTTGAGCGCTTTTTTTCAGCAGCCCCTGAACTTGGGTTGTCACCTCATCCCTTTAAAACCGAACATATATTAAATTACACAGGTTCTGTGGCTGATTAAGATGGTAATTAAACTCACTCGGTGCCTTATTTGCAATAAATTAGCTTCAGAACCGGTTTAAAGGGATGAGGTGGCAACCCTAAAACTCTCCTCTATGTTATCTTATGTGTACATGTACACTCAGTTGTTTATAGTAGTTTAGAGGCAGTTAAGGTTACAGGCAATTTTTTGAAAGCAGAAAAATCGCGTTCAAGACTGTAGTTTTCTGGCATTTCAAACGGTAAGCCGTGTTTGCATTTATAAGCGTTTTTAAAGTGGAACATGTAAAATGTGTAAGAAAATAGGATTTTTATACTCACCGTAAAATCCTTTTCTCTGAGTTCATGGACAGACACAGCCTTAATCTTGACAAAGTGGGTATTGGCCTTCCTTCAGGAGTGACTAGGCAGAAAGTGTTAACAACTTCAAAGCTTAACAGCCCCGCCCAGGGGGCGGTCCTACTGGCTATATCCCCTCCGCCTGCGCTAAGCAGATCAGTTCATCAAAAGCAGTACAAACTTAAAAAAAGAGGGATGGGTGCTGTTTTCTCATGAACTCAGAGAAAAGGATTTTACGGTGAGTATAAAAATCCTATTTTCTCTTTCGTTCATGGACAGACACAGCCTTAATCTTGACAAAGTGGGACGTCCCAAAGCAGTGTCAAAAACGAGGGGTGGGAACAGCATTAAAACAACTTCACCCCAAAACAGAACAGAGCTCCTCGCTGAGGAGTTTTAACTCTAAACGGCCGCCTGCAATACCTTGCGGCCGAAAGGAGCATCCGAAGATGCACACACATCAACTTGTAAAGTTTAGTGAAAGTGTGAACGGACGACCAGGTCGCCGCCTTACACACCTGGGAAATAGACGCTTGATGCTCTCAGAGCTCGGACAGCATCCAAGAAATACAACGTTGTCTCCTTAGGATTCGACGGATGAGGACACAAGGATGGCAGTACAATGTCTTCCTTGAGATGGAAGGTCGAAACGACCTTAGGAAGAAAAGAAGGCTGAGGACGCAGCACCACCGATCCTTGTGGAAGATCAGATAGGGAGCCTTGCATGACAAGGCTGCCAGCTCAGAAACCCATCTTAACTGACGTAACAGCCACCAAAAGGACCACTTTCTGAGAAAGTGTCAACAAGGGAATCTCCCTGATGTTCTCAAACGGTGGTTTCTGAGGCACCTAGAGGCCATGCCGTTAAAGCCCTTAACTGTAAAGCAGAATGGCATATGGGACCTTGTGACAGCAGGTCCTCTCTTAGCGGTAGACGCCAAGAGACGTCTGCTATACAAGCCCCACGGAGGTAATGGAGGGCGGACTGGAGGGGCCGCATGCCGAACCCCCTTGTATAAACGTTCTCACTAAAGAGTGAGCCACCAGGGGTCGTTGAAAAGACAGTCAGGGCCGATATCTGCCCCTTAATTGTACTTAAAGTAACATTTTTGGTCCGCCCTACGCTGTAAGAACAACAGGACTCTGGAACCAAATAAGAACGCGGATGCCACCTCATTTCCTCCAAATGGATATGTAGGTCTTCCAAGTGCGATGATAAATCTTCCGGAGGACGATTTCTGAGCACTCCTCATGGTAGAGATCACCGAGTCTGACAGGCCCCGGTCTCTTAGCACCTGGCTCTCAATAGCAATTCCGTTAAAGCCAGTGACTGTAAAACAGGGTGGCATATGGGACCTTGCGACAGCAGGTCCTTTCTTAGTGGTAGGTGCCAAGAGGCGTCTGCTACCAGATGCACTAGATCGGCGTACCTAGGACGGCGAGGCCAATCCAGAGCAATTGGGATCATTAGAATCCTCCAGTCTGCGAAGCAGATGAGGAAAGAGCTTCAGAGGAGGGAAGGCATAGATTAGCCGGTACTAACTCCACAGTGCCACCAACGCATATGTCGCGTCTGCCCATGGGTCTCTTGACCTGGCCACAAACCTCAATAAGGCTGGCGTCCGTCGTGATTACCATCCAGTGAAAGGGAAGGAACGACTTCCCGGACAGATGTGCCGGTGATGCCAGCCACCAACTAGGGAGGTCCTTACTAGGTGGCTCATCCGGATTCGGCAATCCAGGGATGATGGGCACTTGTCCCATCTGGACAGAATTTCCTTCTGTAACACTCGCGTGTGAAATTGTGCATATGGTATCACCTCGAAGGAGGCCACCATGAGGCCCAGGACTTGCATGCAAAAGCGGAGTGACGACCATCTTTGGGATGTCAACTGCCGCACCGCAGCCCGATGGGTCTGCAACCTTCCCCTAGGGAGAAAAAACGTTTGCCTCTGAGGAGTCCAGAATCAACCCCAGATACACTAGGAGTTATGTCGGTACCAATATTGGCTTCTGAGTGTTTCAGCACCCAACCAAGTATTGGAGGGTCTGACAGGTTATAGATATGCTCACCTCTATACTGAGCTTGAGGTGGCCCTCAGAAGAATATCGCCACGCTGTCCTGGTAGGGCCAGAATCAGGGCGAGCACCTTGGTGAACACCTTCGGTGCTGATGCCAGGCCAAGGGGGCGCCACCACTTGGCATTGGTCTTCCCCGGCCGCAAAGTGCAGACATGTCTGATGCCTGGTGCCTATGGGGACCTACAAGTATGCATTCTTCAACAGAGCGAACCAACTCCCTCTGGAATCTTTGTACCTCACAAGCAATTGAGGGCCTTGAGATCCAAGATTGAACGAACCCCCTCCTTCTCAGTACTACGAACAGATTTGAGTAAAACCCCTGAAACCGTTCCTGTACTGCAACAGGAATTATCACCCCGCGTATCAGCAGGTCTTGAACCGCCCCATATAGAGCTTCCCGACAAGTCGGCAGAAGCTGGTGGTTGGAGGGAAAAGGAAAAAATAACAATCTGTTTGGAGGGCAAGAGAGAAACTCTATCTTGTACCCTGAGGAAACTACTTCTCAAACCCACCTGTCGGGGATCTGAGATGTCCACCAGGTCGCAAATTCACGAACACATCCCCCTACCCGAGAGATGGGTGGGGACAGACCTTTTTGCGGACGTAGATTTGTTCGCAGGCTTGTTGGTCTTGCGAAACCAGGGATGCTTCTGTCCCTAAGCAGGCGCTTTGTCGGCCTGGGATCGTTTACTTGCTGCACAAGACGGACGGAAAAAACGCTTGTTTGCGGTGAAGGAGGGCCCTAGCCAATGGCGTGGCTTCTTACCTCTTTTAAATTGTGGGAGCAGCCTGCTCTTACCTCCTGTGGCATATTTAATAATGTCATCCAGGGATGCTCCAAAAAAGTCTGTCGCCCTTAAAGGGCAATCCATCAGGGCCCTCTGGAAAGATTGGTCCGCCGACCAACCTTTTAGCCAGAGCAGACAGCGTAACACCACTGCATAGCTTGAGGCTCCGGACAGCAGAGAAATAGTGTCCAAGACTGATTCGCAGACAATTTTAAGGCCCAGTTCGGACTGTCCGACCGGCCACGGTCCGCACCTTCTGATGTGTCAGAACCAGGGCCATGAGCCGTAGCTGGGCCCGGCTCTGCATCAGAGTTATCCCCAGAAGATGGCGGGGGAGGGGGCACCTCGCCGCTTCCACCTTGGCAACAACCAGGACGCCGACCTAGCGTCTACTGACACAGCGGGTGCAGAAGCACCAGATGCCAATTCAGGTGTATCAGGGTGACAAGCATCTGCTTCTGATGTCATGCTGACCCACGCACCTGACACAAGGACTCCAGTTCAAGGTACCAACAGCCCAGTCTTCTCCTTAGCTAGGCAGAAAAAACTGATCTGCTTAGTGCAGGCTGAGGGGATATAGCCAGTAGGACCGCCCCCTGGGCGGGGGCTGTTCAGCTTTGAAGTTGTTAATACTTTCTGCCTAGTCACTCCTGAAGGAAGGCTAATACCCACTTTGTCAAGATTAAGGCTGTGTTCGTCCATGAATGAAAGAGAAAAGAGGGAAAAGAGAGAAAAGAGAGAGAGAGGAATGGATAGATGGAGAGGGATGGATGGATAGATGGAGAGGGATGGATGGATAGAGAGAGAGGGATGGATAGGGATGGATGGATAGAGAGAGAGAGGGATGGATAGGGATGGATGGATAGAGAGAGAGGGATGGATAGAGAGAGGGATGGATAGGGATGGATGGATAGAGAGAGAGAGAGTTAAAACACAAAATAAATCTATCTACAAGCACACTGGTCTCTCACAGAATGGCTGAAATAGATAATATTTGTTTTTCATACTTTGTGGGCGTTTGGGAGGGTGTCCTGAGGTTATCCGTAAAAAAAAATGCTCATAAACGCGGCATGTAAAAGTGGCAAAATTGACGTTTTTAACCATCGGTTACAAGCTGTCAGGGTTCAGAAGTGATTTTCAAACGTCCCGTGTACATGAAGCCTTACACACAGTTCCTCATCCATCTCTTACCTGCAGTGACTTATCCCTCTTTATTATATGGAGAGACACATACCTCTCTATTACATGCCCCTTATAGATTTCTATGTCTTTTTTATATGGAGAGACACATACCTCTCTATTACATGCCCCTTATAGATTTCTATGTCTTTATTATATGGAGAGACACATACCTCTCTATTACATGCCCCTTATAGATTTCTATGTCTTTAATATATGGAGAGACACATACCTCTCTATTACACAATATGCCAACGCTGTATCCTGACCTAGGCCAACAAGGCCCAGGCCTAGGGCAGCACTTTGCAGGGGGGCAGCACAGAAAGAGTCCCCGCCGGTTTGCGCTACACTGTTAAGCCCTGTACACACGGTCGGACTTCCATCGGACTTTTCCGTGGTTTTTTGTCCGAACGGAGTTGGTCGGGAACACCTATAGCATACACACGCTCGGACTTTTCTGACAACTTTCTTAAAACTTCTTACAACATCACTTGTTTTTTCTGCTCTTTTCTGATCTTTACTGCCACCCTTTGGTCAACTTCTGCTATTGTTGGTTGCTTTTAACATTGGTTGTTTTGTCCATCGGACAAAAGTCCTATGGTTTTCTGTACACACGGCAGGACTTTGCTCCATAGGACTTTTTTTGGGCAAAAGTTTGTCCGTTCACAGACCCAACTTTTGTCCGATGAAAACAAAACCAAACTCAAAAAAGTTTGTCCGATGGAGCGTACACACGGTCGGATTGTTGGTCCAACTTGCTTAAAACTAAGTTTGTTGGGCAAAAGTCCGACCGTGTGTACGGGCCTTTAGTGTAGCGCCAGTCATATGGGGTGGACTGGGCTGAGAGGCAAATTAGTCTAGCGCCCCCATAAAGCGGCCGCACTGCTTCTAGTATGCGGGCGGCCAGCATTCCGCAACTGTGGGGGGCGCTGCTTATAATTTTGACTGTCCTATCATCCTGGATCACAAACCTTCCTCACTGTGCTATATATTTTCTGCTGCACCATTGGCATGGTTATATCTTCTTGGTCCTCTCCATAAAATTATCAGAAATTTGTGCTTAAAAACATAACTATACGCAACACTTTTCTTTCCATTTTGGATAGAGTAAGGGAGGATTATAGCCCCTGTCAGTTTATTTTTTACCATCCCTGTCCCATTGCAGAGATTTCCCTTCACTTCCTGCCCCATAGCCAAACAGGAAGTGAGAGAGGAAATCTATGCAAATTAAGGGAATCCATTGCCCCCCCACCAGGCCCTCAGAACTAGTGTCCCCACTGGAAAATTTCAGGGCGGGTCTTAAACAGAAAGGGGTGTGGCCTTGACAGGAAGGGGTGGGTCATATTTAAAGTAGGGGTGCACGATTTTAGTCAGGCCTAGGGCAGCACAAAACCTAAATACACTTCTGATATACAGAGAGAACACATGTCACACCTCTATATCTGGGTATATATGGGGGATATAGTATATAGAGATATACTGTATATAGGACAGTGTGTATATATAGTATATACCAGGGGTGCGCATCTTCACTGGTCTCACGATTCGATTCAATTACGATTATCTGGTAAGCGATTCGATTCCGAGATGCATCACGATTACCGACGAGCTCCCACTTCCGCTTGAGCCACCTAGGCGTCCCTTCCTCCCTGCGATCTTCTGGGGCACATCACAGGTCCCAGAAGATTGCCCGGCTATGCAGGACAGCGCAGTGAGACATGCGCACCCGGCTGTGAAGCTGCAAGCTGTCACAGCCAGATGCCTACAGTAGTATTGCCAGCGCTGTGGACAGGTGGGGGAGAGAATGGAGGGTTCGGGTGGCCACGTCGCTGGATTGTGGGACAGGTGAGTGTCTTTCTGCACACACATGTGGAATGGCGACAAACTACGGTACCTAAAAATCTCCATAGGCAAAATCTCCATAATGGTTACCAGGTTAGAGTTACAGAGGAGGTCTAGTGTTAGAATTATTTCTCTCGCTCTGACGATCGCGGCGATACCTCACATGTGTGATTTGAACACCGTTTACATATGCGGGCGCGGGCGCGGCATGAGTATGTGTTTTCTTTGCTCCGCAAGCTCGCGGGGACAGGGAGGCTTTAAAAAAACTTTTTTTTTTTTTTTTTTACATTGTGTTTAAAAAAAAAAAAAAAAAAAAAAGTTTGATCACTTTTATTGCTGTCACAAGGAATGTAAACATCCCTTGTGACAGTAATAGGTGGTGACAGGTACCCTATATGTTGGGATCGGGGGTCTAAAAGACCCCAAATCCCTCCTTTGCACTTCAAAGTATTCAGATCGCCAAAAACGGCGATTCTGAATACTGTCATTTTCTTTTCAAATCTGGTGCCATTGGCAGCTGAGTAAAGCGGAAGTGACGTCGCTTCCGTGTTTACTTACAGACTGGAACGAAGCCGACGCTTCGTTCCAGTCTGTCTCTAGCCACCGGAAGTAGCGGCTCGTGGATCGGGTCTCCCGGTGGGACGGGAGGCCCGGTGAGAGCGGCGGATGGTGGCGGGAGGGGAGGGATGTCTTTTTCTTTTAAAGTTTTATTGGATTTTATCATAGAATACAAAGCAGCGGAAAACAGTATCAGTCGTATTACAGTACATAGTAATTCATTTACAGATAACAGAATCAAAAGAGTAAGCAAAGTTGAACATTAGAAATGCCTTGGAGAAATAAGAGGCGACGTGCATTGTCTTTCCCCCCAGACACCCCAACTGGGAACATAATGTGTCCTGAGGGAAAGACAACACAACCAACCTCCATGTTACAACTGTGTGGGAGGAGCACTAATGCTATAATTCCCCTTTAGAGCTGTGTGGGAGGAGCTACAATTCCCCTTAGAGCTGTGTGGGAGGAGCTATAATTCCCTCAGCGTTGCCAGGAAACCAATGTTTGTTTATGCAGGTTCTAAGCACAGGTATTTTGCATCTCCTGAATACTTGTCATTCTTCAAACGGGCGTATTTTAAAAACTATAAATCCTACAACAAAGAGCTTTATATTGTGAGAATCACAAGACCCATACCTACATTTTGATATATAGTATGTCTCTGAAATATTAAAATTGAAGGCACAGTCGCAGTTTAGAAATTGCCCTTCAAATTTGAAGTGTCTAGAGGGGAGATTCAATGAATGTCAATGGACGGCATGAGTTGCAAACAAATAGTCATATTGTAAAAACTATCAGGGCTATGCCTTAGCCGTGTACACGTGTAGTGGCAGCAGGGATAGCCGAACGTTTTGATATAAAATTTGTGTAGGTAGGCTTGAAAATGAGGTAGTGGTGGCAGTTTAGAAATCATGTCCTGATTTTTCAGATTTTGTCAGCTCACACTCTATTTTCGCCATTCATTCCTATGGGACCAATTTTGCCGCAAAAACAACGATATTTCGTGAACCATTCGGCGAAACGTTCCACAAAGTAATAGCACACCAATCGGGAACAATCCGCACGTTTCGGTATATTACTTGTCTATGTAGTGTAAAAGCTGTGGGAGGAGTTAGGGTGGTAAATTTGGCTATAATAAGCTATAAAAGAAGACTTAATAACCGAAGCAGCCCTATATCTTCTGGGGAAGGTATAGCTCCATTAGTAGAGCGCTTGCCTGGCATACATGTCATCGCGGGTTCAATCCTAGGGAGCTCCCTCAATGCGATTGTCCCTGTGTAACATGTGCTTGGGCGGCAGCTCCATGGCAACTTCTCCTTTTGCCAAAATTGCATTTTTTGCCCAAAATTACCCAAAATCACTCCTTTTGCCCAAATCTACCCAAAATCGCATCAATTAAACAGTGTCGATTGGGCTGCTTAGATGATGTCACAGCTAGAGCACAGAGCCTTAAAAAAAGAAGTTCCTTCTCGATAAATTGCTCTCACGCCCACAACATCTACTTGTCATACACAATTCATACATCAAAACGTAGGTATTTTTGTCTTGTTTCAGGCAATGTGCTCAGTTTTTGGATACGCCTTTTACTTTTGGCTGGCTGAGCTTACAAATGACAAGAGTTCTACACTTTCTTCCATGCGCCGTGCGTCTCCTCCCTCCTCCTCCCTGGCGGCCAATAGGATCGCTTCTTCTCTCGGTCAATTGTGTGGGTCACGCATGCCTCTCTATTACTTGTAGTAGCTCATGCCTCTATACTACATGACCTTCACAGATTTT
Source organism: Rana muscosa (assembly GCA_029206835.1). NCBI lineage: Eukaryota > Metazoa > Chordata > Amphibia > Anura > Ranidae > Rana > Rana muscosa. The sequence continues at coordinate 130,495,027 of CM055127.1, read as the reverse complement.
CTATTACCTGCATTGGACTTACCCCTCTTTAGTACATGCACTGACATATGCCTATTACATGTAGTGGATCACGCCTCTCTATTGCACATTCTTCATAGATTTCTGTTGGGCCTCATGTACACTGCAGCTGCAAAACTCCAGTTTAGGAGCAGTTGAGCGCTTTTTTTCAGCAGCCCCTGAACTTGGGTTGTCACCTCATCCCTTTAAAACCGAACATATATTAAATTACACAGGTTCTGTGGCTGATTAAGATGGTAATTAAACTCACTCGGTGCCTTATTTGCAATAAATTAGCTTCAGAACCGGTTTAAAGGGATGAGGTGGCAACCCTAAAACTCTCCTCTATGTTATCTTATGTGTACATGTACACTCAGTTGTTTATAGTAGTTTAGAGGCAGTTAAGGTTACAGGCAATTTTTTGAAAGCAGAAAAATCGCGTTCAAGACTGTAGTTTTCTGGCATTTCAAACGGTAAGCCGTGTTTGCATTTATAAGCGTTTTTAAAGTGGAACATGTAAAATGTGTAAGAAAATAGGATTTTTATACTCACCGTAAAATCCTTTTCTCTGAGTTCATGGACAGACACAGCCTTAATCTTGACAAAGTGGGTATTGGCCTTCCTTCAGGAGTGACTAGGCAGAAAGTGTTAACAACTTCAAAGCTGAACAGCCCCGCCCAGGGGGCGGTCCTACTGGCTATATCCCCTCCGCCTGCGCTAAGCAGATCAGTTCATCAAAAGCAGTACAAACTTAAAAAAAGAGGGTTGGGTGCTGTGTCCGTCCATGAACTCAGAGAAAAGGATTTTACGGTGAGTATAAAAATCCTATTTTCTCTTTCGTTCATGGACAGACACAGCCTTAATCTTGACAAAGTGGGACGTCCCAAAGCAGTGTCAAAAACGAGGGGTGGGAACAGCATTAAAACAACTTCACCCCAAAACAGAACAGAGCTCCTCACTGAGGAGTTTTAACTCTAAACGGCCGCCTGCAATACCTTGCGGCCGAAAGAAGCATCCGAAGATGCACACACATCAACTTGTAAAGTTTAGTGAAAGTGTGAACGGACGACCAGGTCGCCGCCTTACACACCTGGGAAACAGACGCTTGATGCTCTCAGAGCTCGGACAGCATCCAAGAAATACAACGTTGACTCCTTAGGATTCGACGGATGAGGACACAAGGATGGCAGTACAATGTCTTCCTTGAGATGGAAGGTCGAAACGACCTTAGGAAGAAAAGAAGGCTGAGGACGCAGCACCACCGATCCTTGTGGAAGATCAGATAGGGAGCCTTGCATGACAAGGCTGCCAGCTCAGAAACCCATCTTAACTGACGTAACAGCCACCAAAATGACCACTTTCTGAGAAAGTGTCAACAAGGGAATCTCCCTGATGTTCTCAAACGGTGGTTTCTGAGGCACCTAGAGGCCATGCCGTTAAAGCCCTTAACTGTAAAGCAGAATGGCATATGGGACCTTGTGACAGCAGGTCCTCTCTTAGCGGTAGACGCCAAGAGACGTCTGCTATACAAGCCCCACGGAGGTAATGGAGGGCGGACTGGAGGGGCCGCATGCCGAACCCCCTTGTACAAACGTTCTCACTAAAGAGTGAGCCACCAGGGGTCGTTGAAAAGACAGTCAGGGCCGATATCTGCCCCTTAATTGTACTTAAAGTAAAATTTTTGGTCCGCCCTACGCTGTAAGAACAACAGGACTCTGGAACCAAATAAGAACGCGGATGCCACCTCATTTCCTCCAAATGGATATGTAGGTCTTCCAAGTGCGATGATAAATCTTCCGGAGGACGATTTCTGAGCACTCCTCATGGTAGAGATCACCGAGTCTGACAGGCCCCGGTCTCTTAGCACCTGGCTCTCAATAGCAATTCCGTTAAAGCCAGTGACTGTAAAACAGGGTGGCGTATGGGACCTTGCGACAGCAGGTCCTTTCTTAGCGGTAGGTGCCAAGAGGCGTCTGCTACCAGATGCACTAGATCGGCGTACCTAGGACGGCGAGGCCAATCCAGAGCAATTGGGATCATTAGAATCCTCCAGTCTGCGAAGCAGATGAGGAAAGAGCTTCAGAGGAGGGAAGGCATAGATTAGCCGGTACTAACTCCACAGTGCCACCAACGCATATGTCGCGTCTGCCCATGGGTCTCTTGACCTGGCCACAAACCTCAATAAGGCTGGCGTCCGTCGTGATTACCATCCAGTGAAAGGGAAGGAACGACTTCCCGGACAGATGTGCCGGTGATGCCAGCCACCAACTAGGGAGGTCCTTACTAGGTGGCTCATCCGGATTCGGCAATCCAGGGATGATGGGCACTTGTCCCATCTGGACAGAATTTCCTTCTGTAACACTCGCGTGTGAAATTGCGCATATGGTATCACCTCGAAGGAGGCCACCATGAGGCCCAGGACTTGCATGCAAAAGCGGAGTGACGACCATCTTTGGGATGTCAACTGCCGCACCGCAGCCCGATGGGTCTGCAACCTTCCCCTAGGGAGAAAAAACGTTTGCCTCTGAGGAGTCCAGAATCAACCCCAGATACACTAGGAGTTATGTCGGTACCAATATTGGCTTCTGAGTGTTTCAGCACCCAACCAAGTATTGGAGGGTCTGACAGGTTATAGACATGCTCACCTCTATACTGAGCTTGAGGTGGCCCTCAGAAGAATATCGCCACGCTGTCCTGGTAGGGCCAGAATCAGGGCGAGCACCTTGGTGAACACCTTCGGTGCTGATGCCAGGCCAAGGGGGGCGCCACCACTTGGTATTGGTCTTCCCCGGCCGCAAAGTGCAGACATGTCTGATGCCTGGTGCCTATGGGGACCTACAAGTATGCATTCTTCAACAGAGCGAACCAACTCCCTCTGGAATCTTTGTACCTCACAAGCAATTGAGGGCCTTGAGATCCAAGATTGAACGAACCCCCTCCTTCTCAGTACTACGAACAGATTTGAGTAAAACCCCTGAAACCGTTCCTGTACTGCAACAGGAATTATCACCCCGCGTATCAGCAGGTCTTGAACCGCCCCATATAGAGCTTCCCGACAAGTCGGCAGAAGCTGGTGGTTGGAGGGAAAAGGAAAAAATAACAATCTGTTCGGAGGGCAAGAGAGAAACTCTATCTTGTACCCTGAGGAAACTACTTCTCAAACCCACCTGTCGGGGATCTGAGATGTCCACCAGGTCGCGAATTCACGAACACATCCCCCTACCCGAGAGATGGGTGGGGACAGACCTTTTTGCGGACGTAGATTTGTTCGCAGGCTTGTTGGTCTTGCGAAACCAGGGATGCTTCTGTCCCTAAGCAGGCGCTTTGTCGGCCTGGGATCGTTTACTTGCCGCACTAGACGGACGGAAAAAACGCTTGTTTGCGGTGAAGGAGGGCCCTAGCCAATGGCGTGGCTTCTTACCTCTTTTAAATTGTGGGAGCAGCCTGCTCTTACCTCCTGTGGCATATTTAATAATGTCATCCAGGGATGCTCCAAAAAAGTCTGTCGCCCTTAAAGGGCAATCCATCAGGGCCCTCTGGAAAGATTGGTCCGCCGACCAACCTTTTAGCCAGAGCAGACGGCGTAACACCACTGCATAGCTTGAGGCTCCGGACAGCAGAGAAATAGTGTCCAAGGCTGATTCGCAGACAATTTTAAGGCCCAGTTCGGACTGTCCGACCGGCCACGGTCCGCACCTTCTGATGTGTCAGAACCAGGGCCATGAGCCGAAGCTGGGCCCGGCTCTGCATCAGAGTTATCCCCAGAAGATGGCGGGGGGAGGGGGCACCTCGCCGCTTCCACCTTGGCAACAACCAGGACGCCGACCTAGCGTCTACTGACACAGTGGGTGCAGAAGCACCAGATGCCAATTCAGGTGTATCAGGGTGACAAGCATCTGCTTCTGATGTCATGCTGACCCACGCACCTGACACAAGGACTCCAGTTCAAGGTACCAACAGCCCAGTCTTCTCCTTAGCTAGGCAGAAAAAACTGATCTGCTTAGTGCAGGCTGAGGGGATATAGCCAGTAGGACCGCCCCCTGGGCGGGGGCTGTTCAGCTTTGAAGTTGTTAATACTTTCTGCCTAGTCACTCCTGAAGGAAGGCTAATACCCACTTTGTCAAGATTAAGGCTGTGTTCGTCCATGAATGAAAGAGAAAAGAGGGAAAAGAGAGAAAAGAGAGAAAAGAGAGAGAGAGAAATGGATAGATGGAGAGGGATGGATGGATAGATGGAGAGGGATGGATGGATAGAGAGAGAGGGATGGATAGGGATGGATGGATAGAGAGAGAGAGGGATGGATAGGGATAGATGGATAGAGAGAGAGGGATGGATAGAGAGAGGGATGGATAGGGATGGATGGGTAGAGAGAGAGAGAGTTAAAACACAAAATAAATCTATCTACAAGCACACTGGTCTCTCACAGAATGGCTGAAATAGATAATATTTGTTTTTCATACATTGTGGGCATTTGGGAGGGTGTCCTGAGGTTATCCGTAAAAAAAAATGCTCATAAACGCGGCATGTAAAAGTGGCAAAATTGACGTTTTTAACCATCGGTTACAAGCTGTCAGGGTTCAGAAGTGATTTTCAAACGTCCCGTGTACATGAAGCCTTACACACAGTTCCTCATCCATCTCTTACCTGCAGTGACTTATCCCTCTTTATTATATGGAGAGACACATACCTCTCTATTACATGCCCCTTATAGATTTCTATGTCTTTTTTATATGGAGAGACACATACCTCTCTATTACATGCCCCTTATAGATTTCTATGTCTTTAATATATGGAGAGACACATACCTCTCTATTACACATAGTGCCAACGCTGTATCCTGACCTAGGCCAACAAGGCCCAGGCCTAGGGCAGCACTTTGCAGGGGGGCAGCACAGAAAGAGTCCCCGCCGGTTTGCACTACACTGTTAAGCCCTGTACACACGGTCGGACTTCCATCGGACTTTTCCGTGTTTTTTTGTCCGAACGGAGTTGGTCGGGAACACCCATAGCATACACACGCTCTGACTTTTCTGCCAACTTTCTTAAAACTTCTTACAACATCACTTGTTTTTTCTGCTCTTTTCTGATCTTTACTGCCACCCTTTGGTCAACTTCTGCTATTGTTGGTTGCTTTTAACATTGGTTGTTTTGTCCATCGGACAAAAGTCCTATGGTTTTCTGTACACACGGCAGGACTTTGCTCCATAGGACTTTTGTTGGGCAAAAGTTTGTCCGTTCGCAGACCCAACTTTTGTCCGATGAAAACAAAACCAAACTCAAAAAAGTTTGTCCGATGGAGCGTACACACGGTCGGATTGTTGGTCCAACTTGCTTAAAACTAAGTTTGTTGGGCAAAAGTCCGACCGTGTGTACGGGCCTTTAGTGTAGCGCCAGTCATATGGGGTGGACTGGGCTGAGAGGCAAATTAGTCTAGCGCCCCCATAAATCGGCCGCACTGCTTCTAGTATGCGGGCGGCCAGCATTCTGCAACTGTGGGGAGCGCTGCTTAAAATTTTGACTGTCCTATCATCCTGGATCACAAACCTTCCTCACTGTACTATATATTTTCTGCTGCACCATTGGCATGGTTATATCTTCTTGGTCCTCTTCATAAAATTATCAGAAATTTGTGCTTAAAAACATAACTATACGCAACACTTTTCTTTCCATTTTGGATAGAGTAAGGGAGGGTTATAGCCCCTGTCAGTTTATTTTTTACCATCCCTGTCCCATTGCAGAGATTTCCCTTCACTTCCTGCCCCATAGCCAAACAGGAAGTGAGAGAGGAAATCTATGCAAATTAAGGGAATCCATTGCCCCCCCCCAGGCCCTCAGAACTAGTGTCCCCACTGGAAAATTTCAGGGCGGGTCTTAAACAGAAAGGGGTGTGGCCTTGACAGGAAGGGGTGGGTCATATTTAAATCAGGGGTGCACGATTTTAGTCAGGCCTAGGGCAGCACAAAACCTAAATACACTTCTGGTCGGTGGGGATGCCCATCTCACTTGCTGGATTGCTGCTATTGTCTAGCTTGATTTTATTCTGCTTTTGTGAGTATATTACCATTTTATGATTTTACAATAAACTATTTTGGAGGTAATGCACTAGGCGTTTGCGCCCTCTTGTACATGTTTTCACAGTGGCCCCCTGCCCCGCAGTGCTCCTGGCTTCCCTCCTCTCCACTCATAAATATGTAATTTACCAGACCCTTCCTTTTCTAAATGAACACAGTGAACACACTCACTCACTGTGTCCATTCATAACTGACTCATAGTAAACTGCATAGCTCCCAACTGTCCCTGATTTTAAAGGGGCTTGTCCCTGATTTGGAACAAAGTCCCATTGCACGTGGTTGCAGGTGTAGTTGCAGGGTTCTCCCATTCAGTTGCAAAGCATCCCAACATGTGTACACACCCTTCTGCTAAGGGGAGCAGTTGGGGGTTGGTCAAAATGCTGCGTTTTAACCCCCCCCGCAAATCGCATGTGTAAACTAGGCCTTATGCCGCATACACACGATCGGGATTCACGGTGGTGAAAACACCGCCGTGAATCACGACAGGAAAAACGAGGGAACGGCTTGTTCCTCCACACACGGCCATTTTTCCCGTAATTTTTTCTCCTGGCGAGAAAAACTACCGTGTGTAGGCTCCGCGGCAGTGTTTCCATATGGGAAAACTGCAGCGGAAAAAACGACGGGAATCACGACGAGAAAAATTAGAGCATGTTCTAATTTTTCTCGTTGTGATTAATGCCGTTTTTCCCGTCGGGAAAAATGACAAAAAGCCCACAGACGATCGTTTTTCTCGTCCAAAGGAAAAAATGTAATTTTTCCAGACAGGAAAAATGATCGTGGGCTGATGTGCCTCCTAAAATGCTCTGTTTTTGGAATTGAAGCCTGCAGGAACCCCAAGTGCAGTGCGGTGCTCAGTATGGGTGCGATTTTCAGTGCATGCAGTGTGCCATTTGGATTAATGGCATCCACACACATCTCCTGTGTTTCACTGTGCAGGTTTTTGTGGCTGCGGGACTGCAGCGGGAACCATCGGCATCCACACAAGTGTGAACCTAGCCAATGTGTGCCTTTTATATCTACACAGAGATTAGCTTTAACAGATGCAATATAACTGAATGCACTTTTATATTCTATTGGTGTAATAATATATTTCTGACACTAGATGGCACCATTTTCAATCTTTTACACTTTGGCTTGCAGCGATACAGAAAGCCAAATATAGAAACAATTTATACTGATCACACACACTCCAACATTCTCCGAAAATCCTGACAATCTTAGTGCGAATATAACAGTCCATGTGATAGAAAATACAATCCTTGAATGCCACTAAACATCACAAACAACACAAAAATTATGTAGCACAACAAAAATGTATATAAAAAAAAAAAAAAAGGAGTAAGAAAAACAAAGTAAATAAATAAATAGAATAAAGGATAAATATTGCGCTAATACCAAAACACAAAATATAATAATAAATAATAATAGGTGAAGCAGCTACATAAAATATGACTAATATTAAAACGTGTATGAAATAAAGATGTAGCGCTAATAATAAAAGGAGGCCAAATAATTGGTCTCAAATAAAATAAATGTGACTAGAAAAATTACAACAATAAAGTAAGTCCACAAAAGTGGCCATAAACGTATCCGTGGTGGAAATAAGTGATATTTGGAACCACACGTGAAGCGATACGGGTCATCACAAATTCAGAGGGTGAAGAAAGGTAGAATACCCTTACCGGAACAGGTGGATCTGCGGATTAAGGCAGATCAAACAGGCGTTGAAAAGACTCAATGGTACTTCTCTGCTTGTCTGTAGACTGGATCTTGTGAATCTCAGGCGAAAACTTCCCGGCAGGTTCCCCAACTTGGAAGCAGACTCAGGACTCAAACACGATCTCCACAGACATCCAAAGAGACAGAAAACATCTTGGGTCCAGGGAAACAGAGTTCTTCCCGGAATAGCAATTGCACATGGGAAGAAAGTTTCAACTCAACCAACCGACCATAGGGAAAAAAATGAAAAAGGTGCTCCGATAGTGCAGGTCAATGTGGGTTTATTAAAAAACCAACAAAGTAAAAGTGATCACACAGGCATAAAAAAACATTTAAAAGGGCAGTAAATAGAGTGAGCAAGGCCGACGTGTTTCGTACTAGTGTACTTCAACAGGGGCATTGAATATTTAAATAAATATATTGAATAAGTACAAAAAAAAAGTCCAAACTCAAAATGATCAATAGTATATCACCAGTGTGTTACATGTATACAGTATACTGTGTATACACAGTAAAACCTTGGATTGCGAGCATAATTATTTCCGGAAACATGCTTGTAATCCAAAGCACTTATATATCAAAGCGAATTTCCCCATAAGAAATAATGGAAACTCAGATGATTCGTTCCACAACCATTTATTCATAAATCCTTCAGTTTATAGTCCATGTAAAAAAGAGATTTTTATAACAGCTTACCTGTAAAATCCTTTTCTTGAAGTACATCACGGGACACAGAGCGACTTAGTCATTACTAATGGGTTATATAGATACCTTCAGGTGCTGGCACTGGCAACTTCCAAAACCGGAAGTACCCTCCCCTATATAAGCCCCTCCCATCCGGGAGTACCTCAGTTTTGTAGCAAAGCAATAAGTGTCGCCAAAAAAGAGGGGTGGGAGCTCTGTGTCCCGTGATGTACTCCAAGAAAAGGATTTTACAGGTAAGCTGTTATAAAAATCCCTTTTTCTTTTTCGTACATCACGGGACACAGAGCGACTTAGTCATTACTAATGGGACGTCCCAAAGCAATGCCAAATGAGGGGAGGGATACACTATACATAAGCTGGGCGCCATCAGGCATGAGGATCTTTTGCGGCCTGCAACACACTGCGCCCAAAGGCGACATCCTCCTGACTTCTAACGTCCACCTGGTAGAACCTAGTAAACGTGTGTACTGAAGACCATGTTGCGGCCTTACAGATTTGAGCCAGGGAGGCCTGGTGATGCACTGCCCATGAAGTTCCAACTGCTCTTGTGGAGTGCGCCCTAACTTTGAACGGAGGCGCTCTCCTTCTCAAGCCATAGGCTTGTATTATGACCTGTCGAATCCACCTGGCTAAAGTAGATTTTGACGCTGCCTGACCCTTTCTGGGGCCTTCCGGCAGAACAAACAAAGTATCCGTTCTACGAATCTGAGCAGTGGCTTTTAGATAAGCTTTAACTGCTCTTACTACATCCAAAGAATGTAATAATTTTTCCTCTACCGAGGTAGGTTTGGGAAAAAAAGAAGGAAGAACCACATCTTGGTTCAAATGAAACCTCGATACCACCTTAGGAAGAAAGGCTGGATGAGGACGTAATACTACTCTGTCCTTATGGACAACCAGATATGGCTCCTTACAGGACATGGCGGCTAATTCCGATACTCTTTTAGCCGAACAAATGGCTACTAAGAAAATCAATTTCCTGGTGAGAAGAACCAAGGAAATGTGTTGCAATGGTTCAAACGGTTGTTTCTGTAGAACCGACAGAACCAGGTTTAAGTCCCATGGACATATGGGAATACTAACCGGAGGGCTAATACGCATCACTCCTTGTATGAAAGCTTTGACTAATGAATGCAAAGCCAAGGGCCTTTGAAAAAATATTGACAAGGCCGAAATCTGACCCTTGATAGTACTCAAGGCAAGCTTCCTATCCACAGCCCACTGTAGGAAGTCCAGAATCCTGCCTATTACGTACTTACGTGGATGCCATTTCTTGGCCTCACATCACGCGATGTACGCCTTCCAGATTCTATAGTAGATCTGCCTGGATACCGGCTTCCTGGCATTGATCATGGTAGATACCACCGGATTAGAGAGACCTCTCTTTTTTAGAATGTGGGCTTCAATAGCCAGGCCGTCAAACCTAGGGCTTGTAAGGAAGGGTGGTATATCGGTCCCTGCGAAAGCAGGTCCGGACGATGTGGGAGGGTCCAAGGACTCCCCACTGACATCTTTACGATCTCCGCGTACCACGCTCTTCGGGGCCACGCTGGAGCCACCAGAATCACCGGTTTCTTTTCTACCCGGATTCTGCGGATTAATCGCGGTAACAATTGTGGCGGTGGGAATGCATATATCAGCTTGAACTGATCCCAAGGGAACACTAGGGCATCCGAGCCGCAAGCTAGGGGATCCCTTGTGCGAGACACAAATCTGTCTACCTTTGCGTTGAATCTGGATGCTAGCAGATCTACATCCGGTGTTCCCCACCGCTGGCATATTGCCTGGAAAACCTCGGGGTGAAGAGACCATTCCCCTGGGCATAATTGCTGGCGACTTAGAAAGTCCGCTCTCCAATTTTCCACTCCTGGGATGAAAACCGCGGATATGGCTGGGACATATCTTTCTGCCCATTTCAGGATGCAATTCGCTTCCCTCTGGGCTGCACGACTCCTGGTGCCACCCTGGTGATTGATATATGCCACTGCTGTGGCATTGTCTGATTGAATTCTGACAGGGGACCCTTGGAGTTTGGATGTCCATGCTACTAGGGCATACCGGGCTGCTCGAGATTGATGGGCAGGGCCTTCTCTGCTTCTGACCACTTGCCCTGGAGAGACCATTGCTCCAGTACTGCCCCCCAGCCTATGAGGCTGGCATCTGTAGTGACCACCTTCCAAGAAACCGGACTGAAGGGTTTCCCTTTTTCCAGATTCTGGGGCACCAACCACCAATGGAGGCTCTTGCGAACGGAAGGGGACAGGGACATTGGTAAGTCTAAAGCCTGAACATTTTTGTTCCAGGCTGATAGTATGGCCCTCTGCAAGTTCCTTGAATGGAATTGACCGTAGGGTACTGCTTCGAATGAAGCCACCATTTTTCCCAGCAGCCTCATGCACAGGCGTATGGATGGTTTTCTTTTTGTACCCACTAAGTGGGTCAAATCTTTCAAAGACGACACCTTCTCTGGAGGTAAGAAAATCTTTCTCTGATTTGAATCCAGCCTTAGCCCCAAGTATTCCAGACTTTTGACTGGTCTTAGAGCTGACTTGTCTCGGTTGATAATCCAACCGTGATATCCCAGATACTTGATTGTCTCGTGAATAGCTACTTCCAGTTTTTCCACTGAGTGGTCTATTAGTAGCAGGTCGTCTAAATATGCCATTATCGTTACACCCCGTGTTCTTAGATTGGCCGATAGTGGGGCCAGAATTTTTGTGAACACTCGTGGTGCTGTGGCCAGACCGAAAGGTAAGGCTCTGAACTGAAAATGGCGCCCTTCTACTGCAAAGCGTAGAAATTTCTGATGGGCCGGAAAGATGGGAATATGCAGATAAGCATCCTTTATGTCGATCGAGGCTAACCATTCCTGCCCTTGTAGGGCGGTGGCCACCGATCGGATCGAATCTATCCGAAAAGTCCTGATATGTAGGAATTTGTTTAGCCCTTTTAGATTTAATATGGGCCTCATGTCCCCGTTTGGCTTCGGGACTGTGAAGAGGTTTGAGTAAAACCCGAACCCGCATTCTTCCAAGGGAACCTTCATGATTACACCTTGGAGCAATAGTTGTTCTAGTGCCAGAAGGAGGGATCCTCTCTTCTGGGGATCGCTTGGCACGTTTGACCTCATAAAATGGGCAGGAGGAGTGTCTTTTAACTCCAGCTTGTATCCCAGACTTACTGCGGAGATCACCCATCTGTCTCTGATGGTGTCCCGCCATGTCTCTGTGAACAACTGAAGTCTTCCCCCCACCCGATTGAGTGGGGGCAACCCTTCATGACTTGGGGGGAGGTTTCGTACCTCTCTTGACCCAGGGTTTCTTGTTACCCTGTGATTGTCCCTGATTTCTGCCCCCTGGATTTGACCGCGGAGGCCGTCGGAACTGTTTCACAGCCGATGTGCCAGGGACTGGAGAAGTAGGCTTCTTAAAAGAAGGACTTCTAGCTTTGTTCTTAACCGGCAAGAGTGTACTTTTACCGGCAGAAATTTTCTGGATATACTTGTCCAGATTCTCCCCAAATAAGCGTTCTCCATGAAATGGGAAGCTAATCAGCAATTTCTTACAGGGAGCCTCAGCAGACCAGTTTTTGAGCCACAAAAGCCTACGCATATGTACTACAGACAGCGTAAAGCGGGAGGCCTGTTGGATTGTATCCTTTATGGCGTCCACCGCAAAACATAAGGCTCTGGGTAGGTCAGCTAGGGCAAGAGCCTGCTGATCTGGTAAGTCCCTTAAGACTTGTTTCAACTGATCCTTCACTGCTTGGCAGACCCCAATAGCTGCTACTGCAGGTTGTGTCACCATGCTTGCTGTAGAGAAAGCAGATTTTAGTAAAGACTCCAATTTTTTATCTATTGGGTCTTTGAACATTGGAACATTATCTACTGGACATGTCAGTGATTTATTCACAAAAGAGATGGCTGCGTCCACTGTGGGCACCTTCCATTTTTGTATGAACTTATCCTCCATGGGATAGATCACCGGAAATCTCTTGGGGGAGTAAATATTTTATCAGGATGCTCCCAATCCTGGTAAATAAGCCCTTCCAATAAGGGGTGGATTGGGAAGGAACAGACAGTCTAGGGAGCTTTTAGCGACCCCAGCGAGGAGACAGTAGTGGTTGATGGCTCCGCAAGAGGCATTTTAAATGCTGATCGGACCATGTTAGTCAGAGACTGAACCCATAATCTTTCAGCCTGAGATGCTGAGAAAGGTTCTTCCACTGTTGATTCCTCTATAACCGAATCAACCTCATCCTGATCCCCTTCAGGTAGGTCGATCTCTGTGTGGGGCTGTTCCTCCACTAACAGGCACTCTGAAGGAGGAGACGGAGATCGGACGCGCTTTCCCTGTGACAGGGAAGCAGCGATCAATGCTGTTAATCTCTCTTCCAATCCTCCCAGAGTTGAGGAAAAAACCTCCTCTGTTATATATACAGGAGCAGGTGGACTGGGGGCAGCCACAGCACCAGGTACTCCTGCGGGGTTCCTACGGCTACTAACCTCTGAAATTTCAGGGGAGATTGGTGCAGTACAAGCATGCCCAAAATCCTCAGAGCCCGATGGAGACCCCTTTCGCTTCTTGGAAGATTTATTTCCAGAGCGTCTGGACGACATATCCTTTAAGCACAGAGCTGAGGTATTCCCGTCGTCATACACCACTTTTACTGGTAATAGTCTAGCACAGTTGCTGCTATATACCACCTGGTGTCCACTAAAGTGCCTTTCTATGGGGATGCCTGCATCAACCGCCTCTGTGTGCCACCGTTTTGTTGCTAGCTCTGTTTGCATCCAGCTGACACTTGTACTGTGTCTTTTATCCATGCTGGGACGCCTGCACATGCGCATAAGCGCCGCGGCGCGCATCGAGCGTCATCCACCAGCCCCGCCACTTTTTTTCGCTCATCTCTACATAAGAGGCGCGTGCACGCGCGCGCGCCCGTGCGCCTTCGGCGCTTTTTTTGAAAAATAAGCAGGGACTAGGAGCCAGGGCCCTTTTTGCCGGAGGGCCTGTGCGGTGGATGAGTGCAGCAACAGGGCAGAGGAAGTGGATTCCCAGAGAGAACTTACCAACTGCCTGGATCTTTTGACTTGAAAAGAAAAAGATCCACATGACAAGAAAAATGGACCACAGCGGCCTCTAGTGGTTTAACACAGGTACCGCGGTCTCCTTTTTTTTTTTTTTTTCTTGACTACTATTAAAATTTACATTTACCAGTAGTTACAGGCATGCACAGATATTTAGCGGGAATACCGTTAGGTAACAGACAGAAAGACAAATTAGGCTTGGGGGTCCCCCAATAGAACCAAGTTCCTGGGGGCCCCCACTTACCTCTCCCCCGCCGCAGGACTCTGTTTGGTCCACAGAAGCCCAAACTTCACCTATCACGGCAGGCATTGTAATTAAACCTTCAGGGACCGGGTTCCCAAGGATTCCACTCCCCTGGACCTGTATAGCACCCTGCACAGAAAACATCTTGGTCGTGGGTATGACCAGAGCTCTGGATCCCAGGGTCCAGCCCTCCTAAGAGAAGCATTACAGGCAAAACCTTGCTCTTCTCTTGCAAGGCCCGGGTACCGACCGTTTAGCTATGAAGCTTTTTTGGTCGGATCCGGAATAGCTTACTGAGGCCCAAAAGAACCTGTACGCAAGCTCAGTGAAAAACACATGTTACTTCTTGGCCAACACCTTAGACACTGGCAAAAAACTGAGGTACTCCCGGATGGGAGGGGCTTATATAGGGGAGGGTACTTCCGGTTTTGGAAGTTGCCAGTGCCAACACCTGAAGGTATCTATATAACCCATTAGTAATGACTAAGTCGCTCTGTGTCCCGTGATGTACGAAAAAGAAAAGATGATAGCACTGTGACCAGGTTGTGTAACCATAAAATGTCCATCCACAATTAGAAGGCTCCACAAGGGGATTAGAAACAAAATCCAGCAGGAGCTACAGAGTATAGAAGAGAAGAGAGGCGCCTCTAAGTGTAGCAATATGGTTACATGTAATGACGGTACAACATTAGCAACTCACATGGTTGATGATTAAAAGAAGTACATATAAGTATGCAGGCAACCGCGGTAAAGCTGTCCACATAGACCATCCCCCGCACCGCTGGCTCTCACCGATGTCAGTCTGCAATCGTGACCGGGAAGACTACCCTGCAGTAGAGCGATCTGAAAGAGAGGCTTGACTCGCTCGTGGAGTGCAGCGTGGAAGGGATGATGTCAATGGTGGTGAGGAGGGCGGTTTATGTGGACATCTTTACCCCGGATGCCTGCATACTTAGATGTGCCTGTTTTAATCATCAACCATGTGAGTTGCTAAATGTTGTACCTTCATTAAATGTAACCATAATGCTACACTTAGAGGCGCCTCTCTTCTCTTTTATACTCAGTTGTGACATGAGGCTACTTGTATATCAAGTCAAAATTTATTTAAAAATTTAGCTTGTCTTGCAAAACGCTCTCAAACCAAGTTACTCTCAAACCAAGGTTTTACTGTGTATATGTATATATATATATATATATATATATATATATATATATATATATATATAGTGATTATAAAAAGTCTACACACCCCTGTTAAAACGTCAGGTTTCATTAATGTAAAAAAATGAGACAAAGAAATAATTTCAGAACTTTTTCCACATTTAATGTGACCTATAAACTGTACAACTCAATTGAAAAGCAGACTGAAATCTTTGAGGGGGGGGGGGGGGGAGCAAAAAATAAATAAAAAATGTATGTGGTTGCATAAGTCTGCACACCCTCTTATTACTGGGGATGTAGGTGTTCAGAGTTAAGCAATCACATTCAAACTCGTGTTAAAGTGGTTGTAAACCCACTTATGCAACTTGCACCTACAGGTAAGCCTAGATTAAGGCTTACCTGTAGGTGCAAGAAATATCTCCTAAACCTACACGATTTAGGAGATATTTGCAAAAAATGACATGCATCGGTGTCTACGACGCATGCGCGCCGTAGACAACGGCGCATTCACAGGGTTAATCCCATTCACAAATCCGGCTAAGCCGGATTTGACGGCTCCCGCGTGCATGCGCGGAGTCACATCTTCGCCGCTCTGGCCAATCACAGCGCCGGAGCGACGATACCCAGAAGTAACCTTCCGGCTATCGCCGCAGCGATGGCTGCGGCTGGAGAGGGAGACGAGGACGGCTTTGGGGGCCCCGATCTAAGGTAAGTGATGCATAATGAGCTAGTATGCTAGTCATACTCAGAGGCGTACTAAGGGGGGTGCGGGCCGCACCGGGGTGCCACACACTGGGGGGGTGTCAGGCCGGCGCCCCCCCCGAGACTGAAGCGCAGAGACAGCATCAGCGCCGCGGGACTTAGGCAGCGGCAGTCGGCGGCAATACCGCGATACAAGGGGGGGAGTGGGAGGGGGGGTGACACCGCTGCACCATTCATCCCCTCCTTTCACGGCTGCGGGCTGTGAGCGGTGTTCGGCACAGTGGCACTTCCTCTCCTCTCTGTTTATGTGTACGGAGGGGGAGGGGACCCGACCTTCTGTCCATGTGCCGCTGCTGTGCTGATCTGAGGTACTGAATGGGGAGGGGGAGTTGCACTGGGGGGTCTTGCACTGAGGGGGGTCTTGCACTGAGGGGGGTCTTGCACTGGGGGGTGTTTGCACTGGGGGGGTCTTGCACTGGGGGGGTCTTGCACTGGGGGGGTCTGCACTGTAGGGGGTGTTTGCACTGGGGTGTTTGCACTGGGGGATCTTGCACTGGGGGGGTCTTGCCCTGGGGGGGTCTGCACTGTAGGGGGTGTTTGCACTGGGGGGTTTGCACTGGGGGGGTCTTGCACTGTAGGGGGTGTTTGCACTGGGGGGGTCTGCACTGTAGGGGGTGTTTGCACTGGGGGGTCTTGCACTGGGGGGGTCTTGCACTGGGGGGGGTGTCTGCACTGTAGGGGGTGTCTGCACTGTAGGGGGTGTTTGCACTGGGGGGTCTTGCACTGGGGGTGTCTGCACTGAAGGGGGTGTCTGCACTAAAGGGGGATGTGAACTGAAGGGGGTCTGTGTAACATGCAGGGGGTCCAGAGCTCTGGGGGCTGTATAATGTAAAGGGGTCCAGAGGTGCAGGGGGCTGTGTAATGTAAAGGGGTCCAGTGATGCAGGGTGCTGTGTAATGTAAAGGGGTCCAGAGGTGGTGAAGGGGGCTGTGTAATGTAAAGGGGTGCAGGGGGGCTGTGTAATGTAAAGGGGTCCAGTGGTGCAGGGTGCTGTGTAATGTAAAGGGGTCCAGTGATGCAGGGTGCTGTGTAATGTAAAGGGGTCCAGTGATGCAGGGTGCTGTGTAATGTAAAGGGGTCCAGTGATGCAGGGTGCTGTGTAATGTAAAGGGGTCCAATGATGCAGGGTGCTGTGTTATGTAAAGGGGTCCAGTGATGCAGGGTGCTGTGTAATGTAAAGGGGTCCAGTGATGCAGGGTGCTGTGTAATGTAAAGGGGTCCAGTGATGCAGAGTGCTGTGTAATGTAAAGGGGTCCAGTGATGCAGGGTGCTGTGTAATGTAAAGGGGTCCAGTGATGCAGAGTGCTGTGTAATGTAAAGGGGTCCAGTGATGCAGGGTGCTGTGTAATGTAAAGGGGTCCAGTGATGCAGGGTGCTGTGTAATGTAAAGGGGTCCAGTGATGCATGGTGCTGTGTAATGTAAAGGGGTCCAGTGGTGCAGGGTGCTGTGTAATGTAAAGGGGTCCAGTGGTGCAGGGTGCTGTGTAATGTAAAGGGGTCCAGAGGTGCAGGGTGCTGTGTAATGTAAAGGGGTCCAGTGATGCAGAGTGCTGTGTAATGTAAAGGGGTCCAGTGATGCAGGGTGCTGTGTAATGTAAAGGGGTCCAGTGATGCAGAGTGCTGTGTAATGTAAAGGGGTCCAGTGATGCAGGGTGCTGTGTAATGTAAAGGGGTCCAGTGATGCAGGGTGCTGTGTAATGTAAAGGGGTCCAGTGGTGCAGGGTGCTGTGTAATGTAAAGGGGTCCAGAGGTGCAGGGTGCTGTGTAATGTAAAGGGGTCCAGTGGTGCAGGGTGCTGTGTAATGTAAAGGGGTGCAGGGGGCTGTGTAATGTAAAGGGGTCCAGTGGTGCAGGGTGCTGTGTAATGTAAAGGGGTCCAGTGATACAGGGTGCTGTGTAATGTAAAGGGGTCCAGTGATAAAGGGTGCTGTGTAATGTAAAGGGGTCCAGTGATGCAGGGTGCTGTGTAATGTAAAGGGGTCCAGTGATAAAGGGTGCTGTGTAATGTAAAGGGGTCCAGTGAAGCAGGGTGCTGTGTAATGTAAAGGGGTCCAGTGATGCAGGGTGCTGTGTAATGTAAAGGGGTCCAGAGGTGCATGGTGCTGTGTAAGGTAAAGGGGTCCAGGGTGTCCAGAGGTGTGGTGCTGTGTAATGTAAAGGGGTCCAGTGGTGCAAGGGGCTGTGTAATGTAAAGGGGTCCAGAGGTGCAGTTGTGGAGAGGGGGTACACAGTAGTAACAAAGAGATATTGAAGAATACAGAGGTATGCAGGGGGCACAGTGGGGTGTTTTTAAATTTTTAACGTGGGGGGGGGGGGTGCCAGATATTGGATCCGCCCCGGGTGCTAAATGCTCTAGGTACGCCCCTGGTCATACTAGCTCATTATGGCTTTGTCTTGCAGGTGGGATATTTAAAAAAAAAAAATTCCAGGGTTTACAACCACTTTAAATGCTGTAGTAGTCAGGGGGTTGCTTGCTTGGCACGGCACCATTCACAGAAGGCCTTGTATTTTTTCTCAATGAATGCAAGGTACTCTCTAAGGCTGGTTTCACACTGGGGCGGTGGGGGCGGTGGCGGTATAGCGCCGCTATTTTTAGCGGCGCTATACCGTCTCGATTGCAGAGGTATTCGGCCGCTAGCGGTGCGGTTTTAACCCCTGCTAGCGGCTGAAAAAGGGTTAATACCACCCGCAAACCGCGGCTACAGCCGCGGTTTGTGGACGGTATTACCGCGGTATCCCATTCATTTCAATGGGAAGGAGTGGTGTAGGAGCGGTAAACACAACGCTCCTCTCACCGCTCCAAAGATGCGGCTAGCAGGACTTTTTTTTAAGTCCTGTTAGCGCACCGCTCCAGTGTGAAAGCCCTCGGGGCTTTCACATTGGAGAGAAAGGAGCCGCTGTTTAGGCTCGGTTTGCAGGCGCTATTTTTAGCAAAATAGCGCCTGCAAACCGCCCCAGTGTGAAAGGGGCCTTATTGGACAAGGTGGAGAGGCAGGGTGGTGATGTCAAGATCTCCACATCGTCCAATCAGAGAACACTTTGCATTCATTGAGAAAATGAAAGGTTTTCTGTGAATGGCACCTGTGTTTTGGGAGCGAATTTCTGTGGTTTTTATGTAGCAGGGCAGATTCTCAGCACAAGACCCTGACTACTACAGTGATTGTTCACTTTCACAGAGGTCCCTCAGGTCTGGCATATACATACTTACATTGATCCACGCTGGACCTAGGGAACTATACAATAAAATCCATACCTGAAGTTCAGCTTTAATATTCCTCCAATAGACAATAGTCACCCCAGGCTAATAGCCTCAGCCTAGATGACTGCATTGCTTTAATTGTGATGAGAAACTTCTAAAGCATGAAAAGAGGTACAAGTAACGTGTCATTACTGGCAGCAGTAGTGCACCCCACTCCCTGTAATAATCAGTTTATAGCCCATTTCACAATCTCATTACGGCTATAGGAATTTTTGCATATGTTTTACTTTAGCTAAAGAGTTTTATTAAGGCTAAACCCCAGCCAGGACAATATATGCAAAACCCAATGACAACTGTAGGTCTCCGTGCTTTCTATTGTTTCTCATGTGAGTAACTGCAATTGACTGTACTGGTAATCATTCTCAAAATGACGGTAATAAAGCAGGAGGAAGCAGCTATTTAAATTGTAATGGAGCCATCAGATGAGTTCAAAATACACTATGGATTAAGTGGTAGAGCTATGAGTTACAATGATGGTAATTTAGAGCTTTGCTGGACCTGAGAACCTCAAGGATAAGATGTGATCATTAAAGGGAGACTATAGTATTTAACATGTACCAATTTCTACTTACTATTAATAGTAATATTTCCCTCAAAGTGGTATTAACCTCAGACACGAAGAATGAACAAAGCATACCTCTCTAATGCCTCGTACACACGACCGGTTTTCCCGCCAGGAAAACTGCCATTACAGCTTTTCGCCAGGAAAACTGGCCGTGTGTATGCTCCATCGCAGTTTTCCCGACAGGAAAACTGCTGGGAAAAAAAGAGAACTTGTTCTCTATTTTCCCGTTAGGAAAAAATCCTGCCGAGAAAACCGGTCGTCTGTATGCTTTCCCGAGGGGGAAAAAAACGTGCATGTTTGTAAACAATTCGACGCATGCGCGGAAGCATAGAACGTCATTTTGACGGCTCGTCGTAGTCTTTGACGTCACCCTGTTCTTGGCATTCAAAAGTTCAGCGGTATTTTGTGTGACTGTGTGTATGCAAGGCAGGCTTCCCGTCGGGAAAAGCGTCGTTTTTTTTCCTGCTGGGAAAACCGCTCGTGTGTACGAGGTATATAGTGTGGACTTGTCTCAGTTAAGAGCACTAAGTGTGCAATTTGAATGAATTTTTGGTTATTAGGATGTATCTGAATCTCTGAATGAAATAGTAATGAATTTTGTCAAAAAAAATTAAATTTAATTTCATACATTCGTTTTCTAACGAATTCTAACGAATTCCAAATTTTTGGAACAATTCGAACTCAGATCAGTCGAAAATTGATCAACTGATTTGAATTCTGTGTGAAGAATGGATGGTAAGGAGCAGGCCAGGAAGCCAACCGCCGCATCCCAACCGATGACTAAACAAAACAATACCAGCAATGAAAAATGCAAAGAAAAGCAGCATGCCCCCCCCCCCCCAATCCATACCAAGCACTTCCTTATGGATATTAGGGCAACACCACACTAAAATCTAAAATATGAGGCGGCGTGGAGTCCCCCCCCCAAATCCATACCAGACCATTATCCTAACATGCAGCTGGGCAGACCAGGAAAAGGGGGAAGCCGAGCGAGCACCCCTCCATCCTGAACCATACCAGGGAACATGCCCCCCCCTCTCAAAGCACCCTTTTACCCACAACCCTGGCCCGTGGGCAGGATGCTTATCAGAATCTGGAAACCCCCATCAACATGAGGGCAAGGTGCTTTTAAGGGGAACCCCCCATGTTGAAAGCATGTTAAGCATGTGGTCTGGTATACTTCGGGGGGAAGGGGGGCTCGCTTGCCCCCCCCATTTTTCTGGCCTGCAGTCTCGCATAAGGACCTGGAACCCCTTGCTTTTTTTTCTGCATTTTTCATTGCCGCCAATCTTATGTTTACATTTCAGCTGTCAGTGGGGAAGCCTGCTGACAGCTGATGAGTCATTGGTTGTTAAGGATGTGGCGGCCATTCCTACTCATTTTTTGACCATTCCGGATTCGAATCGTTCCCAAAATTTGGAATTCGTTAGAGAATTAATAAACTAAACACAATTAAATGAATTCTGAAAAGAATCAACAAAACACAATTAGTAACTAAGCTATCCAAAATGAAACAAATGTTTTAGTTCTGCACATGTATACTCTGTTCCTGTGAGCTGTGTGAAGGGGGTGTGCCTCTTCCCTCCAATCCACTCTCAGAGCTCTCCTCTATGAGCTCTGCAGAGTGTACTTCTGCTCTCCGCCCCCTTTTTTTCTGATCTCTTAGACAAGCTTTATAAATTCTGGATTTGAATGGATGTAGAGAAGATAAGACTGCAGATAAACAGGCACAACTTACAGTGCCTTGAAAAAGTATTCATACCCCTTGAAAGTTTTTACATTTTGTCATGGTACAACAAAAAACGTAAATGTATTTTATGTGATAGACCAACACAAAGTGGCACATAATTGTGAAGTGGAAGGAAAATGATAAATGGTTTTTATTTTTCTTACAAATAAATATCTGAAAGGTGTGGCATTTGTATTTATCCCACTTTACTCTGATACCCCTAACTAAAATCTAGTGGAACCAATTGCCTTCAGAAGTCACCTAATTAGTAAATAGAGTTCACCTGTGTGTAATTTAATCTCAGTATAATAACAGTTATTTTGTAAAGCCCTCAGAGGTTTGTTAGAGAATCTTAGTGAACAAACAGCATCAAGAAGACCAAGGAACACACCAGACAGGTCAGGGATAAAGTTGGGGAGAGGATTAAAGCAGGGTTAGGTTATAAAAAAAATATCCCAAGCTTTGAACATCTTACGGAGCTCTGTTCAATCCATCATCCGAAAATGGAAAGAGTATGGCACAACTGCAAACCTACCAAGACATGGCCGTCCACCTAAACTGACAGGCCGGGCAAGGAGAACATTAATCAGAGAAGCAGCCAAGAGGCCCATGGTAACTCTGGAGGAGCTGCAGAGATCCACAGCTCAGGGGGGAGAATCTGTCCACAGTAGGGTGACCACATTTCCAAACTGCCATTCAGGGACACCCTCCCTTCCCAAAAATCAGCTTGTGCTGTAACGAATCACATCATAGTGATTGGACACAAGAGGTGGGATTTATGATTTCTCCAATCACAAGCAGGGGGCGGGATTGTGCTCCTTCAGGCATTCCCGGCCTGGACAAGTACTGTCAGTGAGTAAAACGGGTGATGTGGCGGCCTTTTTTGGGGGCATCAGATTGGCTCGGGGCATGGCTGTGACAGTTTCATTCCGGGACACTGTATTGTCCTGGAATGAAGGTGCCCGGGACAGACCTGCAAAATGCGGGACTGTCCCGGGCAATCCGGGACACGTGGTCACCCTAGTCCACAGGACAACTATTAGTCGTTCACTCCACAAATCTGGCCTTTATGGAAGAGTGACAAGAAGAAAGCCATTGTTGGAAGAAAGCCATAAGAAGTCCCATTTGCAGTTTGCAAGAAGCCATGTGGGGGACACAGCAAACATGTGGAAGAATGTGCTCTGGTCAGGTGGGAGCAAAATTGAACTTTTTGGCCTAAAAGCAAAACTCTATTGCCACGTACACACGCTCGGAATTTCTGACAACAAATGTTCGATGAGAGATTGTTGTCGGAAATTCCGACCGTGTGTAGGCTCCATCGGACATTTGCTGTCGGAATTTCCGACAACAAAAATTTGAGAGCTGATTCTCAAATTTTCCGCCAGCAAAATCCGTTCTCCTAAATTCCGAGCATGTGTAGACAATTTTGATGCACAAAATTCCACGCATGCTCTGAATCAAGTACGAGACGGAAGCGCTCGGTCTGGTAAAACTAGCGTTCGTAATGGAGATAGCACATTCGTCACGCTTCAAAGAGCAGTAAAGGACTGAAAAGCACGAGCCTGAAAAGCGCGAATAGTCTCTTACCAAACTTCTACTAACACGAGATTAGCAGAAGGAGCCCAAAGGGTGGCGCACTTGGTATTAAACTTCCCTTTTATAGTGCCGTCGTACGTGTTGTACGTCACCGCGTTCTTGACGTTCGCAATTTCCGACAACATTTGTGTGACCGTGTGTATGCAAGACAAGTTTGAGCCAACATCCGTCGCAAAAAACATCCACGGTTTTGTTGTCGGAATGTCCGATCGTGTGTACGCGGCATATGTGTGGCGGAAAACTAACACTGCACATCGCCCTGAACACACCATCCCCACAGCTCAGTTCGCACTCCCGACACAGTTACCAGTGCCTAACCAAAAGCTCCTGATCTTCAGGTCACCTGACCACCGCAAAAGCCAATCACGGCAGTCAGGTTCTCTTAAGCCCTGCCCCCCAGTGTCATAAATCTCTTAAAGGGCTGGGAGGCACCGGCGTGAAAAGGTTGATTATTAAAACTTGCTGACAGGCAGGGTATTTATGACAGAAAAGACAATATCGGTCTGTTCTGTATAAATGCTTCCCCCTGTCTGTCAGCTGTCATGTACACTGAGCCACACATGCGCAGCTCAGTGTACATTTATGGCATCCAATCTGTGCAGGATGATGTAACTTCCGTGCGTATGTGCAGGAGTGATGTTCTGATGGCCTTGCCATTCAAGTGACGAAAAAGACGGAACCTGGAGGGTTGTCACTCTTCCATAAAGGCCAGATTTGTGGAGTGCACGACTAATAGTTGTCCTGTGGACTAGGGTGACCACGTGTCCCGGATTGCCCGGGACAGTCCCGCATTTTGCAGGTCTGTCCCGGCACATTCATTCCAGGACAATACAGTGTCCCGGAATGAAACTGACACAGTCACCCCTCCCGGGCCAATCTGATGCCACCAAAAAAGGCCGCCACATCACTGCTTTACTCACTGACAGTACTTGTCCTGGCCGGGAATGCCTGGAGGAGCACAATCCCCGCCCCCTGCTTGTGATTGGAGAAATCATAAATCCCGCCTCTTGTGTCCAATCACTGTGCTGTGATTCGTTACAGCACAAGCTGATTTTTGGGAAGGGAGGGTGTCCCTGAATGGTAGTTTGGAAATGTGGTCACCCTAGTGACAGCGCAGTGCTGGATGGCACGTTATGACGCGAGAATCTTTCTAGATGTCCTTTATAGGAAATCTTCTCTTTTTGAGGTCAGGTCCAAATTTTTCATACAGATCTTTATGTTGGATTTAAAAAAAAAAAAAGAGGGCACTTGAGGAGGTAGAAGGTGGAGAGAAATTTGGTTTCAAATGAGTGACTGTCCCTTCGAAAAAAAAGGAACCAATGGGTGACATTAGCCATGGTTTGTTCTGAAATCTAGAAAAAAGTCAAGAAATGTAAAGCAATACAAATAACGTGATCAACTGAAGTCAGGAACGTCTAAGGTTTGTCTCATGGCACACCACCTGCTGTACAGTTGATATCGTCACCCGTTTACATGTCACGCTTCACGTGGCACAAGCTGTTCTTCGTGTTGTGTTCGTCATCATTACTAATGTATGTGGAAGGCTTGTGATTCAGCTAAAGGTTTGAGAGCTGTGTGACATTCACGAGGAAGCTTGTTGTGTTACAGCGTGCTACCTGTCCAGGTAACAGATCGCCTGCGTTACTGGAAGGGGAGGAGCTTTGTCCTCTGTTGTCGTCACATTTCTGCCGAGATCAAAGTGTTAACTGCTTAGAGCCAAACTGAAAACTACCCTAGTCAATCAATTACCTAAGCGCGTCACTTTTCACTGCCTGAACGGGAAAGCCTGCCCTTCCTTCAATTTTTAGTAGGTCGGACCCTCCATGGTGCAAACAACAACAGTTACTAAACCTTTATTTAAAGCAGTTGTATACCACTGGACGTTTTTTTTTTTCCCCCTGTAAGGTAAAGTCATAGTCATAATGTGCTAGTATGCGTCACATACTAGCAAATCATGTGAAACTTACCTTAAAACAAAGCTGTTCCAGCGCCACGATGTCAGCGCTGCAGGGGCTCCCATCTTCACCAGTCTTGCTTCCGGGGTTCGCGGGCTCCGGCTCTGTGACTGGCCGGAGCCACGATGACGTCACTCCCGCACATGCGCGTGGGAGTCTCTGTTCACGGCACAGGGCTCTGAAGGAATGGCATGGGTGGTCGTTCCTTCAGAGCACATGTGCCAGTGATGTCCCTGGCTGCATGTAATGTAAATATCTCCTACACGGTGCACATTTAGGAGATATATACACTACCTATAGGTAAGCCTTATTATAGGTAAAAGTCAGTAAAGGAAGTTTACTTCCAATTTAAGAGTAGCTATGTTACAATGGGTATAGAAAATAATCACCCCCTTTAAAATATTCACATTTTATTGCTTTGCAGCCTGAAATGAAGACAGGCACAGTTTTTGTTTTATCCACCTGTGTGTAATTAAATCTCAGCATAAATACAGCTGTTCTGTGAAGCCCTCAGAGGTTTGTTAGAGAACCTTAGTGAACAAACAGCATCATGAAGGCCAATGAACACACCAGACAGGTCAGGGTTAAAGTTGTGGAGAAGTTTAAAGCAGATTATAAAAAAATCTCAAGCTTTGAACATCTCACAGAGCACTGTTCAATCCATCATCCGAAAATGGAGTATGGCACAACTGCAAACCTACCAAGACATGGCCGTCCACCTAAACTGACAGGACGGGCAAAGAGAGCATTAATCAGAGAAGCAGCCAAGAGGTCCATGGTAACTCTGGAGGAGCTGCAGAGATCCACAGCTCAGGTGGGAGTATCTGTCCACAGGACAACTATAATGCCGCATACACACGATCGGAAATTCCGACAAGAAAACCGTGGATTTTCTCTGAAGGAATATTGGCTCAAACTTGTGTTGCATACACACGGTCACACAAATCTTGTCTGAAATTCCGACCATCAAGAATGCGGTGACGAACGACGAGCCGAGATCAATGAAGTTCAATAGGCAGTTTGGCTCTTCTGCTTGATTCTGAGCATGCATGTTTTTTGCGTGTCGGAATTGCATACAGACGGGCGGAATTTCCGACAAGAACTTTTTCCGTCTGAAAAATATAGAACCAGCTCTCAATCTTTTGCTGGCGCAAAATTCTGACAGAAAATGTTGGATGGAGCATACACACGGTCGAAATATCCGACCAAAAGCTCACATCCAACTTTTTTGGACGGAAAATCCTATCGTGTGTACAGGGCATTAGTCGTGCACTCCACAAATCTGGCCTTTATAGAAGAGTGGCAAGAAGAAAGCCATTGTTGAAAGAAAGCCATAAGAAGTTCCGTTTGCAGTTTGCGAGAAGCCATGTGGGGGACTAAATACAAATGCACACCACACTTTTTACATATTTATTTGTAAAAAATAAAAATAAAAAACATTTATCATTTTCCGTCCACTTCACAATTATGTGCCACTTTGGGTTGGTTTATCACATAAAATACATTTACATTTTTGGTTGTAACATGACAAAATGTGTAAACTTTCAAGGGGTATGAATACTTTTTCAAGGCACTGTTTGTGTCCGTCGTCCCATCTCAAAAAGTTGGGAGGTATGCTTCCTGTCTCTATGTGACAGGTACACTTTCTGATTGTATATGACAGGTACACTTCCTCTCTGTATGTGACAGGTGCACTTCCTTTCTGTATGTGAGAGGTGCACTTCCTGTCTGTGACAGGTACACTTCCTGTGTGTATGTGACAGGTACACTTCCTGTGTGTATGTGACAGGTACACTTCCTGTGTGTATGTGACAGGTACACTTCCTGTGTGTATGTGACAGGTACACTTCCTGTTTGTATGTGACAGGTACACTTTCTGATTGTATATGTAGCTGATATATGCTTTTCTGTTATGTTTAAATTTGGTAGGGATTCTGTGATGTGTGGTTCCCTGGGGCCCAGCGGGTGGCGCTGTCACTTTGGGCCCGGGGTTGAGCCATCGTTGCAGTGGCACACCCTTTTTGGCCTCTCGCAGCATGAGTACAGCGGGGCGGGGGCTCCGCTGGGCTTGCTGGGGGAGGGTATAAAGGGGTCGGGCATTTTGGTCACAGGGTTCGTTCGAGGAGTCCCAGGCACCTTCAGCCTGAGGGCTGTGGTTCGTGGTCGGTGTCCAGTCGGCCTAGGCCTGGACACCCGGAGCTCGTGTTCCACCCCAGGCACCTTCAGCCTGGGGTGAGGTACTCGGATGGAGGCCTGGGGCCCAGTGTCCTCCGCTGGGCTCGGCGAGGGAAGGATTTCCTAGGGGACCCCGGGAGTGGGGTACCCGAATCCAGAGGCGTAAGGGACCGGAGGAGCTACTCACCCGAAGACCTGGCGCAGCAGATTGCCGGTGCCGGGTGAGCTTTAGGAGACCGCCCGGAGGGGTATCTTCCCAAACAGGGGTCGAGTGCAGTCAGGAGGAAGGTTCATCGATCATCCGGTCGGTGGCAGCGACCAAGATTCTCAATAAGTGGCATAGATCATGTGCCAAACCTATTCGCTGATAGAGAAATAGGAGAGTTCATTGTGCCTGGGCCTACTCGTATCCACACCCCCTGTCTGTTCGTTGAGGGAGTCCAACTGATTGTGTTTCATCCTGACATTGGAAAATAAAGGAGTGTTGGACTTTTATTGGTGTGGGGCTCAACTACTGGCAGACACTGTTCCACAGAAGGAGCGGAGGCTTCTAGCACTGAACACCGACCCGAAGGTAAAAGAACTTTGCTTACACCACATAAACATCTGCAGTAAAGGCTTGGCGTGGTGACCCCGCACTCTCTCCTCCAGGATACCCCTAGACAAGCAGAAACCAGCCAACAGTGGAGTGAGAGAGAGGAGGCCGCTACACGTGGGGGCTCATCCGGGATGGTGTTCGTGTTGCTATGGAGCTAGAATGGACGGAGTTTGAACGTGTCTGCCCGGAGGAGTTCCGAGTAGGTCGGCCATATTACTGGCCAAAGTGCAACCCTGCTCGAAGTCGTGAGTGTGACCCTAAGAAGGGGAAGGACTACGCAGAAGAGCGAGAAGAGGGGGGAGTCCAGCCGTGTGAGGTACTACACGTGGGGGTTTCTATTGCACTGCGCCACGAGGCACACCCTCCCTGCTCAGTTCGTGGGTGTGACCCAGGGAAGGAGAAAGCCCGCGAACTGGAGTGCAAGAGGGGAGGAGTCCAGCCGTGTGAAGGACTACACGTGGGGACTTTGGCGCAAAACCTGCAGTGCGCAATAGATCAGCAGCGAGTCACCATGTTCGGAAATACATTGTGGATTCCACTTCACCCTTCTACCATGACCTTGACTGCTGCTGCTCCGGTGACCGATACGGGGATCCGGCTAAAGCCCCGGGGAAGATTCGCCCTGTACTCGTGCATGGACGTTGAGGCCCTGGGTTTGATTTGTCCCGGCTGCTCGGGACTGGTGTGTCAGATGAAGCCATTCAGGCGATGCGAGGCCTGCGGGGAGTTCTTATTTGAGGTGGACCCAGCTATCGAAAAGCCAAGAACCATCCACCTCAACCGCACTACAGGCAGCACCACTCAAATAGGAGGAATCACCGCTTTGACAGCCATCCCTGTGCGCACTGCAACGACCGCGGGGGAAGTCCCGATCAACAAAGTACGGGAGAAATCCGAGGATGCTGACTCGGTCACCACTGTTTCACAGTGTCCACCGCCCAAGAGGAAGCCCGGCATGGTAGCCCCGTCCAACGGTCGCGGTGGATCATCCTGCCCGCCTACGCCCGGCCTGGATGGATCCGGTGAGTGGAGTTCCGGACATCCCGTCTCAAGTAAAGGCCGAGGTAAGCCAGGCGGAGGGACTTGGTGTGTGGGCGGAGGTGTCGGGGAGTCACGGCCCTGTGTGTCCGTGGGAGGTGGCAGTTCAGTCTCCACTACAGGCTACTTTCCCGCGGAGGAGTGTGACACCTCCGACCTGGAGTCGCTCTCCGATCTGGGAGACGATGTTGCCATAGATGAACTCTTTGCCAGTAAGGGTTGGGACAAGATGCCTCTCTCCTCGTCCCGACAAACTAGGGATCCACCCATGTCTACAGGGGATAGTACACCCCGGGTGGAGGCACCAGCGCCTGAGGAGGGATCCCGTCCCCAGTCTGCCCTCACATCTCCGGTGCCACCTGCACCTAATGCCTGGGAAAAGAGACTGTCGCTGCGGGCACCTATGCCCAGAATGGAGGTGATCAGAGCACCTCGTCACCCGGAGGCTATAGTTCTGCCAGGTGAAGGGGACAAAGCTACAATGCCTCCACTGGCAAGACTACGACGCCTGTTTGGTCAGAAGGTTGCTGCTGAGTACGGGTGGGAGTACCCATACTTGTCTAAAGAGTTATTGTATGAAGTGGAAGTTTGCCGGGAGCGCTGGTACACTGACTTTGTGTGGACCCACATTCAGGTCCCACATGCCCATAGGTACCTCACGTGTTCTCCCAAGGCATCTCAGCGCTTCAAAGACTGCAAGGCAGAATGGATGCTGGGGCGGCATATCCACACGGACAAGGTGCTGATCCGACGCAAGGAAGGGGAAGATGTTGAGTACCATCTGGAAACCATGGACCAGCATTTGAAACCACTTGTCCTGCCGCACCCTCGCTTCTATCTGTAGGAGATAAAAGACTCAGTTTGCCGCTTAATGTTGCTGAACTCTCCGGGTTTGTTGTTTGTTTCCCGGGAAAACTCAGTGACTGTGCCCGAGCTTATGGGTGTTTGTGCTCTTCGGAGGAATTGAAGGACTGTTCCTGTTGTTGTTCTTCATTCTCCAACAAGTGATCTTGGACTCTGGGGTAGAGAGGGCCAAAGAAGAAGAGGTCTCTACAAGTGCAGTTACCGCGACGCTGTCACCAGGTGGCAGTGTCGTGCATCGGCATTCACTTTTCACACACACACACACTTTTAGAAGGAAAGGATTTCTCTACGTAGAGGTTTTTTCGTTCTCACACGAACATATGTGTCAGGGTTGTGTGTGTTTAATATTTATTTTCCCCTCTGCAGGAGAGCAACCCATCAAGACCGCTGAGAGTGGGGCGGGTCTTAGTTATTGATGTGGGTGGGGGAAAATGTAATGATGTGACTTATATATATGTTTCAAGTTATATGTTATTTGTTCCCTTCCCCTCCCTTTTTTGTTGAGGCTCAGGCACAACTGCTCTAGGTAGTTAGTTTTTTTTCAAAATTTTTGGGATTTTTGAAAGTTTTATTCGGTTTCTGGATTGGACTATGTCAGCCCTTGAGGGCATGGTTTATTCCAGACACTGGGGACCAGTGTCAAACAACCAGGGGGAGAGTGTAGCGGGTATATGCTTTTCTGTTATGTTTAAATTTGGTGGGGGATCTGTGATGTGTGGTTCCCTGGGGCCCAGCGGGTGGCGCTGTCACTTTGGGCCCGGGGTTGAGCCATCGTTGCAGTGGCACACCCTTTTTGGCCTCTCGCAGCATGAGTACAGCGGGGCGGGGGCTCCGCTGGGCTTGCTGGGGGAGGGTATAAAGGGGTCGGCCATTTTGGTCACGGGGTTCGTTCGAGGAGTCCCAGGCACCTTCAGCCTGAGGGCTGTGGTTCATGGTCGGTGTCCAGGCGGCCTAGGCCTGGACACCCGGAGCTTGTGTTCCACCCCAGGCACCTTCAGCCTGGGGTGAGGTACTCGGATGGAGGCCTGGGGCCCAGTGTCCTCCGCTGGGCTCCGTGAGGGAAGGATTTCCTAGGGGACCCCGGGAGTGGGGTACCCGAATCCAGAGGCGTAAGGGACCGGAGGAGCTACTTACCCGAAGACCTGGCGCAGCAGATTGCCGGTGCCGGGTGAGCCTCAGCAGACCGCCCAGAGGGGTATCTTCCCAAACAGGGGCCGAGTGCAGTCAGGAGGAAGGTTCATCGTTCATCCGGTCGGTGGCAGCGACCAACATTCTCAACAAGTGGCATAGATCATGTGTCAAACCTATTCGCTGATAGAGAAATAGGAGAGTTCATTGTGCCTGGGCCTACTCGTATCCACACCCCCTGTCTGTTCGTTGAGGGAGTCCAACTGATTGTGTTTCATCCTGACATTGAAGAATAAAGGAGTGTTGGACTTTTATTGGTGTGGGGCTCAATTACTGGCAGACACTGTTCCACAGAAGGAGCGGAGGCTTCTAGCACTGAACACCGACCCGAAGGTAAAAGAACTTTGCTTACACCACATAAACATCTGCGGTGAAGGCTTGGCGTGGTGACCTCGCACTCTCTCCTCCAGGATACCCCTAGACAAGCAGAAACTAGCCAACAGGAGAGTGAGAGAGAGGAGGCCGCTACATATATAACAGGTACACTTCCTGTTTGTATATGCTTTCAATGGGAAGGAGTGGTGTAGGAGCGGTAAACACACCGCTCCTCTCACCGCTCCAAATATGCGGCTAGCAGGACTTTTTTTTAAGTCCTGTTAGCGCACCACTCCAGTGTGAAAGCCCTCTGGGCTTTTGGAGAGACAGGAGGCTCTTTAGGCTCGGTTTGCAGGCGCTATTTTTAGCAAAATAGCGCCTGCAAACCGCCCCAGTGTGAAAGGGGCCTTCCTGATTGTATATGACAGGTACACTTCCTGATTGTATATGACAGGTACACTTCCTGATTGTATATGACAGGTACACTTCCTGATTGTATGTGACAGGTACACTTCCTGTCTGTATGTGACAGGTACACTTCCTGTCTGTATGTGACAGGTACACTTCCTGTCTGTATGTGACAGGTACACTTCCTGTCTGTATGTGACAGGTGCACTTCCTGTCTGTATGTGACAGGTGCACTTCCTGTCTGTATGTGACAGGTGCACTTCCTGTCTGTATGTGACAGGTGCACTTCCTGTCTGTGACAGGTGCACTTCCTGATTGTATGTGACAAGTATACTTCCTGTTTGTATATGATAGGTACACTTCCTGTTGATATATGACAGGTACACTTCCTGTTGATATATGACAGGTACACTTCCTGTCTGTAAGTGACAGATACACTTCCTGTTAAACAGAACAAATGCCTCTCGTAAATAGTGGCCTTAGCTGTGTTGATCCTGGATGTCATAGACAGATGAAGTAGGAGCAGTGAGGAATGTATATGACGTGTAATGTCTCTATGCTTGTAAACCTCTTTTGTGCAGAAACAGAGGCAGGATAATCCCTGGTCTATAAACATACCTGGTGAAGACAGCTCAGTCGTCACCTAAAGTGTATGTTATCCCCAACAATGAACCTTTCTTGTTTTCTTCCTTCTGGTCTGTTAAAGCTGAACTCTGGAGATGGATTTTTTTGGGATAGATACTTAGGTCCAGCTTGGCACAATGTGAGAATACAGATATGCCATACCTGTGGGATCGCTGTGGAAGTGAAGAGTCCATGCAGTAGTCGGTGCTACTACAATGATGGTTATTATGCAGCAAGGTAACCACTCGGCACAGGACCTGGAAAACAGAGTTCATAACTCTAGTAGTGATGACTACTACTGTGATTTGTCACCTCCACAGCAATCCCACAGGTCTGGCATATGCCTACGTACATTATGCCAAGCTGGACCAATATATTTATGCAATAAAACCCATACTTGGAGTTCAGCATTGAAAGTCACCTGTTAGATCAGCTTTATAGGTGCAAAACATACCTGTTGATTCTCCCAGAAATCAAGTAAGCTCCTGTGCTCTGTGCCTCCACTGCACTGAAATTTTAGGCAGTATTACCAGTTTACCTGTGAACTACACACACAGCACCCACCCCTTTGTTGTAACACTAAGGCTACTTTCACACTGAAGCACTGGATGCGCTGGCGGTATAGCGGCGCTATTTTTAGCGCCGCTATTCCGTAGTTTTTGCGGGTGCTAGCGGGGGGATTTTAACCCCCGCTAGGGGCCGAAAAAGTGTTAAAAATGCCCGCAATAACGCCTCTTTACGGCATTTTGGAGGCGCTACCCCATTGATTTCAATGGGCAGGGGCGCTATAGGAACGGTATTTTTACCGCTCCTATCGCGCCTCAAAGATGCGTCTTGCAGGAGTTTTTTTCCCCTCCTGCAAGCGCAACACTCCAGTGTGAAAGCCCTCGGGCTTCCACACTGGATACAATGGAGCGGCTTTTTCGGGGCGCATTGCAGGCGCTATTTTAAGCGCAATAGCGCCTGAAAAGCGCCTCAGTGTGAAAAGGGGCCTTAGTGGTCATGGTCATTACTGGTAGGATCAACAGGTAAAAATAGGTACAAGCCTGAAAAAGAAAACGAATGCAGCCACCACATCTACAGACTGGTAAGCTGCAATATATCAAATTTATAATTATTTTATCACAGGCATTTAAAAAAGTACCAACAATTTATGCAGGGATTTACATACTGTGCATTCATTTTTTTCTCTTTGACACTTTCAATTAAAGTGATCTAGTAGCCCATCTGTGAAAGAAACGTGAATAAACAGGACTTACCTTTCCATTGGCAGATGTATTGAAAAGCTGTGCCTCTGTCCGCTCCAGCCTATGGTGATAAATCAGTTTCCTGCTGATTGTGAAAGTGAATGAACACATCTCTAGGCACCCTTTAGATATGCATGATCCAGGGAGGGAGCTGGCTACAGGATGCTGTAGACGTGTCTTTCTAAACATTTTCAACACAGAGGAACCCTTGAAATAACTTTCCAGTCTCAGGTAATCCCTGCTAAAAACGACTATATCTACAATTCATGATACATCAGTTTGATGGTCAAAGGGGCTAAAAAGATCAATGGTGTCAGTGGGAACTTATCCAAGAGACAGAATTTGCTCAATGCTTAGGGAACCTCTAGCTACCTTTGGATAAACCCTGGTTGAGAAAGCCTGGTGTGGACTGTAGCTTTGCAGTTTGCCCAGCAGTTGCTTGATTACATTTTATCAGACCTGTAATCAAGCAACTGATCAGCACATCTAAAGTGTGTCACCTCCAGTGGCTAACAGGGGGGAACATGCTCATCTAAAAGGACACTATGGGTGTGTTCTTTTCACTCAAGCTCCTCACTCGTGTTCACTTGCGCTCTCAGCACATCTGAATGAGTTGCTACAAATGGAAGTATTGAGAGAGTAGACTGAATTTTAGCCACAGGCATAAATGAAATGATTGCAGATGGGGAACTCTGGAACTATTCTAAGGCATTTATGGGCACTAAATGTACACAGAATTTTATAGAAACTGGATGTAACAGTGGATAATTAAACTTAAATAATATATGTAATTGTTTTTTTTATTATTATTTTATTATGCTTAAAGCGTACAAGCATTTTTGACTCGTCAATACTGCCTCCCACCCATAGCTACCAATTTCGTTTTCCATAAAAGTATATTTCTATGGGTATCTACTCCGCTTTTTGTAAATCAGGCCCAAACATTCTGTGCAACCTTACAGTGCCAAGTGCTATACACTCACTGGCCACTTTATTAGGTACACCTGTTCAATTGCTAATCAGCCAATCACATGGCAGCAACTCAATGCATTTAGGCATCTAGACATGATGAAGACGACTTGCTGAAGTTCAAACCGAGCATCAGAATGTGGAAGAAAGGGAATTTAAGTGACTTTGTGCGTGGCATGGCTGTTGGTGCCAGACGGGCTGGTCTAAGTATTTCATAAACTGTTGATTTACTGGGATTTTCACGCACAACCATCTCTCGGGTTTACAGAGAATGGTCCAAAATAGAGAAAATATCCAGTGAGCTGCAGTTGTGTGGAGGAAAATGCCTTGTTGATGTCAGAGGAAAATGGGCAGACTGGTTCGAGATGAGAGAAAGGCAACAGTAACTCAAATAACCGCTCGTTACAACCAAGGTATGCAGAATACCATTTCTGAATGCACAACACATCGAACCCTGAAGCAGATGGGCTACAGCAGCAGAAGACCACACCTGGTGCCACTCCTGTCAGCTAAGAACAGGAAACGGAGGCTACAATTGGCACAGGCTCACCAAAATTGGACAATAGAAGATTGGAAAAACGTTGCCTAGTCTGATGACTCTCAATTTCAGCTGCGACATTCAGATGGTCGGGTCAGAATTTGGTGTAAACAACATGAAAGCATGGATCCATCCTCTCTTGTATCACCAGTTCAGGCTGGTGGTGTAATGGTGAGGGGGATATTTTCTTGGCACACTTTGGGCCCCTTAGTACCAATTGAGCATCATTTAAACCCCACGGCCTACCTGAGTATTGTTGCTGACCATGTCCATCCCTTTATGACTACAGTGTCCCCATCTTCTGATGGCTTCTCCAGCAGGATAATGCACCATGTCACAAAACTCAAATCATCTCACCACTGGTTTCTTGAACATGACAATGAGGTCACTGCACTCCAATGGCCTCCACAGCCACCAGATCTCATCCGATAGAGCACCTTTGGGATGTGGTGGAATGGGAGATTTGAATCATGGATGTGCAGCCGACAAATCTGCAGCAACTGTGTGATGCTTCCATGTCAATATGGGTCAAAATCTCTGAGGAATGTTTCCAACACCTTGTTGAATCTATGCCACAAAGAATGAAGGCAGTTCTGAAGGCAAAAGGGGGTACTAGCAAGGCGTACCTAATAAAGTGTCCGGTGAGTGTACGTCTTCCATACAACAGTATAACGTGTACCTCGGATTGTCAGCAGTAATCTATTCATTGACCTGCTACATTGTCCAATGCTTTGTCTTCATTTGCACATTAAAGGGATGGTCCATATGTGTAGTTCTCACCTGACATCTGTCAGCTCTTGGAACGATGGAGTAGTCTGTGGCAGCAGAACTCCTCCATCTCCTAGAAGGACAAGAGC
Source organism: Rana muscosa (assembly GCA_029206835.1). Classification (NCBI taxonomy): domain Eukaryota; kingdom Metazoa; phylum Chordata; class Amphibia; order Anura; family Ranidae; genus Rana; species Rana muscosa. The sequence continues at coordinate 130,459,354 of CM055127.1, read as the reverse complement.
TGCACATTATGCTGGAAGTACCACCTATACTATACAGACTTTCAGGGATATAGTACAAAGTAAGATTTCCTGGCTCCATCAGTCAGTCAATAGAATGCCAATGAAATGCATGACATGTTAAGGACAGATGCCCAGTAGTGACCCACCTGATAGACCTAAACCTCCCCAACTCCCAATTGCCCAATAAAACAACTGACAAAGTTGTGGAGTAAAATTGGCCTTGCGGCCTATTTATTTAACCATTTCAAAACTTAAAATAAATAACCATTTTACATAACATCAGACAAACTTTTTCCATATCTTGGTAGTCTTGGAGGCCACGACACAGAACTTGGTCACTGGGACAAAACTTATTTAACTTAGGCCTCCAGTCACAAGACACCGACTCGGAGACAGTACACATGTCCGCAGTGACCTACAATTTTACCCCTTCCTGGTTAAACCCTCGTTGACCGGAAGGTACCCAATAACCCCATACCACAGATGGGTACCACCATTTTACTACCGATATCCCCATACCACGGATGGGTACCACCATTTTACTACCGATAACCCCATCCCACAGATGGGTACCACCATTTTACTAACTATTCCAGCCTTTTTCTCCTCTTCCAGAGACCGAGCACTGCCACAGCACGCAAGGGGTAAAACCTTACCCTTGCGCGCACCTCCAAACCCCAAAACCCTCGGAATCCTTCCTGAAAACCCGGGGCCCCGAGATCAATGCCGACAGCCATGAGGTAAACCCCATCGCTCAGCAGCTCCGTATGACTCACCACTAGGACCCCATCACAAGTAACCAATCTTCCGACTTCCCTTTCCACCTGTACTCGAGCCTTGTTCACCGTTTCCACTGACCATGCCACCGCCCAGCTGTCCTGCCCACCATGCCTGACCAAACAATCCGCATCCCCCGGAAGGAAGTGCGTACTCGCAGGAAGTCAAACTTCACCTCGCATATCAGCGGATGCATAGACCTGACCCCCCTGTCATTCCAACCCACATGCGGCACTAAAATATCCGGTGCCCTGCGAGGCTAGAGAACCATATAAACTTCCGGAAATGACTCTACTACATCCCTGCCCGGCACCCCGAGCACCGAACCTGAGCTTCATATCAGGGAAAAAACCCTGATGCCCCCATTGGAAGTCCACCAGCCCGTATGGCCACCAAACACAGAAGAGTGACCCTTGTCCAAGCTGGCTGACCTTTCCACCTGAAACAATGAAACAGAAGGCATCTAATGATATGGAATCACCCCCCCACACCCATATACAGAAAAGAGCCTGGAACCCACGTGGAAACCCTTATTCGTGCCCAGAGTGTGGGCAAATGGAAAGCCGAACCCTGTCAGCATACCAGCAGCCAATCCCCGTAACCCTGTTGTCAGACCTGCCCGCCCGAGCCGCCTCTGCGGCCGCCCCTGTGCGGGCTGAGTGGAAGGCCTGAACCTTGTGGTGGCGACCTGTCGCCATTAAACATCTCCACAACACCACCACCAACGGAACCTGGCCAGGCTGACCCGTACTGGATCATAACTTGACCACCCCCAATACTAGACGCATGGAAAGAAAATAATTACCCCGCCCGCAAAGGACATATTACGGGATGCGAAACACAACGAGTTGCATGCCCTAAACCCCCGATCCGTTTCGGGCCCCCGAACCACACAACGTCCGCACACTCCACCTCATGTACCAACAGGCCCCTTTTGCCAGTATGGAAGAACTGACCAGCTCGCCAACCCTAAATGCTCTGCACAGGCATGTGAACTGGCTGCCTGTACTAGTGAATACTCGGGCACCGAGAAGCACAGACTGCCATAGCCAAATCAAATGTGCAACATCCCCCACCGAAACCGGACGGCGCCCGTCCCAACACCAGAGCAACTCCTGTACCCCCTAACCGCCTGCATACCCAAAGCTCCGTAATATGAGACCACAACTTGCAACTTGGACACTGGGACCAAACTATATCCCCTAGGCCTCCAGTCGCAAGACACCGACTCGAAGGCGGTACACATGTCCGCAGTACCCTAAAAAAAAAAATCCCCTTCCTGGGTAACCCTTGTTGACCGGAAGGTACCCAATAACCCCATACCACCTATGGGTACCCCCTTTTTATCCAGAACGTCCACTTTCACCTCCTCCTCCAGAAACCAAACCAAAACTCTGTAATATACATAATCCAGCAACTTCGCCCCTGAAACAGAAATGACAAAATCGCCAACGTACAGTCGACAGCAGATACTGAGACCAGCAGTCCCCTTCTCAAAGTCTGGCAAAAGCCGGAAGTGCCCACCTCATGACCCACCGAAGAAATCCCCAGCCCCTGCACAATTGCTAGCCATTCCCACCATGCCTTGGCGTAGGCCTACCGTGATTGTCGCAACCACCGAGATGCACTGTCACAGCAATGCTCCCCCACCAGTCGGGACAGGCAACCCCGTATTGCTACGTATCCGGTGCCAACTCTCTGAACCTGTCCCACTGAAAACGAGACAAGGCGTCAGCCAGAGTGTTATCCACCCCCAGAAGGTGCTAAGCATAAATGAACACCTGCCATCGCAGACAGCCCAGTACCAAATGACGCAGCAAACCACACCGCCGGCTGCGAAACAGCCAAAACCCAGCTACCCATCTGGACAACGCCCCGGTCGTCTAAATTGAGGCGAACCATAAACTCACAGGAAGGAGTACCCCCCAAAGTTCCATTCCTACCCCAATCGGGAAGCCGCCTGATTACCAAGTACTACAGGAACCCTGCCTCATACCACCCCTGCCGTCGCAGCGGACAGCCTGTGACAAAAGAACCCAGTCCCTGAGACTTATCTTGCCCGGAAAATTCAACTTACCCCACCGCAGCTGTAACTGGCGCCGCTGGATCTTCCTCTTACCAAAAATCCCACGCACTTCCACCTTGAGACTCTATGGCTTGTCCTCCGGCAGCCGATCTTACCAAAGCAGCGAAAACCAAACCATGCCCAAGAAGACAATGGATGACGTAGGGCCTTACGTACACTCCCAGTGCCAACATACCCCGAAATGCTCCGCTACATACTGCAACGTTCCCCGACAACACAGAGAAAACGTTAGCCCACAGAGGGCCCACACATACAAACCCAGCCAGGTAATGAATGCCCGAGCCAAGCCCCGAGACGTCCCGGGCCCACCCGCACCTGCGGAACATGTTACCGCCGCGTAAAGGAGGCGCACGTCACCGTGCCCTCCCCCGGTGCGATAGCATAAGTAACCAAGCCTGCTTTGAAAAAGAAGGTGGTAAATAAAGCTAACTTGTGCGGCTCCCTCTTGGCCCCCCCCTTTGACAGCGTCTCAAAGACCACCGAAGGCCGCAACAGGTATGTCTCAGATTACCAGCCTACGGAGGAACAGCAGAGAGTAAATGGGGGATCTCACAAAACCGCTAGCAAAGCCTGTCACTAACACCCCAGCCGCCCGTCGGTCGGGATACCTCTAGAGAAAAGGGGGGAGTACCCAGTCCACTTGGACAAACGTCGTCCCTCTGACCCCCCGGCACTTCTCTTTCCTTGCATGAAAACACCACACCAGGGCATGCGTTCCCCCCCCCCCCCCCCCCCCGTGACACATGCGGCCCTGAATCGTCAGTTTGCTCCAAAATTGCATTTGTCCCAATTAAGCTGCCCGCAGTGGCCCAACGTGTTCCGGTCGGTTGACCGGCGGCCGGGGCACCTCCGACCCGCCCCAAGTGAGGAAACCACTAAGTCCTGTGACAAAACCTTAGCAAAGGGTACCAAGTGTACCCCCGGGAAAACTGACTGGGAGCCCGCGCCGACGTCATAAGCTTCATCCACAAGCTGATTTCCATATGATCCCAGCGCAGAGCCGGTCTGATGGCCATCCGATGACGGAACTGCACCTCATATCCCTGCCACGCCACACCTCCATCCATCCGGCGAGCATAGCTAATGACCTACCCGTAAATGAACCTTATCCCTACGACCCTGCAAGGAAGGCAGAAGCCTGCACCAGATGTTGAAGATACAGGGGTTCAACCGATAACAGTGATTCCCCCCATAGACCTCTTTTCACTCCCCCGGCTGTAATCTATCCAGATTAACCTCTTCCGGGGCATTAACGAAAATATCTACCCATACACACCCGTCCCAATCATCTCCCCAATTTCCACCATAAGATGAGCCCCCAGACATATATCACCCTTTTTTGCGGCATGCGCCAGCCCCAGATGATAACCCCCCCCCCCCCATTTTCCTTATTAATGCAACTGCCAACCGTAACAGGGCCCCCCCCCTCTACACTGACCCAGCAAAAACTAGTAACACTGCGCAAAGGTTAGATGAAGTGCACTTACCAGGCTGCCCAGAGCTGGGTCCAACAGCCGCCAAACTGGAATCCCACGCTGCTGGATGTCCCTGGTCCTCGCCGCCCGCCGACCCGGACAGTCCACCCTCCGACTCCCCGTTGGCGAATGATCACAGCCAGTTCCCCCGGAGGACGAGACCTGGATGCTGAGGGCCTGTGTTGTCGCTTGCTCCGTCCTTCCCGACCCGGAACACCAGCCCGCTCGTGATGCCACTGACGGACTCCAGAGCCGCTCCCTGGCTCGGGCACCCCTGCACGACCACCGCCATCACCGCTGCTGTCACCACGCTCCTCCCCCTGTGCACGATCGGACCCCTGGCCGCCTGGATGCCTGGCCACCAGCCCGTAACCTGTATTCTCCCACGCTGGGCCGACCGACCGCTCTGGGCCATCCGTCCCGCGTCAGCGACGAGCGGGGGGGAAAGCCAATTGACACGCTCGTCTCCCCCACCGCAAAACTCCGTCCCGGGCCGGAGTCTCCTGGCCTCCCCCCTATTCCCAGGAAAGGCTCGCTGCTAAGAGGAAGCCGGAGGGCCCCTGTCAAGTCACAGAATATGACTTTGACCTCCCAGGGAGAAGTAAGGGTCCCTGCACACCCGCGGCCCATGCGCCCCCCTCGCGGCTGGGGCCGCTTGTAGTTCCCCCCTGCCCACCGCAGCCAACTTCTGCCCCAGACAGCTGAAAGGGCAAACGTCGGTGCCCCCAGCTGGGACCAAACCCGGGACTTAGCCACACTCAGTTGGAACGCACAGGGCCCAGGGACTGCGTGACGGCGGCGGCCTATGCCGACGCACGCGTAAGATACTGCACCCCCCACGGCTAGTGCCGCTTCTTGTTCCCCCCATGCCCGCCGCTGCCAGCTCCCTCCCCCAGACGGCTCCCAGGGCGGGCGCCGCTGCCCTCCGCTGGGCCAAACCCGGGACTCAGCCCCCCTCAGGTTGAAGGCACAGGGCTGCATGTACTCCAGCGGCCTATACCGCCGCACACGTGGGATACTGCGCCCCCCCCTGCGGCTGGTGCCGCATCTTGTGCCCCCCATGCCCGCCGCTAACCTGCTCTCTTCCCCAGTCGGCTCCCAAGGGGACGCCGCCGTCCGCAGCTGGGCAAGGCCCCGGGACTCGGCCACATGCAGGATGCCTGCTCAGGGCCCAGGGGCTGCGTGTCAAGCTTCTTCCTCTTCTGCTGCAGGACTGACTGTACATCACTTCCTGCTCTCAGACTCTTTTCTCTTTTACAAAAAAAAGTTTATTGTCATTTAAATCAACAGTACAGGTTTGCAATAGAGTGTTATAGCATTCAGTATACAAAGTAGATCTGGACTCGAAAGCCCTCAACAACAGGAAGGAAGCATGAGCCGTGATCTGATGTTATATTCAAGATAAAAATAAAAAATAAATGAAAAAGTCCTCAGGACCCGATGGTCCAGAACCTGGGCCATGCCCAGATGGGCGTAAACCTGTAGAATGGGTGTATAATACACAACAATAAAACCTGAAAGTTGGCATCCTCTAGAAAAGATAGAACAGTTAAACCTCAAGTAAGAGCCTAAGAAGAAAAATAAATAAAAAATAAATTGGAGAAAGAGAGAGAAAAAGAGAAAAGAGAAAAAGAAAAAAGGAGGCAGGACAAGAAGAAGAGGAGAAGGAGAAGAGGGAGAAAGAGAAGAGGGAAGTAGGAGGTCCACGG